>JAVQMG010000040.1:0-587717 GCA_032878915.1 Castanopsis chinensis
TATGATTTCAACTTTGAAGGAGACATGCCCTTTTGCGTACTCTAAATTGCATTTTCAAGTCTCTAAGTAATAATTTAATGAACAAGGAATATATAATTGGTGTAATTTCAAATGCTTTTATATGGTACTAGAGTGTGACTGTATATGCTATGAGTGACTGTATTAGTGTGGGGTTACCTAAAATTGATTGTACACAAATGGGAAGGTTAATCATAGATCTCTGTCAATAAATATTGTGAAACTCGTTAGACAAGCTTCAAACAGAAACGGTACCGTTCCACAGCCGGTGATCATTGCTCAAGAGTTCAAACAACAAAATGATGTCGTGCCACTTAATATACATGACACCGCTTCACATAAGCCTATTAAAGCTCGTTGCCCATGCGACACCGTCTTATTGGTTATTAATGAAATATGGTTACACGACGCCGTTTCACCTATAGTCATCCAAGGCGGGTATAAAAATACTCACTTTTGCTCTTTCTCATTCTCTGTTTTCATCTTCTTCATAGATTAATTTCTTTGTTCTACTCAAAAGCTTTACTTTGATTGATAGTATATCATTGTGTAAATCTTGTAAAGCTCTTCCATTTCTTCAAAACTATCCTATCACCAGCACTGAATTCTAATAACTATTGGTAAGGTTGTTTCAGCACATCAAGGAGAGTTCACATTCGTGGAATTGCCTTTGTTTGGTTTCCATTTAGGCTCAACACTATTCTTCTAGAGATTTTTAGAACAACTGATAGAAACAAAACAAAACAAAACATGGTAAAAAACACATACTTTAAATTAGTTTTAAAAAAAAAAAAAAACAGACTTGAAACAAATGTGCAAGTTTCATCACTTAGTTATTAATAATTTAAATAGATATTACAAGATCTAAATTACTTATTTAATATTAAATGATGAATAGGATTTTGAACTGTTAAAAATAGAGTTGCATAAGGATTTGAGAGGATTATGATCCGCTTATAAGTCACTTTCTTTTTCCTATGGCTCTAGTCTAGCGTGTATGGGAGTACCTCGCTGCTTGCATGTACACCGCATATAGAATACTTGCGTAAATGGAACGCATGCGCAAGAAACTTGACTTCAAGGAAATCGTAAAACTGGACATACACGTCCAACACACGGATTTGTGTTGGCTCTATTTCCACACTGACGTGATACATGGAATAATTATTAGACCTTTTTCGTTTGCATTTCCTTGCTCAAAGCATCCAATTTCCAATGCATTGAAAAGAGATTGTCTTAATTTCCACATTCACATGGATTGGTGGCTTCAATTTTAACTTTGATGGTGACATGCCATTTAGCTTACTCCAGATTGTATTTTCAAGTCTTCTTAGTAACAATTATAGGAAAGTATCAAAATTTTCCTAAAATGATCCATTAGCAAATGCCCTAAAAGCATCTATTAAGTAGACCCATAAATATATAAACAAAAAAAATTGTATCTTAGCAATAATAAATAGTGAAGAAAATGAAAGAAGATAAAAATTTGTGGAGTGCAGATAGTTGCTGTCCTAATATATTTTATTTTTGTGCCAAGAGTGGAGAGGCATTTTTTTTTTTTTTGATGGCTAGATGGAAATTAAGCAAGACGCGCGCGCACACACACATATAAAAGAAATAAAAATTAGCCTCACGCACACATATAAAAGAAATAAAAATTAGCCTCAAAATGCATTGGAGTCATCATTAAAAGAAAAAAAAAAAAAAAAAAAAAAAAAAAAAAAAAAAAAATCACAAAAATGGACTTAGCATTCAAGTTTATATTTCAGCATTGACGTGATATGGAATAATGCATTAAAGGTAACTAAGAGAATGTCTTAATTTCAACATTACATGGGCTGATGGCTTTAATTTAAACTTGATGGAGACGTGCCGTGTAGGGTACCCTAGATCACATTTCCATATTCCATGTCTCAAGTAATAATTAGATGAACATGCCGTTTTGGTTAAGAAATGAATATTGAGAAGTGAGGACTTTTTCAGCAATTTTTTATTAAAAATAGAGAACATGCCGTTTTGGTTAGGAAATGAATATTGAGAAGTGAGGAAAGATAAAAATTTATGGAGTGCACAAATTTTCTATAATTCTAATATATTTTACTTTAAATATAGTGTTTTACATATATATATATATATATATATATATATATATTAGGGAGTTTCAATCTATAGTGTCTACTTTTGATGATAGCTCTCTCATCAGACTAAGACACCAATCAGTTTTTGGTGCAGTCTAGGATTAAACTCTAAATTTCTTATTTAACTATCAGAGACTTTACCAATTGAGCTAATCGGAACCTACCATATCTCATATAGTGTTCTACTTGGAATATTGAATCGTGCGATTTAAAGTGCTTTTATATGCTGATGGAGCTACTATTTGATTTTAGCCAGGGATAAATTTTTCATAAACATGTGTGCACTCTAACAATAACACACACACACACACACACACATGGGTAAAATTCCTTGACATCCCCTGATCTTTACTAGTTATACTTACACTCCTTGAACTTTTATTCTATCCAACTTAGTAAATAAATTTTAATAATATAACAGATAGATTGCCTTAACTTTAATTTTAGCCAATTTAGTCCCAAAAACTTTGGTTCTCTAACAAATAGACCCCCTCTAAACTTTTTATGCAGTTGCAATAAGAGTCCTTCATTTTTATTTCTTTTTTTTAATGATTTGGTGCAAAAGGAAGTTAAAGTGGCAGGAAAAAATAGGTAAGGAGGTCTTATTGCAATTATATTAAAGTTTATATACTAAACTAGCATACAAAAAAGTTAATGGGGTCTATTTGCCACAATATTGAAGTTTATGTACTATAAAATAAAATAAAATTCATGAGTTATATATTTTTTGTAAGAAAATTAAACTGAAAAAGATATAATATCTATCATTTTTTTTAATTGTTAAGGTTTTTTTTTTATTGTTTCTTACATGACGAATAAACTGGTTTTAGATTTTTTATTTTTTTCCAAATTCAAATTTCCACTTATAAATAAAAACAACTTTTAATAGTTGCATAGACACAGTTCTGAGTCCTCAACTGGTTTTAGATGTTTGTCTAAAAAAAAAAAATTAAAAAAAAAAAAAAAAAAAAACTGCATTGATTAGGAGAAAGAGTCATTATAATTTAGGCTAAAATACAAAACCCACCCCCTATGTTTCACCATAATTCATTTCAGTACTCTAACTTTGCTTTTGCTCAATTCAGTTCTTTAAGTTTTAAAAGTATTCAATTAAGACCTTAGTTACTATTCCATTAAAATGTCTGTTAACTCTCATTAAAATTGCATTTGTTTTGGTCTTTCACAATATTTAATTAATAACATTATTTTTTTTTCTTTTGAAAAAGAAGATAGAATTTTATATATAAAAGTAAGAAAAGATTGAACAGAGAGGCCTGGATCCAACAACTATGAATTGATAGATGATACCACAAGGTCACACTATGAATTTTCAATCCATTCCCCTAGTGCCCATAAGAGTTTGGAGCTATTATTAGAAGATACTAGTCAATAATCCAAGAACTTGAAAGTGATCTTGTTTGAAAATTGAATAGTAAAGAAATATACTTTCAAATTAGTGAATCTAATTTCTGCAATGATAGAGACTGAGTAGGCCTACATCCTTGTTATTTCCTTCAATTTACTAACAACGACCTAAACAATTTGAGTTTGAGTCAGTCAGTGCTTTAATTTTCTACATTGAGGTGATTGTTGAAGAACACCGATCCATGCACATTCATATTTTGATTAGACCATTATTTTTTTGCAATAGATGCTAAAACACTAATTCTATGAAGTAAAAATAGTTGCATACTGGAGAACGAATGCGCGTGAAAGACTTAAAAGGAAAATGCAAGACTAGACTTAGCATTTGACGCATGAATTTTATGTTAGGACCCTATTTCCTCATTTACATGATATGGATTGATTAGAGCTATATCATTTGCATTGCCTTGCTGAAAGCAACCAATGCATTATTGAAGGTATCTACTAAAATATCTAAATTTCCACATTCACATGAATTGGTGTACTTTTTTTTTAACGTTAATGGAGATATGTCGTTTAGCACACTCAAATTGCATTTTCAAGTCTCAAATAATAATTCATGAACAAGGATGATTGAATCTCAACAAAAAATGTTTTAAAATTAGAAAACCCCTCTAAAAAGTTTGTTTCAGCTATTGATTTCAGTGTTAAAATTGAACTAACCCAATCTAGCAAGTGTATCAAAAAATAAATAAATTTTAACTTGTAACTTTAAGTGAGATTAAATTGTGGGTGGACGTAACAAAAACATTGTTTTATTCAGTGATAGGCAATTTTAAAGTAATAGACAATTTGGTCTTAACGTAAGAACTTTCTTCAATAGATGACGCGTGAAAGTGACCCTGTTTGCAAATGGAAACTTGGAGAAATATACTTCCAAATGAGGGACTCCTTTCCTGCTAACGACGAAGACCGACTAGACTTACATCTTTTTTTTTTTTTTTTTTTACTTGCAAAAAACGTCCAAAATAATATGGGCCGGTCAATGCATGCCTTAAATTTCAAACACGATGATTTTAAATGACAGTTTGCGTAAAAGTGGGGGTATAGAATTTCAAAAGAGTTGACCTCAGAGGGCAGTTTCCGTGTAGGGTGTACAGCTGGAGATGGAGATAAAAAAAGGTGGGAAGTGTGGTGGAGCCCAAAGTAAAGAGAACGTACATGCAAGAACTAAAAGTCCAGCTAAGACAGACGTTACAAGCCAACTAGTCTAGATAAACCTGGTGGGCCAAAAAAAGGCACTTGGTCCAGAATTACGCAAAGGCCCAATTCTACTAATGACACGGAGTGCATGGATGAAGAGGTAGGCCCAAAACGTAAAGAAAATAAGTCACTGATAGCTGAAGGGGAGGTATTTTCGCATGCTAAAAAGTTTAAGCAGGAAGATTAGTCCATCGAACATTGCAGTGATCGTTGAAGAATACTGATCCACTTTATCTTTTGCAATACGATGCTGAAAACAATAGAATACTTTCAGACAGGAGAAAGAATGCACGTGAAAGACTCGAAGGAAAATGCAAAACTTGACTTACCATTTAGCGCATGAATTTAATGTTAGGATTCTATTTCCACAATGACATGATATGGATTTAGTAGGCCTTTATTTATTGTATGCATTTCCTTGCTGAAAGCGACCAATGCATTATTAGAGGCAACTAAGAAAAATTCTATATTTCCACATTCACATGAGTTGGTGTAATTTTAAACTTTGATGGAGACATGCCGTTTAGTTTACTCCACATTGCAATTTTAAGTCTCAATTAATAATTCAATGAACAAGAATTGCATCTCAACAAAATTGATTGAGAAGTGAAGCAAAAAAAGAAAAAGACTAAAGTGCAAACTACACCCCTAAAGTTTAGGGGTCTTTAAATTTTACATCTTGGAGTTTCAAATTTTGAATTTTAGCTTCTGAAGTTACATTTTGTTTGCATCAGTAGTCGTATCATTTATATTTTTTGTTAAATGCCACATAAGCTTGTTACACGTATTTAGTTTATCTAATAAAATAACTTTTCGTCGTTTCTATTATGTAACATGGCATTATTCTATTAGATGAACTAAACACACATGTCAAGCTAGCTTATGTGTCACATAAGTGAAAATATGGATGGATGAGTTATTGATGCAAATAGAATATAACTTCAGGGGGTAAAATCTAAATTCTAAAATTTTCAGGGTATAAAATTCAAAACCTCCAAACTTTAGCTATGTGATTTGCACTTTTTCCAAAAATTCAAAAAAAAAAATGCATATTTTACTTTAAATATAATGTTCTATTTAGAAACATTGTTGTAATTTAAAATGCTTTTGTAGTATTATACTATGACCATTTATGCCTAGGAGTGCATGATGTAAGTTATTGAAAAGCAAGTGAAGAAGATTGTTTGATCTACTTTGTACCATTTTCTCATCACTTACATCTGAGGATTACATTGGTGTTGGAGATGAATCATCTCTCTTGGTGCAAATTTTCTCCAATGGGAGTCCACAAAGAAATGGATTTCTTTCATAGCTGCTTGCGTCAAAAGTTCCAAATTGTGATTTAATACCCGAGGTCCTACCTGATAAGTTGTTATAAGCGACACTAAACACCACCAGAAAGGTAAGCTCAAGCAATTGTGGAGGGATTTCTCCACTCAAACTATCATGAGAAAGATCCAAGCTCTCTAATTCAGCCAAGTTTGACAGTATCTTTGGAATGGAACTTGTCAACTGATTATGAGACAAGTTTAGTGAATGAATGCCTTGTAGCTATCTACGTTCTAGTGGTATTTTACCTATTAAGTTGTTACAAGATAATATTTAGAGGACATTTGATAACACACTCTTTGTATAACTTATGCTTGTCGCTTAAGCATAATTTAAAGGCATCTTTTGCTTTGTCCTGTTTCATTTTTATTTTTGAAAGACAAAGGCATTTTTGGAGCATTTTATAATTAAAAAATTATTCAAAAGTATTAATTACAAAAAAATAAATTGAAAAATTAAATGATAAGAAGTGAAAGTTTCTCTTGGCTAATGAGTCTCAGAGTGAGAAGTTAGTGTTTTAATAAAAAAAATTTGAATCATAAATTGACAAGGAGAAAGAGTCCTTATTAATTTGTAAATTATTTTAAGAGATCTTATTAATTTATAAATTATTTTAAGTTATTAGTAGGTAGGTAGGAGAATGAGTGTCTAATGAATGAGAACTGGGTAGGAGAAGATGTAGTGGAGATGGTATGAAATAAAGTAATGATCCGTCATTGATCTACCATATAGACTAGATATTGGGCCCATGAACCCTCTTTGAAACCCTTCATCTAAACCAATAATAAATGTAACTCTAGCCCATTTGATTAATTACTAGCAATAGTTATTAGAAACTCCCCAACTTAGAATCATGTGCCTCATTAACCATAAGAAACGGAACCAACATTTCATTAATTAGGGCCATTACACTTGGAACTTGGGAGGCACAATAAGCCTATAAATAGAATAGACCCCATTGACACCAATACCACCACTTAACATAACCTTAGCCCAGCCCAAAAATATAGATTTCTAAGAATGGAGTTAGTATAAATATGTGATATGACCCGTAGACAAGCCCAAATACGTTTGGAATGATGTGGGAATTAAGACAAACTCTTGTCTCTCTTCCTGTCTAGTCTCGCTCTCTCGTCTCTCTCTATTCTTTTATTTTTGGTTGATTAGGTTATTATATGCTTCTTTCCATTTTTGTCTAACTCATCAATTAGACAAGCTCCTGATGGTCACATCGGGAGTCGACCTCACAAACTCCTTAATTTCTATCAGACTGATCGGCTCTTCTTCAATGCAACCTTTGGGCCCATAAATTGAACTACAACGGTCAAACCCCACAATAAGCTATTCACCAAGGACCATCCCATTTTGAAAATGTAGTAATAGGATTACTCCTCTATTCATTGTTGTGACAGTTTTATACAAACTACGGAAGTATGAGAATTGAGTCAAGTCAATGGTGGAAGTCTTGGGAATACACATGTGAGTGGATTTCCACATTGAACAAGAATGAGAAAAGGAAGTGGTTAATATAATATAGTTGGCACTCATATGTCTAAGTCTTTGGGGTTAGATGGTTTTCTTATATATTGTATTTACATATTTTAGGTTGAACACTCCCCCAAGGTATTATTTCAAAAGAAGGGGAACGAAATTATGGACAGCAAACCTGTGAAGGCAGTAGGTAGTGTGTTACTTTCAACATCTACATGGATTAGTATGTTTTACTTTACGTGTAATTTTCTATTGGGATTTTTTCTTTTAGGGATCTTTTTGGAATAATTCACAGATTTTAAATTTTTTTTGCATTACTAATCTCCAGTTATTTATGATTATTAGGAGAGTAGTGATTGTGTTAGTGTCTTGTTTTACCTTATCAAGATTGTAGAAGTGGTTTCTCAAAACAAAACAAAAAAAAATTGTAGAGGTGGATAATTTATGTTTTAGTTTAACAAATGTTCCTTAAATGTTGAAATTTCTTAGTTACGTTAAAAATGGTTAAAGACATTATAAGGTTTTTTTTTTTTTTTTTTTTTTTTTTTTTTTTATTAAGAGAGTTTCAACCTATAGGTTCTGCTTCTAATCAATTTTTGGGGTTAAAGACATTATAATTTTATAGGTTCTGCTCCTGATGATAACTCTTTATCATTAAACCAAGACACCAATCAGTTTTTGGTATAGGTAGGGATTGAACCTCAGATGTCTTATACAACCATCAGAGACTTTATCAGTTGAACTAACTGGAACCCACAAATATTAAGTGGTATACAAAAAATTATATTTTGGATGTGGCTTAAGACTTTCAAGGAGCTAAAAATCTTGATTTATCTTGGAATTGAATTGGTGGTTGGATTGAGAATAGAAAACACAAGTGGGAGGCAAAATTAACATACCTTTATTCTCAATTAATCCAATTCCATGATAAGTCAAGACCTTTTAGCTCCTTCAAATTCAAATAGGTGGGTCTCTTGTCATTGCTATGTTTGGGGTTGATAAATGAACTTCTTTTTTTTTTTTTTTTTTTTTTTTTATGGGGGAAAAAAAGAAGAAGTAGCAATTGAAAAGTTGTTAAAAGACAAATTAGTATGCCCAAGAGACCCACCTCGACCACGGCTTCCACCACGTCTACCGCGAGGAGCTATGGTGATTCTTTGTTGTAACAGACCTGATCAAGAGATTAATTATGGTTTTAATTAGAGGAAAAACCAGACCTCCAAGAGCAAATTGTTGAATAATTTTCTGATTACCTTTGTTGATATAATGTGAAGCTATATAAATAGCTTTACATACCCAGATAACAATAAACAACTCCAACATCCCTAAACAACTCAACATCTAGATAAGGATAAGCACTAATCCTAACCACTCCCTAATACTCCAATCTGATAACAATTCAGATTGTTGTTATTATCTTTCCTAAAACAAATTCAAATAAAAGATAAAGCAAAGTTGAAACAGAGGCACATCCACTCCAGCGTGTAACTTAGCAACTCCAACTACTTCAGCTGCTGCCTTGCGGACATAACATTCCTTCCCCCTTAAATTCGACCCTTGTCCTCAAGGGTAATATCAGGAAAACGAAGCCTCATTGCGCTAGCATCTTCCCAAGTAGCCTCCGCTGGTGACAGCCCTTTCCAATGGATCAAAACTTCCTCTTTGTGGCTCCGAGTTCGCCTATCCAAAACAGCTTGTGGGAGAGAACCCACAACACCACTGCTCCCGTCAATTTCTAGCAAAGAAGTACCCTGTTGGTCATTGTGGCCAAGTGACTGCTTGAGGTTGGAAACATGAAACACCGGATGAATCTTGGAGGTTTCAGGCAATTTAAGCTTATAGGCAACTTCACCGACTTTTTGTATGATCTGAAAGGGTCCAAAGAATCGGGGAGAAAGCTTCAAATTCTTGTGCAAGGCCACTGATAAATGGCGGTAAGGCTATAACCTTAGGTACACCCACTAACCTACTTCAAGTGATCTTTCCCTGTGCTTCTTATCTACATAAAACTTCATCCTTGATTGTGCCAACAAAATATTCTTGCGAAGCTCCTTCAAAACTACATCTCTTGCTGTCAATTCCATCTCCATTGCTTCAATTCTAGCTATTCCTGCAACATATGATAGTAAGTTTGTTGGGGGCCTGCCACACACAATTTCAAAGGGGGTCTTTTTGGTGGTCATGTGAAAGCTTGTGTTGTAGCAATATTCAGCCCAGGAAATCCATTTAACCCACTCCTTGGGCCGAGGGCTTGAGAAACACCATAAGTACATCTCAAGGTGCGATTCACTACCTCCGTTTGTCCATCCGTTTATGGATGATAAGCAGAACTGAAATTGAAGCTAGTTTCATTAAGGCGAAACAACTCCTCCCAAAACTTACTTGTAAATGTAGGGTCACAATCACAGCCTATCGATTCAAGCAACCCATGCAATCGAAAACATGATCGAAGAATTCTTTGGCTACACTCTGAGCTGTGTAAGGATGAGAAATGGGAATAAAATGTGCGTACTTGGAAAGCCGATCCACAACCACAAGAATGGTTGTTTTACCCATAGAAGTGGGCAATCCATCCACAAAATCCATCGATATATCAGACCACACCTTAGTTGGAATAGGCAATGGTTGGAGAAGGCCGGCTGGGCTGGTACATTCAGACTTATGTCTCTAGCGCACATCACAATGGCGAATATAGTCTTGTATTTGTTTCTTCATTCCCATCCAATAAAAAACTGATCGGATCCTCTGCAATGTTTTGTGTAGACCTTCTTGAGTACTTGAATGAAACTCTTGGATTATAATTGGAAGTAACGGAGAATCTGAGTTGAGATAAATCCGATTCTTGAAAAATAATACTCTCTTTGAATTCCCATGGACCAACCGCCTCCCCTTCTTGAACGAGCTTGACAATGTGCTATAATTTTGGGCTAGTTTGCACCTCCTCCTTAATGGTATCAAGCCATCTAGGGACTGGGGTGGATATTGCAGCAAGCTCTGCACTTTCTTCCCTTCTTGAGAATGCGTCTGCCACTTGATTCTCGGTTCCCTTCTGGTATTCGACCTGGAAATCATACCCCATCAATTTGGACAGCCATTTTTGTTGAGCATACGTTGTGATTCACTGCTCCCATAGGAATTTAAGACTTCGATGATTGGTCCACACTATGAAGGTTTGACCAAGGAGGTATGGCCGCCACTTTTGAACAGCCAGCACTAAGGCTAGCATTTCTTTTTCATACGTTGAGAGTAATAAGTTCCTTCCCTACAATGCTTGACTGAAAAAAGCAATGGGTCGCCTTTCTTGCATTAAAACTCCGCCGACACCGCTCCTTGAAGCATCGCATTCCACCACAAATTTGTTTGCAAAATTAGGAAGAGCCAACACCGGTGCTTGAGTCAATGCCTCTTTAAGATCTTGGAAGGCTTTTTCAGATGTAGATGACCATGTGAACGAATCCTTTTTTAACATGTTAGTTAGTGGCGACGCAATCTTTCCATAATCACTAATGAATTTTCGATAATAGCCTGTAAGCCCCAAAAATCCTCGAAGGCCCTTTGGAGTCTTGGGTTTCGGCCACTCCATCATGGCAGCCACCTTTTGGGGCTCCACAGATACCCCCTCCAAATCTATCAAATGTCCCAAATACTTGATTTGTGTTTGCCCAAATTGGCATTTCTCCCTTTTTAAGAACAGATTATGGCTTTGCAAGATGTCTAAAACGATCTTGACATGTTGCAAGTGATCTTCCCAAGAACTGCTATATATCAAAATGTCATAAAAAAACACTAGTACAAATTTCCGAAGGTACCTTTTAAAAATGTCATTCATCAAGAATTGGATGTTGGATGGCGCATTTGTCAATCCGAATGGCATCACAAGAAACCCATAATGCTCGTGATGAGTGCGAAAGGCAGTTTTTGAAATTTTCGGAGGATGGATCGTTATTTGATGATAACCCGAACGTAAATCCAATTTAGAAAAGTACCTTGCAGCATGTAACTCATCTAGGAGTTCATCAATAACTAGAATTGGGAATTTGTCCTTCACTGTAATTCGATTGAGTGCTCGGTAATTGACACACATTCTCCATGAATTATCACTTTTTTTTACAAGCAAGACTGGTGATGAATAAGAACTGTTACATGGCCTCACGATACCAGACTTGAGCATCTCTTCCACTTGCCGTTCTATCTTTGCCTTTTGAAAATGAGGATACCGATATGGTCTCACACTAACTGGTCCGCTTCCGGGTAACAATGGAATACAGTGGTCGTGAGCCCGCGATGGTGGTAGTCCCTTGGGCTTCCTAAAAAGATCCTGGAAAGAATTAATGAGATTAATGAGATTTTGATCCGTAAGGATGTTGGGATTTTTTTCCTTCTCCCCAATAGCAATGGCATGAAATTGTATGAAATCACCATGCTTGCTCCCCTTAAGAATTTTTTCCACCTTATTCCCATCAATCTGCTTGTGTGGATTAGACATTCCCTGCAAAGAGATTCTCTTCCCACCATATTGGAATCTAATGAGTAGTTTAGAGAAATCCCACTCAATCATTCCCAACGTTCTAAGCCATTGTGCTCCCAAAACTACTTCTTATCCTTCAAATGGTAAAAGATAAAATTCTATATCAAGAGTAACCCCTTGTATCCGAACTTGCACTCCAATGCATCTTCCCTTGCAAGAGATCCTTCCACCACATGCAACCTTTACATTAAATCGTTCTTCCCTGTTACATGTTAATCCCAACTTCTGTGCTAACCTCTCTTCAATAAAGTTGTGGGTGCTCCCTGAGTCAATCAGCATAACCAATAAGTGTTGATTAATGACCCCATGGACTTGCATGGTTTGAGGAGCAGGGGAACCAGCCATGGCATGCAAGGAAATCTCCAAATCCTCGCCAAATTCCTTCTCTTCAACATCTTTAGTTCCATCACCACTATCCTCCTCTGGCCAACAACCTTCAATCAAGAAAAGCTTCTTACATCGATGTCCAGGAGCAAACTTCTCATCACAATTGAAGCAAAGTCCCTTATCACGACGTTCCTTCATCTTAGTTGGTGATAACCTTTGAATGGCGGGAGTAGAAGGAGATGGGCGACCAGTGATTGTTAGGCTAATGGATACAACCCTTTTTGGCTCAAAATTGGAATTGAATCACTTCTGATATTTAGCCTCATAGAGTCGAGCCAAGCCTACTGCTGCAGACAAAGTTGTTGGCTTCATGGCTTGAACATCTATCCTTATGCCCTCCTTCAGACCACCAATGAAACAAGCGACCTATTGAGACTGATTCAACTTCCCCACTCGACTGAGAAGTTTCTAGAAGTGGCTTTGATATTCTCGCACCGAACCAATCTGTTTAAGCCTTGTAAGATCTCCAAAAAAATCATCAAATTTCGTTGGCCCATACCTTGAATTTAGCCCTTCCTTGAGTGTGAGCCATGTAACTTCATTCTCTTCTTCCTTAAGTATCTGATACCACAATTATGCCTCGCCTTCTAGATGATATGTCGCTAGCGGAACCTTCTCTTCCTCGGCAATTTTTTGAAATTCAAAGAATTGCTCCACTCGACAAACCCAACTCGTCGGATCTTCACTGCCATTAAAACGAGGAAAATCAAGTTTGGTGACTTTTGGAATTACCGCGCCATGAGACTCAATGGAATTATGAAAGCCTCTATAATTGACTTGACGAAATCCACCACCCTCGGGTGAACTCTCCCCTCGTTCCAGACTCTAGCTGCCCGATAGTTGGTCTAATCGGGTATTCATGGACGTTTTCGCCTGATAGACCACAAATGCGTTAACCCCTTGTGATGAATTAAATTGATTAATTAGCCAAGTTATTAATTAATCAAATTAACATGCAAATTCACGTGACAGTACAAACAAATCACCAATAACTAAAGTATGCAGTGAAAATAAAATTGACACTGTGATTTGTTTACGAATGAGGAAAACCTAACGGCAAAAACCCCACCGAGTGATTTAAAGTCACCACTCCCGAAACTCCACTATTATCACAACAAGCGGTTATAAGTAAAGGAATCTCAAGTACCTTACCAACCTACAGTTGAACCCTTACTTCAATACCCAATTAGACTTGTTCTATAGTGACAGTTTCTCCTTTTGATGCATGACTCCCAAGTATGTGACTAACCAATTGTGCGGATCTCAGTACACGACTTCAATTCACCAACTAGAGAGAGAGATGTTGGCTGCAAAGTTCTTCAATTCATCCACATGATGAAGATCAAGAAGATGCTCGGTTACAAAACCCTATGGTGCACATTACACAGCAACTTCTTCATAAGAAATGAACTAGGGCATGAACTTTGTCTTAGGTCACAAATTGCATGAACAACAATTACTCAATGCTTGTGCAACTTGCGTCACTTTGATGGCCCTTAAAACAATCCTTTTATATGTCTAGAGTCAGGAGAAAAGAAGTCCCAAAGACACATTCACGGATTGGAATTAAAACAGAACTGAGAATCTGTTTTCCATAAATCTTGACAGATAGAGATGTCGAGGATATGTCGAGAAGTTGTCGAGCCTCGAGGCTGAAACAGTTTCTAAAGCTCGATAGATGCATGTGTCGAGACTAGGTGTCGAGTTTTAGTAACTTGCACTTTCCAGCTTGTTTCTTGGACAGACTTGATGACTTCAACACTTGATCTTGAAACACAATTTCTTGAAGCGTTAAACACATCCTAAAACTATCCAATTACAAGTAAAGTGCATTTTGTCAAAGGATAAGTCAATTATATAAAATAGTGACATATGTTTGAAACCTCTTGAACCACATATGTCCTAATAATCTCCCCCTTTGTCAATCCGTGACAAAACCATAACAAACAAATGAAGATATGAGAGAAGTCATAAATCACTCAACTCATATTCACTTGTTAAATACAATAAAATCTATCCTAACACAAACTCTTGAAAAATTTTGCAAGAAGAGAGTTTATGGCAAGTAGACTTTGACAACCTGTATTTCTGAAACACTTTTAAACAAAACATATCAAGGCATCTTTGTGTGAAGCAGAAATAATAGATTGCATACAAGTAAGAGAAACATGTGTATAAGGACAGAAAAGAAACAACACATGGAAAGGTAGGTGAAAGAAACATATATCAATGTATATATATCAAGAAGTAAGCACAATGTATGTCAATAAATGGTCACAAGACCGAGGTACATGATCAATGTATCTCTAAAAAGATAGAAAAGAAAAGAAATACATGTAATCCTCACTACATCCCTCATATCAACACTCTCCCTATCAAAAATGTACTATACAAGCTCTTCCCCTAAGTATGACTACTCTCATAACCAAAACTACTCCCCCTTTTTGTCACGAGTGACAAAAGGTAGAGTGTCAAGTAGACATCTCATTAGAAGAGCTCGCATCTCCATCATCCTCATCTGAAGCATCATCATCATCACCATCATCATCCTTAGTCTCAGAAACTATACGAGGAGGTGGAGGAGAAACCTCAAAAGCAAAACCGCCCAAGGTCGCCTGTCGCCTGGCAATGCAACCAGCACGAACGTTCACCTGATACAACTCTGTAGAGAGTGTATTGAGGCGAGCATCCATGCACTGAAGTTACGCCATGATGTCTCCAAGCGTCACATCGCTCGAGGAAGAGGAGGGAGCAGATGTGGCTCGAGCAGATCTGGATGGAGTCGGACGGAAGGAAGGAGCAGTAGAATCTGACTGTCATGACTTGAACTGTGCCTCACTATGTTTTACGGTAGTGACGTCTATGGCAAACAGGACATGAAAAGGGTTAGAAAATGGAAAGGGGATGGAAAAACGGCGAAGAATTCTCGTGATAGCGGAAGGAAAAATGAGCTTATCATGGGTAGCTGTATCTCTATAGACATCTATGATAGAAAAGATGAAGTGAGAAGGGAAGTCTATAGTATGATGCTCTAAAAGAGACAACAAAAATCGAGCACGAGGCCTACATGGTGTATACTGATGATCTCTCTAAACAGAAAGGCGCTCACAGAACGTAGAGATCATCTTGTCTTTGGACACAGTCTATAGACGCTCACATCCGGGGTAATCAGGATGATCAACCTTCGAGACGTGAAGAACCTCGGAGACCAGCTCCGGAGTGACAGCAAAGCGCGTACCTTGAACGCGAGAGTGAAAGAGAGGTACAGAAGAATCAACCCCGTGGATGTTGGAGTAGAACTCCTGTATCAACACGAGAGGACAAGTGACCGGGATGTCACACAGTGACTCACAAGCCTGACTGTGAATGACATCGGGAAGGTCTGTGTCGGCAAAATCTGCCAGGATAACTTGGCATTCCGAATGAACACTTCCTTTAGAAAAGTTCTCAGAGAAGTCATGTTGGGCTTTCTCATCACGAAATCGAACAGGCATAGGAGTAGAATCAGAAGAAAAAGAGCCCCAAGAACGTAGAGGGTTCTGGGATGGAACGGATTTACGCTTAGGTGCCATAGACACTACTAACGCAAACATAGAGAGAAGGAGAAAGAAAGAATCACACAGAAAAGTCTCAAACAATTCAATATAGGATGAGTATATTGAAAAGAAAGAACGTATGCATGGGAAATGCATGAACATGTGACATGCAACATAAAAAACATCATAGGCTCAGCCCAATCCAATCCTACCAGCACACAATCAGAGAACACACATCTAAATGTATGAAAATACAGTTAGAATGTTAATGTGATACAATGCATGTAGTTTTAAAGATCAAATCTATAAAACCAACCCAAAAATTTCAATAAACACTCATCAATTTTGAAAAACCCCAAAATTTTTCAAAAACCCCAAAACTTAGGTTTTAAAACATGAAATGCATGAAGAGTGAAAGGATTGAAGCTTACCAAGTGAGGAAGATCTTGAGGAAAACTTGAAGAATCCTTAGGAAGGAGTTTGGAGTGAGTGAGAGAGGTTTTGGGAGTGAGAACAACAAAGTATCGAGAGAGAGATCGAGTAAAATGAGAGACAAAATCGCGAGAAACCAATATATATACATTCAGTAATTCTCGACAGATGAAGGTATCGAGAGGTGTCGAGACAGCTATCAAGGTAGGTATCGAGAAAAGGTTCATCGACAGATACAGCTATCGAGAACAGGTGTCGAGAAAGGAAGATCAAATACAAAAGAATCTCAATCGATCCAGAAGCTGTCAAGTAGCTATCGAGTAGACAGAAAGTTTCTCGTTCGATCCACCAGGTGTCGAGAATGTGTCGAGATTGCGATAAGAAAAAGCTGAGAAGCTCGATAGACAGCCAGGTGTCGAAGAGGTATCGAGGAGATGTCGAGCTTGCCTTAAAAAGCAGTTTTTCAAGAGATGAAAAACACAGACATGAATGCAATCACGCATGCAACTCAACCAATGATCCAATCAACACATTAAGCTCTCAAAAACATCTCTCAACAACAATTTTAAGCACATGGATCCCAAAACATGCACACACATACACTAATGAGCATACATTAACGCATGTAAACCTTGTGATGACCAAATCACATTGTATCTGCACATGTATCAAGAATAGCAAAGAATATTGTGTGTTGTGTGTGAAAAACATTGCAAGATTGCATAAGTGTCTCAATGTTATGACGATTTGAGATATGAGAAAATCTTTAACTCACACACAATCATAACTGTTTGATGGGAACTATCACCTTTAAGGTACATCCTATAACTTCCGCATCTCCTAGAAAGCACGCTTGCAATCATATTTTAAAGAATTTTGATTTTTTTGCTTTTTATTTTCTTTGCACATTTTCTTTTATTAAGCATATCATGCATGAGCATATAAGAGAGAGAAAAGAAATACTCAATTATGTTAAACTTTTGATATTGTCCTTTTGCTATGCCGAAGCATACAGATGTCATTGACATTGCACTTTTGCTATGCCGAAGCATACAGATGTTATATCATGATTGGCAGATAACAGTGATGAGATAGTTATTTATGCCTTTCTATTAGGATTTTCTAGTCCTACCCGTCAAAAAGAGTGATACGAGTGTTAAGTACAAGAGATCACTTAACCTTATTCATTACAAATAAAGAGCTACAAAACTCACTTGCTTAGTTGTGCACAAGAATGCTCATCTAAGTTACAAGAGATACAAAATTTAGAAAACTTTGTTTCAATGGCCATTTTAAGGTTCATAAGAACCAATGTACATAAACACACACTGTTTTTGTATTTTTCAATTTTTCAATTTTTTTTTATTTTTATCAGAAAAGCAAAAATAAAATACAAAACTGAAAACACACAAACAAAAGCATGTTAAAGAAAGCAAAACAATGCATAAAATCAGACTAACTCAAAACAGTAAAGCAACACACAAGTAATGCAACAACAATAAAACAGGGAGAGAGAGAAGAAGTGAACAAAATCACTTAGAGTCCTTTTCCTTTCACACCTTGGAAGAACCTTTCCTTTTTACCAACCCTTGAATCGGTGATGAGGGGAAAATTTAAACCGTTCAAGTTCGAAAGGAACATGAGGGCTTTGAGAATATCTCCAAATGGAGCAAGAGAGGTTTGAAGCTGATTTTGGTTCCCAGATGCTATCATGTCATTGCTTTGTTGAGTGGCTAACCACTTATAACAATTTGGTCGAGTATGACTGGCAACACCACAATGATAACAAAGATGCTGCTTCTTCTATTTAGGCTTTTGAGAGATAGCCTTTTTAGTCCTAGGGTTTCTAGTTTCCCTCTTCTCAATCTTAGGGGGTGCTCCTAAGATGGACTTACCCTTGTCTAAGTTCTCACTTGCTAATTCAGTTTTAACATCCTTATCCTTAATTTTAATGTTATTAACAGGAGGAACAAAAATAGTAGTACTAGCAGAAGGAGTATTAGAGAGAGAGAGAGAGAGAATTCATACCCCAATCCTGTACGATTTGAAGCAGATTTCTGAGCGTTGAGCATCTCATCCAGCTTTGCACTTGATGTCCTCTCCAATTGTGCTCTAACTTGAAACAGCACCGCTTTAAGCTTCTTGGTCTTCTCAGCCAGGAAATTGTTCTCGAGCCTCAATGCTCCAATGGTCTGATTTGCTTCATCAACTTTAGTGGAAAGCTCCTCATGGTCAAGTTCCACATCACTGAGCTTCTTGGTGGCCAGCCTATAGAGTTTCTCATGCTTCTTAGAAAGCTTGTACAGTTTCTCATAGGCGGTATGGATATCATCTTGATCATCCATAGTCTCAAACTTAGCATCCACCAATTCCTTTTCTTCATCTACTTTTTCAGTAATCCCTTCAGTAGGATTAACAGTGGCAGTGAAGGCATTCAAGATTTCATCATCTTCATTGTCGAAATCATTCTTGGGCTCTGTGTCACTTAAGGTAGTAGCAAGTGCTTTGCTCTTCCCAATACTCTTGAGGTACGTTGGACACTCTTATTTCATGTGTCTGAAGCCTTGACACCCAAAACATTTTGGTCCAGCGGGAATAGTGTACTGACTGCTATCCTTGGTATCCTTCTTCCCTTTATCTGGGTTCTTGAACTGAGAAGAACTGGATTACCTACGGTCCTTGTTGAAGCCTTTTTCATTGGCATTCTTCATGAATTTCTTGAATTGTCTGATAATGTAGGACTTCATCTTAGAATCTTCATCATCTAAAGACTCATCTGTATCACTGCTCTTGGCCTTTAGTGCCAAGCTCTTGTCTTTGCTTGACTTGCCCATTCTAGTCAACCTTAGCTCATAGGTTTGCAAATTACCAACCAGCTCAGTCAGAGGAATCTTGTCAATATCATTTGATTCCTCTATCGCCGTGATCTTAGCATGGAATCTCTCGGGCAAAGATCTGAGCACTTTTGTTACTATCTTGGGTTCATGAATGGTTTCCCCAAGATTGAAAATTGAGTTCACTATGTCCTTGAGCTTTGCATAGAACTCATCGAATGACTCATCCTCCTCCATCTTAATTTCTTCGAAGCTTGTAGTGAGCCTCTGTAGTTTTGAATCCTTAACAGCCTTGGTTCCCTCATAGGTTGTCTGGAGAATGGTCCATGCTTCCTTAGCAGTTTTCATGGAGGAAATTTTCTTGAACTCCTCATTGGTGACCGCACTGAATAGGGCATTCAATGCTCTATTGTTGAAATTTGTCGCCTTGATCTTGGCATCATCCCAATTGGCTGGCGCTTCTGTAGACTTGGTCTAGCCTATCTCCATAGCTTGCCACACCTTCTCATCTAGTGACTGCAAGAAAGCTCTTATGCGTACTTTCCAGTATGCATAGTTAGTGTCATCAAATAATGGAGGTATAATAAGTGACTGACCTCTATCTATGACGAACAGGAGTCAATGGATCACACACAAGGATTAAACCCTAATCAAAGTGTGCCTGCTCAAATACCACTTGATAGGCCACAAATGCGTTGACCCCTTGTGATGAATTAAATTGATTATTTAACTAAGTTATTAATTAATTAAATTAACATGCAAATTCACATGGCAACACAAACAAATCACCAATAACTAAAGTATGCAGTGGAAATAAAATTAACACGGTGATTTGTTTACGAATGGAGAAAACCTAACGGCAAAAATCCCATCGAGTGATTTAAGGTCGTCACTCCCAAAACTCCACTATTATCACAACAAGCAGTTACAAGTAAAGGAATCCCAAGTACCTTACCAACCTACAGTTGAACCCTTATCCCAATACTCAATTGGACTTGTTCTGTAGTGACAGTTTCTCCTTTTGATACACGGCTCCCAAGTATGTGACTAACCAATTGCGCGGATCCCAGTACGCGACTTCAATTCACCAACTAGAGAGAGAGATATTGGCTGCAAAGTTCTTCAATTCATCCACATGATGAAGATTAAGAAGATGCTCAGTTACAAAACCCTACGGTGCACATTACACAGCAACTTCTTCACAAGAGATGAACTAGGGCATGAACTTTGTCTTAAGTCACAAATTGCATGAACAACAATTACTCAGTGCTTGTGCAACTTGCGTCACTTTGAAGGCCCTTAAAACAATCATTTTATATGTCTAGGGTTAGGAGAAAAGAAGTTCCAAAGACATATTCACAAAATGGAATCAAAACAGAACTGAGAATCTGTTTTCCATAAATCTCGACAGATAGAGCTGTTGAGGATCTGTCGAGAAACTGTCGAGCCTTGGGACTGAAATAGCTTCTAAAGCTTGATAGATGCATGTGTCGAGACTAGGTGTCGAGCTTTAGTAACTTGCACTTTCCAGCTTGTTTCTTGGACAGACTTGATGATTTCAACACTTGATCTTGAAACACAGTTTCTTAAAGCGTTAAACACATCCTAAATCTACCCAATTACAAGTAAAGTGTGTTTTGTCAAAGAATAAGCCAATTACATAAAATAGTGACATATGTTTGAAACCTCTTGAACCACATATGTCCTAACATCACCTTCATCAATGTTTCCTGTAACTCGTGGAACTTCCTGTCTTGCCCCGCTGCTATGGAGCCTATCTCTGCCTCCAAATGATCAATGCGTGAATCATCCATGACCTGCTCTGATACCAAGTTGTTACGACTACCTCAACCACGGCTTCCACCACGTCTACCGCGAGGAGCTATGGTGATTCTTGGCTGTAACAGACCTGATCAAGAGATTAATTATGGTTTTAATTTGAGGAAAAACCATACCTCCAAGAGCAATTTGCTGAATAATTTTCTAATTACCTTTATTGATATAACGTGAAGCTATATAAATAGCTTTACATACCCAGATAACAATAAACAACTCCAACATCCCTAAACAACTTAACATCTAGATAAGGAAAAGCACTAATCCTAATCACTCCCTAATACTCCAATCTGATAACAATTCAGATTGTTGTTATTATCTTTCCCAAAACAAATTCAAATAAAAGATAAAGCAAAGTTGAAACAGAGGCACATCCACTCCAGCGTGTAACTCAGCAACTCCAACTGCTTCAGCTGCTACCTTGTTGACATAACAGTTCAGTACTCAAAAGAAAGAGTTCTTGCTGTGTTTCTTATACGCCTTTGGGTTATGTAACCAAGCAAAGTCTCTTGCACTAACATTGAAGATGTTATTGGTGTTTCTATGTGAAGCTGCTACAAATCAACTACAACAATCAAAGGGTTGCTGTGGAGTTAGTCACGTACTTGGATTCGTGCAAAAGAGTAAGCTGCGTACTGAGATCCGCGCAATTGGTTAGTCTCATACTTGGGAGTCGTGCATCAAAAGGAGAAACTGTCACTACAGAACAAATCCAATTAGGTATTGGGGTAAGGGTTCAACTGTAGGTTGGTAAGGTACTGAGATTCCTTGCTTGTAATCGCTTGTTGTGATAATAGTGGAGTTTCGGGAGTGGTGACCTTAAATCACCCGGTGGGGTTTTTGCCGTCAGGTTTTCCCCATTCGTAAACAAATCACCGTGTCTTTTATTTTTCCGCTGCATACTTTAGTCTTGGTGATTTGTTTGTGCTGCCACGTGATTTTGCATGGTAATCAATTTAATTTATTACGGTCCGTTTGTGGCCTGTCACTCATGTTAGCTAGAAAGCATTTTCGAATAAGTTAGGAAGTCTTATCTTTAACAGGATACTCCCTATATCTCCTTGAAGTTGGCCACTGATGAAAAGGACTTGTGAACAAGTTATTATTAAGAGCAACAAATTCTAGCCTTGTATTGTTCCCTATAATAACATTTATCATGTCGAACCTTTATTATGTCCTGTAGCCGCTGGTAAAGGTGGCTACCTCAGAAATGCTACTTTCTCTATCATTTTAAGTCCAATTCACTCCTAGCTATCCTCAGAAATTCAATCAATGTCGAAAAAATGGAGAACAATAGACTTTGGGTTCGTTTGGTTGTAGTAAAAACAAGGAGCATAAAAAATTGGTAAGAGCAATTGTTTCTTTTGGTAAATGTGAAAAATTAGAGAGATTTTGGTACGCCCAAGTATTTTCTCCTAAAACCAAAAACCAATCTATCCATTTTGGAGAGAAAAGATCGAACAAAATATTTCCAGCGTTTTTTTAGACAAAAATACAATTAATAAGCTTTAATGGGAATTGGCCACCAATCTGATCCAGTTATCATTAATAATCGGAAATAAGGAAAAAGAAGTTTTAATTAGAAACCGCTGGTTCAATCGACAAAATTACAAATTGTCCGATTTGACCGGTTTTAAAACTGTCAGCCAAAGTAGTTGTACTCAACACAAAACAATGCATAAAAGTAGAACACTAGTTCCACCATGTCACATAAAAAGAGAGATGGCGAATCGTTATTCCCAAACAAAATACAAGACGGTCAATCTGCAACCTTTAATGTAATCCACTTGCCAATATGCCTCATTTTATAATATCTTAGACACAGGCAGCACTAATAGATCCCATCAAGTATTATCATGTTGCACGCACATCTTAGAGCAATCGCACCAGTGGTTGTGAAATAAAAAAAATATATATATTATCAATTTTTGCTCAAAAACTACCCATATCAATGGTTCTATATTTTATAACATTGTACATTCATATGCAAAATTTCTACAATAAACATGTATATTTACAAGTTGTTGGAGATTTGTATCATATTTGTTTATTATTATTTTCTCTCACATATGCTCTCTTGTCTAATCTCCCTATTCTCTCTTCACTGTGAAGAATAAGAGAAGATTCAACATTCAATGTGAAGAAGAAGAATAAAAAAAAAAAAAGGAGAGCTAATATCGACCTCCACTAACCCATCACCACCCAACTATCACCACAATAGTTGATTTTCCAAACACAAAATCAAACCAAAATCAACCCAAACACCACCGAAAAACCCATCACAAACTTAACTCAAAATCAACCCAAACCAAAATCAACTCAAAATCAAACCCATAAGAAAACCTATAAGAAAATTCAATGCAAAACGCACTAGAAATGTCGCTATATAACCTCACTACAGTCGCTAGAGCCCTACTGATGTTGCCTGAGTTGCTACTAATGTTGTCGAAGCTGTCGATTTCGTCAGAGTAGATGATATGATCTCGTCGTTTGTGTGTGTATGAGGGGGGAGGGGTTTGGGATGAGAGAGGCAGAGAGTAGAAATTGAGAAGAGAAACGTGTTTGTGATGATACACACACACACACACACACACACACACATATATATATATATATATAAATACTAAAACAACAATATAAATGATTATTTAAATAAAATGGAGTGTATAATAAATAAACTAATGTAGGTGTTTTGTAAATTTAGTTGTGTAAAATAGGAAAAGTATATACTTTTTGTAAGATAAACAAAATTTTTTAGAAAAACTAATGTGGATGCTCTTATAAATCATGGAGGCTTTTAACAATATTTGTAAACATATATATTATATGGCAGATTAGTTTTAATATTTATTATATAAAATGTATGTAAATTTATTAACATTATTAAAATTATAAAAGCTTATAACTTTTAGAAAAGTTTATTAACACACTTAATTGGCAATATTTTTTATTTTTATAACTTAAAAATTATTAATTAAATTACTTATGGCATCATTAGTGCAACCACCGGTTCAACTCTTGCCAGACTATAAAAATGGTAATCAATCAAATATTTGAATCTTTGACCGTACTATTTTTTAAAATCATGAAAAATACTCCTGGCAGCATTCATTTCTTTTTTTTTCTTTTTTTTTTAGTTTTGTCATCTTCTCTGCTTTTGTCTTTTTCTTCCGTCTCTTATCATTTGTCTTTTTTTTTTTTCTTTTTTTAATTCATCCTTTCATTACGTTTCTTCTCATTCCTAGTCCAAAATTATATTTTATTTTTTATCTGTTTTGGTTTTTCTTCATACATTTTTTTCCTCATCAATTTTTTCATAATGTGTTATTATTATTATGAGAATAAATTGGAACCAGTCGTGGCGTAAAAGAGCTGGTTTACGCCTCCAATAAAAATGTGACACGTCATACTTTTACAAATGAAAAATAAAGCATGACACACACAATCACTCCCTCAAAAATTACCTAATATAATAAAAATCAAAACCCAAATAACCATAAAATCAAAACCCAAACTCACTGTGCGACCTCCGAAGAACCAGCCCAACAATGAGACGACCTTAGAGATGGTACCGTCGACGCCACCAAAGTCCGAGACGCGCAGCCAGAGACACTGGTGAGTGACGAAGTGGATGCTGTGGTGTTGCTTATGGTGGTACTGGGTTTTCTTATTTGGTTTCACAATCTCTTGAGCTTCTCTTAGTTTTTGACCCACGAAGGGGGTTTTAGAAAAGGGACATTGATGTTGTATTGAAGATGACAAAAATGAGTTAGATTCATACAACACCCCTTTTTCATCTTCCTCTTTTCAATGTTTCTTTGCAAATAAGGCATATAAAAGAGTTCTGCTATCAGACTCTCTGTTCCTGCTGAATTGACATCACTCTTTTTTTTATAACTTGTTCTCACAGGTGTCTCCGGTGGTGCTCCTCGGACTTTGGCGGCGGCATTGGGACCGTCTCCGACATCTCATCGTTGGGCTGGATTTTTTTTAGTTTTGATTTAATTTTCTGGTTTTGGGTTTTCATTTTTATAATATTATTATGTATTTTTGCAGGTGATTGTGTGTGTAGTGTGTACTGCTCTGTCTTCCTATGGATAAAAGTATGACGTGTCACATTATTATTGAAGGCGTATACCATCTCTTTTACACCACAACCGGTTCCGATTTGGGTATTTTTATATAATAAGGGGCACAAGAGTAAATTATAAAAAATTACATTTTTCATTATGTCGTTTATTGTTTTTACCTAGAAAAAAGTTTTTTACACCACTGGGTCCAATTTATTCACTATTATTATTTTTATATAATAAGGGGCACAAGAGTAAATTATAAAAATTACATTTTTCATTATGTCATTTATCTTTTTAACCTAACAAAGAGTTTTTCATCGTCCACTTTTCTATCTCCCAACTAAACACCATGAGGAAGATCGCAAATTTCTTATATCCTCTTACCTTTTCTTATTTCCTTCCCATTTTTTATTTTCTCACTTTATGTACCCTAAAGTTTTAGTATATTTAAGTATCAAATGGATCAACAGTACAAAGAAATCCATATAACATGAAATATATAAACATACAACTAGTGTACAGGACAATTAATCTAAGATACATATCCAAAAAGTGAAATAGGGAAACGTAAACAATGCTACAATTAGTGGTAATTTGGCTTTCCAAACCGGGATTGTTAAAGAAAGTTATGGCATTTCACCTGTTAGTTTCATCCAAAAGATTAATCAAATTTTAACTATGACAAATTAAATAGAGCCATAGAGTAATGATTAAAGTGTTATGCAAATTGCAATTGATGATAAAGTTTGTTAAAATACTCATTCAAAGTAGAATAGAGAACAACCTATCTTCACTCCTGTATAGTTTCCCAAATTGGAACTCACTTAGATTGAAAACACTTCATTTAATTGTCATCCTTCCAACCATATTCGCAAAAGCCAAATGGAGGGTGAATAGACTTTGTATAGCGAAAGTCGAATTCTCCCACTTTAATTAGAACTATATGTATATATATTTTTAGAAAGTAAATATAACCATATTAATTAAAGGTCATACTAAGAAAACAAATTATTGTGTATTTTAAATCACAGTCCATTGTTCTAAATATTAGATATAAAGTTCACTACAATAAGAGTTCCCAAATATTGAGAAAGCAACAATAATTAATTATACAAATGGACAGATAACTTACGCAAAGTAATGCTAGTTGAAATATAACAAAAGTACATGAAATCTTCAACCAAATTGAAGCACCACAGTTGCCAATGAGGGTTGATATAAAGAACAGTAATAATTCCCAGGAAGAACATGATGTATGTCACCGAAAAGCTAGCGAAGAAGACCGCTTGATCTACTTTGTACCATTTCTCATCACTTGCATCTAAGGATTGTGTTGACGTTGGAGGTGAATTATCTCTATTTGTGCAGTTTTTCTCCAATGGCAGTCCACAGAGAAGTGGATTTCCTTCATAGTTGCTAGCACTAAATGTTGAAAATTGTGCTGTCATTTCTGGGGTCCTACTTGACAAGTTGTTATATGCAACATTTTCTACGCTAATTTAGAAATATTGTGAAATTATTGTGACATTTTGTTGTGTCCCTACTATTACTCAAAAGAAATTTTTTATCAGAAACATAAAAAAGGGGAAAAAAATTAGCAGAGTGTAGGTGGACCACCATCCACTCATTTCTTTGTTTTAAAAAAAAAAAAAAAAAAATTATATCTTTGTAATTTATATATATACTAGCTGTTAAAAAATTGTTAAATTTTTTGAAAAATTAATCAAGTCTCAAAAAGAAACTTAAGATAACTTGTTACTAGTAATGAACACAATATAGGAAAAGAAAAGAAAATTATGTGAAAACCTTACAAACAAATAAGAAATCTTTCACAAAAAAAAGTTATAAAAAAAATTTAGGTGAACAACTCACACATGAACAAGAAATTCATTAAAAAAAACTAAAAATATTTAAATCTAAACAAATTAGAAGAACAGATTTTAAGTATAAAAAAAATTTATTAAATCAAATTTAAATATTTGTAAAACAATAAAAAGGCTTCAATTAAAATGTCGCTTTGGGCCCAAAATCCTTTGGGCTGACCTGGTTTGTTTTCCTAGGGACAAAGATTTATTTGTATGAATATTGTGGCCCTATATTGGCTACCAAACAAGCCATGTTGATAGTAAAAATAAAAAAGATACGAGGCTAGCATACCATCATTATTCTCAATCCAACCAGTGATTCCATTATAGTATAAATCAAGACTTCGTAACTCTTTGAAAGTCTCAAATAGAGAAATGTTTAGAAACCATGTTTGAGAAAAAGGATCCTTTAATTCCTTGAAGTTGTAAAGAGAGAAGTGGGTCACGTGACCAGTGGTGGAGTCGCAGGTGACTCGCTCCCAATGACAACAGTTACTCTCATGGTCATCAACCCACGAAGGGAGAAGATGATTTGTGACAACGGGGCTGGACCTCACAAACTCCTTTATTTCTAATAGAGCTATCCTCTCTTCGTCAAAGCAGCCTCTGTACCCATGAAGTTCAACCAGAACTATCAAACCCCACAATAAGCTCTTCGTCAAGGATCCTCCCATTGTGAAAAAAATGCAGTAATGGTAATACTCCTCTGTTCGTTGCAAGACCAGCTTTATACAAATTAGGTGAATCAATTTGGTCAAGTGAAGTGTGGAAAAAAGGAATATATAATAAAATTTATCATGTCGGTGGTGGAAAAGAGGCGAACCTTTATTATGTCCTGTGGCCGCTGGTATGGGTGGCAACCTCAGAAATTCTACTCTCTCTTTCATTTTTGTCCAATTCACTCGTAATTAACCTCAGAAATCCAATCAATGTCGGAAAAATGGAGAACATTATGGGGAGTAAGCCGTAAAGGTGGTACTTCGGAGAATTGCGAGTCAAGTCAATGGCGGGAAAGAAAATTACACTAATTCATTCAGACCGCATTTGATAATATATACTCAGTTGTACTAGTTGTTCATGTCGTTTGAGCATGATTCAAAGGCATCCACTTGGTATTTGGAGCATTTTAAAATTAAAATTTTATTTAAATGAATTAATTAAAAAAAGGTTGATAATTTTTTTTTTTTTTAGAATCAGAAGAAGTGAGAGTTTAATGCGGTAAATAATTCTGAAGTGAGGTTATCCTAGCTGAGAAACTACCCAATTAAACTAGGCAATAGTTTAGACCCCTAAATTAACAATTAAGGCCAAGTACTTGATTAAACAATTGAACTAAGGATAATAAGCATTGCGTGGATAACAAGCAAATTAAATAAGTAATAAAGCATTAAGTGAAGAGAAACAAATCCAAGATATATGACACCAAATGTGTTATTGAATTAGAAAACTTTAGTACCAACTGTAAAAATCTCTCCATGGCCAACTGCCGAAACAATCCACTAAGTATAGATAGTTGCAATATAGAATACAAAATAAGCCCTCCAAGCCTAAAGCTATCCTAGTGCTTGAGCCCTCTAAGCTCGTACTAGCAACTAACTACTCCAAGTAGTTTCTCTAACTTAGGCATCTGATCCCGTAACTAAGCACCCATTGCATCTTCAAGGCACCATTGTTTAAATTGGCAACCTTCAATGGTTCCCTGAATGTTCAATACACTCACAACACTCAAAGAGGATGATGATCGTCGTTGGGATGATCTCCTCACCAAGTTTTGGCAATGATGAGTGGGAAAAGTGTAGAGACATTGAATAATGCATTCATTTCAACTTGATGGAGACATGCCTTAATTTGAACACTCACATGGACTGACTGATGGTTTTAATTTCAACTTGATGGAGACATACCATTTTGATTGGTTAAGAAATGAATATTGAGAGTGAGGAAAGATAAAAAATTGTGGAGTACACAGATTTTTTGTTCTAATATATTGTACTTTACATATAGTGTTCTGCTTGGAATATTGATTCATTTGACTTAAAGTTTTTTTTCACATGCCAAGGCCTTGTAGTTAAATTAACATCTTTTCATGCACTAAATGCTTAGGGGTTTAGAAGGAAAAAGTTTGAGCTATAAGTTAGCATCATTTTGTAATTATCTCTAACAAAAAGTAATTCTACACACTGACAGAGCTACTATTTGATTTTAGCAGGGAATAATTTTTTCATAAACATGTGTAACTTTAGCTAGTTATACATACACCCTTAACTTTTATTTTATCCAACTAAGTACTTAAATTTTAATACTACAATAAATAAATACTACAATAAATACACTCCGTTAACTTTAATTTTAGCCAATTTAGTACATAAATTTTGGTACTCTACAAATAGATCCCCTAAACTTTTATGTTGCCACAATAAGAGCCCTTCAGCATTTTTCATTTATTTTTTAATAATTTGGTTAAAAAAAAAGTTAAATTGGTGGGGAGTCTAATAATATCAAAGTTTATGTACTAATTGGCAAACAGATAAGTTACGGGAGTCTATTTGCCCCAATATCAAAGTTTAGGCACTATAAACTCAAAAAGAGTTACATATTTTTGTAAGAAGACTCAAAAAGATATAATATCTATCATTTGTTTAATTGTAAAGCTTTTTTTTCTATTGTTTCTTACATGACGAATAAGCTGGCTTTAGATTTTTTTTTTTTTTTTTTCTTTTTTCAGATTCAAATTTCCACTTATAAATAAAACAACTTTTACAAGTTACATAGATACAAAATACAATATATGTAAGAAAACTCAAAAAGATATAATATCTATCATTTGTATAATTGTAAAGCTTTTTTTCTATTGTTTCTTACATGACGAATGAGCTGGTTTTAGATTTTTTTTTTTTCTTTTTTCAGATTCAAATTTCCACTTATAAATAAAACAACTTTTACAAGTTACATAGATACAAAATACAATATATGTAAATTTCTTTTACTACGTAATTATCCCCCAAATTTTATTACTTATACAAAATTTTTATAAAGGATGATAAATTATTACATAAAAATTTTGAAATCTTATCCATTTTTTTCATGTTACTCTTAAAATAAGAATAATGTTTTTTTTTATTAGCCTTTAAACAACATTAATATAATAGGATTAGCTTTCTTTCTACTTCAAATGAATTTAATATAAAAAGAAATAATAGTGTATTGATTATAATTATCATATAAAAAAGTATATCTCCAAAAATACAAAAAAAAAAAAAAAAAAAAATTTGAAGAAGAAAAAGAAAAGAACAAAAATCCAATTATATTTAGTTGAAGTTAGGAGTAATGCTATGTTTGGATGTTGGAAAAAGGAGGGGGAGTAGAGTACGTAGAGGGAGGGAGAGTAATTAAATTATCTTGTTTGGATGTATTTTAAGGAATGAGGGGGAGAGATTTGGAGGGCTTTCGAGGGGTTTGAACTACTTCTAACCCCACATTTTTAATTCCCCCAAATTGGAGAAATTTGGAGGGAGAGTGGAGGATAAAAATGCTTAACCAAATGAATTACCAAATTTGCTCTTACTATATTAACAAAATTACAAATGAAAAGACTAATTACTCCCCTCCCTTTTACTTAATTTTAAAAACATCCAAATAAGGCAGAGGATAATAATTCTCCCCTACTCTCCTTCCCACTACTTTCCTCCTATCTACTCCCCTCTACTCTCCTCCCTCTCTAAACTTCCAAACAGGCCATAGGGGAGGGGGGATTTGTAAGCCTTGAGAATAAAATTTTAATTTTCCCTTATCAAAAAAACGACTTTAAAAGTTTTCAAAATAAGTAAAATGTTTTGAATTCTTTTTCTTTTTCTTTTTTTTTTTTTCCTTTTTTTCAGAAGAAGATTTTGAAAAGTTAATTAGTGAACCGGTTCATGGCGAGAAAACATTTCATGGCAAGAAAACTTTACTTGCCATCAAGCCAGAATTTCTTGGGATCAAGCTAGCAAGAGCTATAAGTTGTTTGAATTGGTTTGGGTCAAGGGTATATATAGAGAGAATAAATTATTCATTCATATAATTAACCATTCCACAGGCTTAAATGACACTGTTCTACAGTTGTGACGGAGTGATCATTGCCCAAGTGTCAACAAAACCATGTTGTGCCAATTAATATGTATACGACACCATTTCACAGAAGCCTATTAGAGCTTGCGGTTCACACGACACCGTTTTATTACCAATCATTTTAATAAAGCATAGTTACACAACACCTATTCACATATATATGTACTCAACAAAACCAACAGACTTGGTCTTGTTAGGGACAATGTGTTGGAAGCAATGAGGTATTTTCATTTATTTTTTATTTTATGAAAAAATATCTAATTCAAATTTTGATTAAATACATACCTTGAGTTAGTAAAGAGCCATTAAGTTTATTTCTCCTCAAGAATAAAGATTTTTGAGAGAAGATAAAGCTCCTATTGAAGGAGGAACAATTCCTGTGATGTCATTCACACTCATATCTAAAAGCTCCAACCGATCCAAAGCTAGCAAATCTTAACAAAAAAAGAAAAAATGTTGTGCTAAGAAAAAATCATACATACATACATATATATATATACACACTCTTGTAATGTATTGGAAAATTACCATAATATAATTTTTTTTTATCTAAATATGAAAATTGATTATTATGGTAATTACCTTGAGTTGGTAAAGTGCCATTAAGTCTATTTCTCCTCAAGAATAAAGATTTTTGAGAGAAGATAATGCTCCTATTGAAGGAGGAACAATTCCGGTGATATCATTCACACTCATATCTAAAAGTTCCAACCTATCCAAAGCTGGCAAATCTTCACAAAAAACGAAAAAAGAAAAAATGTTGTGCTAAGAAAAAATCATACATACATACATACATACATATATATACATATATATATATACACTCTTGTAATGTATTGGAAAATTACCATAATATAATTTTTTATCTAAATATGAAAATTGATTATTATGGTAATTACCTTGAGTTGGTAAAGTGCCATTGAGTTTATTTCTCCTCAAGAATAAAGATTTTTGAGAGAAGATAATGCTCCTATTGAAGAAGGAACAATTCCTGTGATGTCATTCACACTCATATCTAAAAGCTCCAACCTATCCAAAGCTGGCAAATCTTCACAGAAAAGAAAAAAGGAAAAATGTTGTGCTAAGAAAAAATCATACATATATATATATATATGTACACTCTTGTAATGTACTGGAAAATTACCATAATATAATTTTTTTATCTAAATGAAAATTGATTATTATGGTAATTATTTACAATCATTTTTATGATTGTATTTGGATATGAAATTATGTGTTATAGCATCAAGTGTTTATTATTATTGAGTTTGTATATAAAATTATATATTCTAGTATTTAAGGAAAATTTGATGTACTAAAATTCTAACAAAGTGTTAAATTATGAGATATAATTTATATTTAATTAAGTTACTCATGAGAATAATAATATGTAAAATTGTGGATTCAAAAGTTTATATTATATGGCACAATATAATATAGATTTTTTTTTTTTGATGGGACATAGAAATTTTTTAATATGCCCAAGAAAGTCTTTGAGCACGTCTATAAGAAATGTTTTGAATTTCGTTCTAGACTGACTTCATTAACAGAATATCTTAGCAGAAACATTTGTGCTATAATAACAATAAAAATGATCTGCTGTGTCATTATTAAGCTAAAAAGCTAAAAAATTTAATTGATTACATTTAAAAATAAAATTAATAATGTAAAACGGTCTAAAACACTTTCTAAAGTGATCTGATGTGTTATACAAGGAAAAAATAAATAAACAAAAGAGGTAATATATTAAGAGAAATGCTATATCCAAAACACTTTAATGTTATAGGTGGGGAAAATTATTAGTTTAATGTTATTAGTGGGAAAAATAATAATTTTAGTATTTGGTCCCTATTAGAGTCAATAATAACTTAACAGTTATGATTTGTAGTGAAAATATTATGAGCGTAACATTTTTTTTTTACTGTTATAGCCACAAACTTTTCTACAAAATTTTTATAAACAGTAGAAGTAGCAAACTCTTATTGGTTCTCAACTAGCCCACCACATACATCACCTCTTTACTTGTCAATAATTACTCATGACATCAGCAATTTGTAAAAAAGTTTGAATTTCTAAGATTTCGTCTCTTTTTTTATATTCACCCTCCCACATGGATGTCAGATCCTTTACATAACTCTACTTTGTATATGTTGATTTTTTTTCCCTTCCTCAAATCTCAGTTCTACTTTATTTTCATTTTTATTATTTATCACCCCTCTCTAATATTCTCATCTTGCTTCTTATCGATTCGTTTTTGATTTATACTCATCCTTTTTTTGATTCAGTCCCTTTCCTTCGTGCCCCCGCCATTTAGGTCCACCGCTTTACTCTAGTATTTGCCACTCACAATTTTAGCTCGAAATCAATGTTTGCCCAGATTGACGAAATTCCAGTTGGAATGTAGTCAAAATTTGAACCGATTTGGAATTTTTTTTGGGGGGGGGGGGGGGGTCATTTGGTCTGGACTAGTACCCAAACAAACTACAATTCATAAATTTTCCTATAAGCCAATCAACTAAGGATGATGAGGAGATGAAATTCATGAGAAATGTTTCCGCGCCTAAGCTGTGGGCAGCCTCACGTACACTATGACAACCACAATGCTAGATACTTGTAATGTGATGAGACCAGTGAGTAGATTGTTAAATAACTGATTTTCCTCTCACGTGTGGGCCAATACTTCCTTTTAATAGGTGAGATCTAGCATGTGTAAATTTAAATTGGAGGTAGAGTGAAAGAGACAAGAATCAAATTCAGGATCTTCTGCTCTGACTGATACACAGTTAAGAAAAACAAAAGAGACGTGTAGGAATGGTAAACTCTAATCTTTATTGATAAAGAAAGGGGCCTATATATAGGCTTTACATCAAAACTGAAAGTACATGAAAATAGGCATTATCTCACGTTCAACAACAAATTCCTATTGACTAGATAAACCAACTCCTATTAACCAGGAAACAAATAGAAACAAACTACTGAACTCCTAAAGACTAGGACAACACATAAATAGTAATAAATACAAAATAAAACATTTAAATCTTAACACCCTCCCTTAAACTGAAATCTGCAGAAATCAGTTTAAAAGAAAATCAACCCTCTACAAAGTCCTCCTTTACAGCAGCATGTGAACAAACTCCAAGTAGACCACGCAACTTGACAAATGTAGCCAACTTGAGAGGCTTGGTCTGTATATCTACAACTTGATCTTCATTTTGACAAAAAACCAGTTTGATTGTTCCATCATTGTTGAGATCTCTAAAAAATTAATATTTCACATCAATATGTTTGCTTCTTCCATGCAACACAGGATTCTTAGAGAGTTTGATTGCTGAGTTGTTGTCACAAAAAATTGTAGTAGCTTCAACTTGCTTGAATTGTAGCTCTTCAAGAATTCTTCTCAACCAAATAGCTTGACAAGCACAAGCTGTTGCAGCAATAAATTCAGCTTCTGTAGTTGACAAGGAGACAATTTGTTGCTTCTTAGAGGACCACGATACAGCCCCTGTGCCCAACATAAAAACATAGCCCAAAGTGCTCCTTCTATCATCTTGATCTCCTGCATAATCATTGTCAGTAAACTCGAATAATTCTAACCCTTCTTGTATAACAACCCAAAATCTCTAGTTCCTTGCAAGTATCGAAGGATTCTCTTGGCATCTAACAAATGTATTTCCGTTGAATTCTCCATATATCTACTTATTAAACTCACAAAATACATTATGTCTGGTCTTGTCACAATTAAATACATCAAACTGCCAACAATTTGCTTGTAAAGAGTATTGTCCACCTTTTTCCCTTCATGATCTTTGTTTAGCTTTAAGCCAAACTTAGTTGGAGTGCTTACAAGATTGCAATCCTTCATCTGAAACCTGTCCAAAATGGCTTGCACTTACTTCTTTTGAGAAATAAAAATCCCATTAGCTGATTGCACTACTTCTATGTTAAGGAAGTAATGCATTATACCAAGATCAGACATTTCAAATTCAACCATCATGGATTTCTTAAGCTTTCAAATATGGCTATATTACTTCTAGTATAGATTAGATCATTTACATATAAGCAAACAATGAGCATTTTCTCTCCATCATCAACTTTTATGAAAAGTGTGTGTTCATAAGGACATTTTTGAAATCCTTTCTTCAAAAAATAAGTTTCTATACGATTGTTCCAAGCCCATGGAGCTTGTTTTAATCTATATAGAGCTTTCTTTAATTTATACACTTTATGCTCATTGCTAAGTTTTACATGACCAGGGGGTTGATCAATAAATACCTCTTCTTTCAAATCTCCATGGAGGAATGCTGATTTCACGTCCAACTAGATCTGATTGTATCATGTCTTGCAACCGGAGCAAAGACTTGTTTATAATCAACACCAAACTCTTGCTTGTAGCCCTTAGCTACCACGCGTGCCTTGTGCTTATCAACCTCACCATTCTCCTTCAGCTTTGTCTTGTAAACCCACTTTACGCCAATTTTCTTCTGCCCTTTTGGAAGATCACATAGCTCCCATGTATCATTTCTTTCAATGGCTGTAATTTCAACATCCATAGCCTTTCTCCATTTTGGTTCTTTGACAGCCACTTCAAAACTGATGGGATCACAATCTGAAAATAAAGCAAAATGAGTGAGTGGGTCTTCAGATTGATTAATTCCAGTCACCTCATAATCATACATCCATGCGGGCCTTTTTCGAATCCGACGATGAGATTGAGCTGCTATATCAGTAGCTTTTGCTTCTGTTGGCAAAATTTCAACAGCCGTTGGAGTTGCTTCTGATGTATTTTCAGGCATAAAGACTGTTGAAGTTGGCTCACTTTCAGAATCATTGTCAAAAGAACTTGAGTAGGTTGCTGCCTATTCCAATCCTAAGTGCTTTCCTCATCAAAGACAACGTCTCGGCTGGTCATAATCTTCTTGGTTAGTGGATTAAACAATTTATACGCCTTGGATACTTCACTAACACCAAGAAAGACACACTTTTCCCCCTTATCATCAAGTTTTTTCCTTTTCTCATCCGGGATATATGCATAAGCGATGCAGCCAAAAATTTAAAATGATCTACAGCTGGTTTCCTTCCACTCCAAGCCTCCTCTGGTATCATATTCTGAACAGCAAATATAGGACTTCTGTTCAAGATATGAATACTCCAATTTACTGCTTCAGGCCAAAAAGATTTTGGGATTCTGCCTCTTGTTAACAAGGTTCTCACCATATTGAGGATGGTTCTGTTTTTCCTCTCTGATACACCATTTTGTTGTAGTCTATAAACAACTGTCAGCTCTCTTTGAATGCCATGATCTTCACAAAAAACTTCAAATTCGGTTGAGCAATATTCTCCACCACGATTTGTTCGAAGGGTCTTAATGGTGTTTCCTGTTTCATTTTCCACATGAGCCTTGAAGCTTTTAAATGCACAAAAGGCTTCTGATTTTTCCTATAAAAAATAAACCCAATTTTTTCGAGTATAATCATCAATAAAGGTAATTAAGTATCTTTTACCTCCATTAGAACATGGTGTTAATGGGCCACATATATCGGAATGAATTAGCTCCAAAGCATCTTTTGCTCGCCATGACTTCCCTTAGGGAAATTGGGAACGATGTTGTTTGCTAACAACACATTCTTCACAAACTTTGGAAGGAATACTGATCTGAGGAAGACTTGCCACCATATTTTTCTGTTGGAGGGTTTTCAATCCACCAAAACTCAAGTGCCCATAACGAAAATGCCACAACCAAGAAGAATCTTTTACTTCGGCTACCAAACAAGGTTGCACACTTGTAATCTTCAATGGAAACAACCTGTTTAAACTCATTTGCACAACAGCAATGGCTCCTCTAGTAGGATCATAAATCTCACAAACACCCTTTTGAATAGTGATTACATAACCCTTCTCTTGCAATTGGCCAACACTTAACAAATTTCTTTTCAAGTTAGGAACATAAAAGACATTAGAAATTGTTTCTACAAAACCATTCTTGGTTCTTATCTCTATATCACCCTTTCCCATCACCTCCATAGTGGAACAATCACCAAAACTTGTTGTGGAATGAAAGCATTCATTTAAATAAGAAAAAGAAGACTTACTTCCACACATGTGGTTACTACAGCCCGTATCCACATACCAAACATCAAATTTAGGTTCCTGATAAGCTTGAACAGCCATTACAAAGTTTCCACTTCCTTCTTTTTAGCAAAATTCGATTGCGGTTCCTTTCCTTTGTCTGTAGGCAGCCTAGTATAACATTCAGAACAATAGTGTCCAAATTTATGACATCTAAAGCACTCTACCTTGGATTTGTCAAAGTGTTGATCTCGTCCTTTACCTTTGCTCTGAAATTGACCATCATCGGCTTTGAAATGCCTGCTGCCATCTCTATTGCCTCGATCTCCCCTTCCTCTACCTCTACCTCTACCTACCTTCCTCTAGAGCTTGAGAAATGAGTAGAGTAGAAGCCTTTAAAGCTTGCTCCTCTGAAGTTGAACTTCGGTTCATCTTCTATACATGGACCAGCAAGGAGCTTTGCAGTTCATCAAGAGAAAATGCATCTATGTCTTTCGATTCTTCAATGGAACACACGACATAATCAAACTTTGGTGTCAAGGAACGCAATATCTTTTCAACAATGGCGACATCTTCAATCTTCTCACCATGAAAGCGGAGCCTTCATATTTTTTTTTTCATGGAATCCCAAATATCTTTGGAAGTTTCTTTGCTAAGAATTGTTTCCAAGATGGAACGATCAATTGCCTGGAAAAGGTAATTTTTTGCCTTCAAACCTTTGAGCTTTCTCCCTTCCAACTCTGTTTTCTTGGCATCTATCAAGACTGTATTTGGTGCTGGTGCTTGAATTCCATATTCAACAATCGGCCAATACTCTTTGGACCGTAGAAAATTCTCCATTAACATACTCCAATGGTCATAGTGACCATCAAAACGTGGGATCGCCGCCTGCACAAAATTTGAGTCTGACGCCATCAATGCTTTTTGGCAAATCTTTCTCTCTTGCTTTTCTCACAGCTCTGATACCACTGATACACAGTTAAGAAAAACAAAAGAGACATGTAGGAATGGTAAACTCTAATCTTTATTGATAAAAAAAGAGGCCAATATATAGGCTTTACATTAGAACTGAAAGTACATGAAAATAGGCATTATCTCACGTTCAACAACAAATTCCTATTGACTAGATAAACCAACTCCTATTAAGTAGGAAACAAATAGAAACAAACTACTGAACTCCTAAAGACTAGGACAACACATAAATATTAATAAATATAAAATAAAACATTTAAATCTTAACACTGACACCATGTTAAATTATTGATTGTTTTAAAAGTTTAAACTATTGAGGTATATATGGTAAATTTAATCATTTAACCACACAACCCTAACATAGATATTAATCTAATCACGTTGAGCACATTGGTAGGTAGTTAAACAGATATCTAGTTATCTCCAAGGCACTAAGGGAAAGAAATTGTGTTTTCGTTTAAGTGATCTAGAAATACTAGAATATATTATCGTAGATTTTACAGGAGATGTAGATGATGAAAATCTAAAAGCGGACATACATTTCTAAAGTTGTGTATGAAATATATGATGGATGTAGTATACATATCGTGCAATATAGCAGGTAATTAGAACATTATGGATTTTATTGACAATTTAAAATAAGTTATATGTAACAGAACGATTAGTGTGTTTTACGACAACAAGTCTATTGCCAGGTTAATAAAAACTAGAGCAAATATTTCCAAGGGCAAACACATTGATTATCACTATATTCAATATAGTGGAGATGGGTGAGATACGAGTTTGGTTTATCCCTGAGATGGTGGCTGGTCTTATAACCATGGTGTTAACTTAATAATATAAATTCAGAGAGCATATATTAAAAATGGGACTAATTATGCAACTTTTGCTTACTTGCATTTTTTTTTTTTTTTTTTGAGAAACTTGCTTATTTGCATATAGTAGAACGTAATTATGCGACTTTTTCTTGGGAAATATACTTTCAAATTAGGGACTCCGATTCATTGAAACGACAAAGACCGAGTAGGCTTACATCCTTTTTTTATTTTTCTTCAACTTGGTAGAAACGTCCTAAATAATATGGGTCAGTCCATGGATCCCTTAAATTTCCACATTGAGGTGATCGTTGAAGAACACCAATCCACATTCATATTTTGATTAGACTCTTTATATCTTTTGTAGTACAATGCTGAAATCAATAATCCTATGCAGTAAAGAGAGTGCATTAGGTGACTAAGAGAATCTCTAAATTTCCACATTCATATGAGCTTGTGTAATTTAAACTTTGATGGAGACGTGCTGTTTAGCGTACTCCACATTGCAATTTTAACTCTCAACTAATAATTCAATGAACAAGAATTGCATCTCAACAAAAATGATTGAGAAGTAAAGGGAAAAAAATGACTACAATGCAAACTACACCTCTAAAATTTGGGTTCTTCAAAATTTACATTTGAAGATTCAGAATTTGGATTTTACTTCCCAAAATTATGTTGCATTAGTAGCCATTCTATTCATACTTTACGTTAATTGCCACATGTGTTTAGTTCGTCCAACAAAATAATGTCATGTCATTTTTCATTATGTCACATGCAATTATTTTATTGGACGGATTAAACTTGCATGACTAGCTAGTTTCTGCATCACTTAACTTAAAATATGGACAGATGAGCTACTAATGCAAATAGAATGTAACTTCAAGGGGTAAAATTAAAATTCTGAAATTTTAGGGTATAGTATTCAAAAATTCTCAAACTTTAGGAGTGTAATTTACACTTTTACAAAAATAATAATAATAATAATAATAATAATAACAATAATAAGAAATATGTGCATATTTTACTTTAAATATAACTTTCGATTTAAAAACTTTGTTGTAATTTATAATGCTTTTGTAGTATTAGACTGTCATTGTTTATTCCTAGGAGTGCGGTGACTGTATTAGTGTCCTGTTAGACACGGTTGGTGTTGTTGAATTATTATTTATTTATTTATTTTTGGTTGAGAAACTGAATAAAAATTTCTTACTTACCTCAAAAATGATTTTTAAAAGTTGATAAATGAACTCATGCTTCATACACAAACAGGAAGGGTGACTAAGGAGGAGCACTACGGAATTAGTAGGGGCACATTTCATGTATTTTACCATGAAACTGGAATTTCTTGTGATCAAGCAAGAGTTACAAGTTGTTTGAATTAGTTTTCAGCATAGTATATATAAAGGTGTAAACTAAGGGCCCATTTGGATTGAGGGGGAAAAGAGGGGGAGTGTTGGCTGAAAATAGCATAATTTTGGACCAAATTTACTATGTTTTACTCTACTCTCCCTCTCTCCCCCTCAATCCAAACAAACCATAAATGATTACTACACATAATCTGAGAGACAACCCAAAGAGTTTAATTAATTTACTAAGAAGATTAGTTAAAAAGGTTCACAAATGCTAATATGAGCTATCAACCTGTGGAACATAAAAACATGTGTATTAATCAATGACAAATAAACTGCTTGAATTTTAGGTATCCAATGCCAATGTTTTAGACTATTTAGCAAAAAGTTAAAAATGTTGTTCCCAAACTGACCCTTAATTAGCTTAAAAATACTTAAAAGAACTATGATAGTAATATCTAATGTGATCATCTGCATCAACAATGCACTAGAACGTACCGTAATATTTACATAGAAATGGCACCATTCCACAGCCAGTGAGTAGTGACCATTGGTCAAAGTTCAAACAACAGAATGATATCGTGACACTTACTGTACTCGACATCATTTCACGTATACATGTTAAAGTTCACGATGCATGTGACAACATTTTGTAATTGTATTAATGAAGCATAGTTAAACAATGCCTTTTCACTTATAGCTGTTAGACCGTAACAAAATTATAATAGAATCTGTTTAGGCAATTATGAGTTCCATAGAGAGTAATTTAACAGTGCAATTGATTTTGCTTCTTAAGCTCTCCGTCCATCAACATAGATATAAAATTCGTTACAATAAAAGTTCCCAGAAATTGAGGAAGCAACCCTAGCTAATTACACAGATAGACTGATAACTTACGTAGAGTAATTGCAATAGAAAAATAACAAGAATACGTGCAATCCTCAACCAAATTGTTGCACCGCAGTCGCCAATGAGTGTTGATATAAAGAACAGTAATTACACCCAGACAAAACATGATGTAAGTTACCAAAAAGCTAGTGAAGAAGACCGTTTGATCAACTTTGTACCATTTCTCATCACTTACATCTGAGGAATGCATTGGCATTGGAGAATCATCTCTCCTAGTGCAATTTTTCTCCAATGGCAGTCCACAAAGAAATGGATTTCCATCATAGCTGCTTGCATCAAAAGTTCCAAATTGGGCTTTCATATCTGGGGTCTTACCTGATAAGTTGTTATAAGCAACACTAAACACCTCCAAAAAGGTAAGCTCAATCAATTGTGGAGGAATTTCTCCACTCAATCTATTGTGAGAAAGATCCAAGCTCTCTACTTCAGTCAAGTTTGAGAAAGATTTTGGAATGGAACCTGTTAATTGATTGTGAGATAAGTTTAGTGCATGAATTCCTTGTAGCTGTCCAAGTTCAAGTGGGATTTCACCTGTTAGATTGTTACAAGATAAATCCAAACCTGACATGTAAGTAAGAATGTCATCCTTGTAAGAGCTAAGCCTATATTTGGTAACAAAGTTAATTTCAACATCTAGGTAATACACAGATTCACTAGTATCATCGAAGGAACTAACAAATCCAGAAGCCCAATAGTGTTCTTCAGAAATACCAAAAGACAATGTGTGTCCAAGACAATGAGGTATTGTCCCGAAAAATAAGTTTCTTGAAAGATCCATTAAAGTTATATTGGTCAGTTGACATAACTGTGTTGAAATATTGCCACTCAAATGATTTCCTCCTAGCAACAAAATTCTTAAGTTGGAAGTTTTACTGATTGCACTGGGAATGTTGCCTGACAAATTATTATCACTGATATCCAATGTCCAAAGCTCCGACATATTGAGAAATGGTTCTGGTATTGATCCTGAAAAGTTGTTCTCTTCCAAATGTAAATGTTTTAACCAAGTGCTTGACCACAAAGGTAAAGATCCATCAAGGAGGTTATGAGAAAGGTCCAAAAACTTAGTTGTAATTGTTTCACATGGAATTTGACCTTCAAAATTATTATTTTGCATGAGAATACCACCAAAATATGTTAAATTGCATATCCAAGTGGGAATCCTACCCGACATTTTGTTGTTGCTAACATCCAAGAGAGCCAAGTGAGCAATATTCACGAAATTAGGTGATTCGTTTGCCATAGCTCCGGAGAACTGATTATGATTTATTTTTAAAATAAATAGCCTAGTTAAGTTAGATAAAGGTACCCAATCTAAATGGCCATCAAAATAATTATTGGATAATACCAAGATCGACAAATCGAAGCAACCTACAAATAAGTCCTTTGGTACTTCTCCAGAGAAGTTGTTAAGGGACACGTCGAGTGTGTCCAAGAGACTCATATTACCAAATGAGGATGGGAGAGAACCTGTGAAAGAATTATTGGATAACATTAGGTACTGTATATTTGGTAGGATCTCCCCAATATTTTGTTGAAGCTTTCCATTGAGCTGATTGTTTGACACATCTATCACAGAAGTAGAGTTAAGACAAAGCGACAAATGAAAATGACCCGTGAAAGAGTTATGGTTAAGAGTGGCAAATTTTAGCCTAGTATTGTTTCTAAACAACCAATCAGGAAACGGTCCTTTCAACCCATTGTGTGAAAGATCAAGATTTCTCAAGCTATGCTGGTGAAAGAGGAATGTCGGAAGTTGATGGGATAGCTTATTCAGAGAACAGTTAGATATCACTAAAGACTCCAACTTAAATAAGGGTACCCAATTTGAATTTTCTGTTTCTATCTTAGTCTTCTCGTTGTCACATCTAAATCGAAATGACTCAAGCTTGGAATTATTAGCAAATAAGTTGAATGATAAACCCTCAAAAAGGTTATAACTGAGATCAATATACTTAAGGGATGTAAGGTCAACTATCAAAGATGAAATGTTTCCTCGGAATTGATTCCTATTGAGATCTAACTGTTGAAGAGATGTCAAATTGTATAGGCAAGATGGAAGGGTCCCTTCAAAAGAATTCCAATTGAGATCTAACCGTTGAAGAGATGTCAAATTGTATAGGCAAGATGGAAGGGTCCCTCGGAAAGAATTCCCGCTAAGATCTAACTCTTCAAGTTTTTTGAGTCCACATAAACCTGTAGAAAATGACTAAACGTTTGAAAATCTTCAACTTTATTATATCTTATTCATAAGAATACATAGGATCTAGAGTAGAGTTGTTATATTTTATTTTTTTTTTTTCAATTTCATGAAAAACTATTGACATCAAATTTTGATTAGATACATGGTAAGGAGCCATCAAAATAATTTTGGCTCAAATTAAGATAAAGATTTGAGAGAAAATAATACTCCTATGGAAGGAGGAACAATTCCAGTGAAGTGATTGTTACTAAGATCTAAAAGCTCCAACCTACCCAAAGCTGCCCAATCTCTATAGAAAAAGAAAATCATTTGTGGTGTGGAAAAATCACTGCTCAAATTATGTGTGTGAGAATTACATCTAATATTACTCTTTGTTATATGTATTACACAATTTTATAACATTTAATTAGATTAATATTTTAAAAATCTCACTGAAATATACAATCTTAACACATACACCAAATTTATGCCAGTAGAATTTTGTTTTCCTTGTGATCATTAAAGGCATGTTCTATGCATGATTTTTTATTATCATTTTATATTTCAATATCAATAATTGATGAAATAATTTTTTATTACTCTATAATTATAATAGGGGAGGGAGGTTTGGAACCCCAAATGTTATAGACATATCAGGAGGTACCAATCGATTGTGCTACAAGGCTCTGGCATAATATTCTTTTGACTATTGATTATCATAATATATATTTCTAAATTATGAACTATATATATATATATTAAATACTGTATTCAAAGTGTGGATTTATCAAAAAATAAAAAAACTCATAAAATACAAAATTATTAAGTAGTATAATTTGAACATGACCATTATATAGACATGCACCCAAAGCTAATTCAACCATAGAATTTAGGGGAGGAAGAGAGAGAGAGAGAGACAGAGAGAGAGAGAGAGAGAGAGAGAGAGAGAGAGAGAGAGGAGAAAAAGAAGAAGCAAAGAGAATAAAGAAAAATCCATTACATTTTGGCAAGGAACCATTGAAATAATTGCCTCCTAAATTGAGGACCTCCAGGGTTCGTAGACTAGCAAGATCTGCAATAGTATGAATACAACATATTTAGAAGAAACTAAACATTATGTATTGCAACGTTAAATAATATATATATATATATATATATATATATATATAAATAATTATATATTGAAAAGCAAGGAAAATCCATTACATTTTGGCAAGGAACCATTGAAATAATTGCCTCCTAAATTAAGGACCTCCAAGCTTTGTAGACTAGCAAGATCTGCAATAATATGAATATAACATATTTAGAAGAAACAGAACATTATGTATTGCAACGTTAAATAATATATATAATTATATATTTAAAAGCAAGGAGGGGAGGGAGGTTTGGAACCCCAGATGTCATAGACATATTAGGAGGTACCAATCAATTGAGTTACAAGGCTCTGACATAATATTTTTTTTTAATTATTGATTATCTTAATATATATATTACTAAACTATGAACTGTATATATATTAAATAATGTATTCAAAGTTTTGATTTGTAAAAAAAAAAAAAAAACCTCATCAAATACAAAATTATTCAGTAGTGTAATTTGAACATGACCATTATATAGACATGCACCCAAAGCTAATTCAACCATAGAATTTAGGAGGGAGAGAGGAGAAGAAGAAGAAGAAGTAAAGAGAATAAAGAAAAATCCATTACATTTTGGCAAGGAACCATTGAAACGATTGTCAGCTAAATTGAGGACCTCCAAGCTTCTTAGACTAGCAAGATCTGCAGCAATATGAATATAACAAATTTAGAAGCAACAGAGCATTATTTATTGCAACGTTAAATAATATATATATATATATATATCGAAAAGCAGGGCAGCAGTCAACTTCTTCCCAAATAACAAAGTCCTTACGTGTTTATTTTTGGAAGACCAAACAACTTTGAGTAACGTTTTAGTAGTCCCACTCTCCATCAACCACTCTTTTCTTAGATATACATATTTCCGAATTTATTCTTTTATTTTCTTTGCACTTACAAGGTAGATCAGATCTTAATAAACATTATAAGGACAAGATTTTATTTGTTTATTAATTCTTTATTTTGAGTGTAAGAACCTTGCATTACCTTGGTCATAAAGGGGCCCCTCCATTCGATTATAATCCAACTTCAAGGATGTAAGCGCTGACAGTGAACCCAAAGATCTTAAAATCCTTTTGTCGAAATAATTGTCACTGAGGTTTAGGTGCTTCAGCTTGCTTAGCTTCGACAAACCCTTGAATTCTGAGCGTACACAATGAAAATAATAACCCTTTATTGTATGCAATTAAATCAAGTATAATACAAAATAATATTTAAAAATGTTTTAAAAAAAAAATTGGAAGCAACGTGCTCTACCCTATAATGTTTTTCCAACAATTATGAATATCAATAGAGAGAGCACCACGCTCAAAGAGAATCAAATAATCGCTCGTAATATGGGGGCGTTTCACTTTTGAGCAATAAGGCAAAAGCAGAGGTGATGGAGATGCATGTTGATCATGAAGCTGTCAATTTAATTAGATCACTGCTTTATTATAAACTAGTATCTCTGGTTAAATCAAAATATGATCTTCTCTATCTCTCTACCTTGATCTGTTAGGGAGCCATTGAGTCGATTGTAGCTTAAATCCAACGTCTCCAAGTCTTCGAAAACTGAAAGTTCTACCCAAAAAAAAAAAGAAGTGAAAAGTAGGAATTGTTTATATACTTTGTGGATATTATGATGTATAGGCATACCTTCAGCGGTAAAGAATCCTTCCAAATGATTACCAAAAAGACTTAAAGTTTTGAGTGATTTAAGTAATCTCAATGATTGTATAATACTCCGATTGAAATTGTTTGATCCAAGGTCTAACATCTCTAGCTTCTTCAACCTCAACAAACTTATAGGACCTGTAATGAAATGGTAAGAAATAGAGTAATTATATTTTTTATTCACAATAATATTCACAATAACAACAATATCAAACAACCATGAGTAGTTTTATTGATATAGTCAATTGAAGAGAATTCAAAGACCAATTTTTAGTATATTACATATGCTTTTTCCATTTATTTGATACATAAATTAAATAGGAAATGAATTTCTAAAGAAATTTTGAAGTTAACATGTAAGCAAAATTCAATTGTTTTATTGAGAAAAGGATAATAAAACTACTTAATATTATGACCTATATACACATATTTGATGCACAAGTTAATTAATTAAAAATTGTTAAATAATAAAATAAACTTAAATATCAATATAATTCATGTGATAAAAGTAAAACTTGTAATTATCATAGTGAAAGCCGTATAATAAAACCACAATTCTGTATAAAGCCATTTTTTTAATCTTTTGAAATTAAAATAAGAAACAAATAAATATAAATAGGGGCCACGATTAACATACCTTCATTTTACTATCTCAAAAAAAAAAAAAAAAAAAAAAAAAAACCTTCATTCTCAATCCAACCACTAATTGCATTGCAGGATAAATTAAGACTTTTGAGCTTTTGAAATGTTTTAAATAGAGAAACATTTAGAAACTAGACCATGTCTTTGTAATTATAATGGCAAAGATAATAAAAGTCAATATCTAATTCACTGATGCTTTGGAGAGAGAGTTGGGTCACATGACCAGTGGTGGAGTTACAGGTGACTCGCTTCCACTCACAACACTCACTCTCTGGCTCATCAACCCATGAAGGGAGAAGATGATGATCTGTAATATTGAGGCTCGACCTCACAAACTTCTTAATTTCTAAAAGACCCATCCTCTTTCTTCAAAGCAACCTCTGTGCCAATGAAGATGAACTAGAACTATCAAACCCCACCGTCCCATTGTGAATATGTAGTTAATAGTAGTAATACTCTAATTTTTTGCTAGACTAGTTTATATATTAGTTAGGAGAATCAAGTCAAGTCAATAGGCGTTTTAGTCCGCCTTTCATTTTAGTCCAAGTATTTTCGGATAGCATTTTTGTTTTTATGCTGAGTTGTACTAGATATGCTTATTGCTTAAGAATAATTCATAATCACTTGTACTTGTAGAATGACCATCGCACCAAAAGTGTGCGGAAGAGTGAAGAGGAGGTGGATTTAAAATTGGCATAATTTTGACTGCTAAATCCTAAGCACCTATGGTTTTTATTATTATTATTATTATTATTATTATTATTATTATTATTATTATTTTCTGAATAGGATCTGTTAAATTTTTTTTAACACCATTATCTATGAGTAGCTAATTAGAAGGGGGTCAATTTTGTACTAGAGCTTTTTTTTTTTTTTTTCAAATTACCTCCACTCGTTTCGCTCTCGCGTGAGTGCACCCAAATCCAAAAAAAAAAAAAAAAAAAAACTTTGGGGTTAAGAGACAAAAACACACACAGATAAATAACAAGATAAAGAGGCCGTATGAACAGAGGCCAACGACCTGAAGAAAAAGAAGAAACAGAGGATATATATTAACATACCTTTATGCTCAATCCAACCACCAATTCCATTAAAAGATAAATTAAGACTTCTTAACTCCTTGAAACTCTCAAATAAAGAAACGTTTAGAAACCAAACCGTATAACGGAATTCGTACGTGTAATAGAAATTATCATCGAATTCCCAGATATTGTGGAGAGAGAGATGGGTCACGTGACCGGTGGTGGAGTTGCAGGTGACTCTCTCCCACTCACAACACTCACTCTTGTGGTCATCGACCCATGAAGGGAGAAGATGATCTGTCTTAATATGAACTCCTGTTTCAGAAAATATGATGGTCACAACCTCTGTATTGGGGGTGGACCTCACAAACTCCTCCTTGATTTCTAACAGACCCATCCTCTCTTCTTCAAAGCAACCTCTGTGCCCATGAAGATGAACTAGAACTATCAAACCCCACAGTAAGCACTTCACCAAGGACCGTCCCATTGTGAATATGTAGTTAATAGTAGTAATACTCTAATTTTTTGCTAGACTAGTTTATATATTAGTTAGGAGAATCAAGTCAAGTCAATGGCTGTGGAAAAAAAAGGAGAACGAAGATTCATTTTGGGTTGGCTAGTAAAGCTGGGCGGTGGCATTTTAGTCCAAGTATTCGGATAGCATTTTTGTCTCTATGCTGAGTTGTACTAGATATGCTTATTGCTTAAGGATTATTATTCATAGGCATGTTTTGGAGCATTTTAATCTTTTCTTTTCTTTTTTCAATTGTCAATAGCCTTGAAGTTGAACTGAAACTTCTTGTATTTTTTTAAAAAACATTTAGTGCTTAAAATTTAAATCCACTCTCCTCCACGTATTGAATTATAAGTGAAAAAAAAATTATACTTGTAAAAATATTTATGTGTATATATATATATATATATATTTATTTATTTATTTTTAAACTAATCTGTTTTGTCTACTCTAAAAAATAATATTGAACAACCTAACTAAGGATCTTAGTAATTTGGGCTCAACAAAAATAATCTTAACCCCCCAAATATATTCCTTAAATTCTATAAAAATAAAAAGTAAAAAACCCAAGTTATAATAATAAAAATTAGCCCAAACAACAACAAGATTAGCCCAAACATACACACATGAATAAATTGTTTTCAGATTCTTTTTTAATTTAAACTCAAATATTATTTATATATGAACTTTTTTTTATTGTTAGATGGAAACTAAGCACAACTTAATGTAAATACATTCTTTTTTGCTAGTATTTGGAGTGTTGGAGATATATTATCATGATTAGTAAACCTGGTTAAGTAACTACAAGCAAAATTACTAAAAACGTCACTAAAAAACCGTCAGTGTTCAAATTATAAGAGAAACAATGCAAGCCTATGGTGTGAAAGGGAAGGCCTATTAGCGAGCCATCAATTTTGTTAACTAAATTGTTACTAGAAATCTGACAAGACGATCTTTAACAGCATATTCGTCGGACCTCACAAACCCCTTCATTTCTAACTGTAAAACCCCAGAATAAGCCCTTCACCAATTGAGGACCATCCCAATGTGAACATGTAGCAGTACACTAGTACTCCTACATTCATTGCTATGACCAGTTTTACACAAATTTGAAGGTAGTAGGTAGGAGAATTCAATGAAGTCATTTTTTTAGGGCTGAAAATGTAGTTGTAATATTAATACTCTATTCATTGCTCGCTAGACTAGTTTCCAAAAGATTATTAGAAAGACTCAGGAGTTCTGAGTTTTAAATATAAATATAACGTTCTAATTGGTGTAATTTTAAAATCGTTTTGGTTATATCATACTTTTGAATACATATATAAGAAACTGTATTCAGAATACAGTTTCTCTCTTGCAGGTCTCGCAATCTGATTGGATTGTGATCTTTGATTTGTGTGGTTTCTATGACTGATTTTGTTTTATCTATTCCTTATTTGTTTGCATTTTCTAAAATGTAATTATAGATCTTTGAAACCAATGCGACATCGTTTCACATAAGCCTAGTAAAGCTTGCTGGCCAGCATGACAACATTTTATGACTAATCTTATTAATGAATCATACTTAAAACAGTTTCACTTATTGTCATTGGACTGTAATAGAATCACTTTAGGCGGTCATAACCATTTTGTAGTCATCCAAGCCTCATATAAATCATCAATCACAGAGTAATTAATTCTGCTTCTAAAGCTCTTAGTTTCTCTCTTTCTCTCACTTTCTCACTCTTTGTTTTCATCTTCTTCGATTAATTTCTTTGCTCTACTTCAATTAATTCGGATCAATTAGGGATAATTCATAGGCCTCTTTTGGGGCATCTAATTTTTTTTTTCTTTAAATGTCAAGAACATTGTAGTTCAACAAGCACTTTCTGATGGCAATTTTTTGTGTTTTTAAAGAAGATGTTTAATTGTTCAAATGCTCCCTCCCCAATTATCAAATTTTTTTTAATAAAACAAAATTGTTTTAAATGGTTTTTTTTTTTTTTTTAAACAAGAAGTGAGAGTTTGTCTATAAAAAAACTGCGTTGATTAGGAGAAAGAGTCCCTATTACTAATTTAGACAAAAATACAAAACCACCCCCATGTTTTACCATAATTTATTTCAGTACTCCAACTTTGTTTTCATTCAACTCAGTTCTCCAAGTATTAAAATAATACAATTAAGACCTTAGTTAGTATTCCATTAAACTGTTTGTTAACTCACATTAAAATTGCATTTGTTTTGGTCATTCACAATATTTAATTAATAACATTATTATTTTATTATTTCTTTTGAAAAAGAAAATTGAATTTTATATATAAAAGTAAGAAAAGATTGAACAAAGAGGCCTGGACCTAGCAACTACAAATTGATAGATGATATCACAGGGTCACACTATGAATTCTCAATCCATTCCCCTAGTGCCAATAAGAGTTTGTAGCTATTATTAGGAGATATTAATCAATAATCCAAGAACTTGAAAGTGATTTTGTTTGAAAATTGAATCGTAAAGAAATATACTTTCGAATTAGTGAATCTAATTTCTGCAATAACAAAGATTGAGTAGGCCTACATCCTTGTTATTTCCTTCAACTTGCTAACACTGCTTAAACAATTTGAGTCTGAGTTAGTTAGTGCCTTAATTTTCTGCATTGAGGTGATTGTTGAAGAAAACTAATCCACATTCATATTTTGATTAGACCTTTATTTTATTATTATTATTATTATTATTATTTTTTTGCAATAGATGCAAAAACATTTTTTTGAAGGGATGACAATATTAATTCCTTTGAAGTAAAGATAGTTGCATACAAGAGAATGAATGCGCGTGAAAGACTTAAAAGGAAAACGCAAGACTGGACTTAGCATTTGACACATGAATTTTATGTTAGGACCCTATTTCGACATTGCATGATATGGATTGATTAGAGCTATATCATTTGCATTGCCTTGCTGAAAGCAACCAATGCATTATTAAAGGTAAATATTAAGATATCTAAATTTCCACATTCACATGAATTGGTGTACTCTTTTAAACTTTGATGGAGACATGCCGTTTAGCGTACTCAAATTGCATTTTCAAGTCTCAAGTAATAATTCATGAACAAGGATGATTGAATCTCAACAAAAATGTTTTAAAATTAGAAAACCCCTCTAAAAAGTTTGTTTCAGCCATTGATTTTGGTGTTAAAATTGAACTAACCCAATCTAGCAAGTGTATCAATAAACAAATAAATTTTAACTTGTAACTTTAAGCGAGATTAAAATGTGGGTAGACGTATAGGTGTAAGCAATTTTTTTTTTTTTTTTAAGGAAATACTGGTAGTTGTGTTTGTGAAGAGTTTAAGTTTTAAAATTTTAGATAAGTTAAAAATTAAAAGACTTTTAAAGTTTAGTTAAGGAGTAATTGAGTAAGAGATAATTCTGAACAATTTTAAAAGTTCTCTTGTTTCAAAAAATAAAAGAAAAGATAAGGATTAGAAATTTAGAACGTGTATGTGGTGGTGGACGTTTGTACTTTGTATTTGTGTAGAAGTTGAGTATTTTAAATTTTAAATAGGTATGCTAAATTTTAGGAAAATGAGGTGAATTTTGTATTTTAATTTTACAAAGAATTTTTTAAATGACTTTTATACCCTTATTTATTTATTAGTTTAAAATAATGTTAGGTAAAGATTAAGCTTGATTTTGAGAATTCAAAGAACAGATAACTAGCTTTGTGAATCCACAGCTTCCTTATTTAAGGTTAATTTGCCAATCATGCATGCATAAGTCCTACAAAAGATATATTTTCTATTACATTTTGCGGCAATTATCTAGAAGTCTACAGAAGACCCAAATCAACCATAATGTCTATTTTCGGCAGAAGTCCAAGCCTAGAAGTTGGGAAGTAGCAAATCACGTCCATAATTGATTGATTTCTTTTTTTAGTTATTTCCTTATTTGTATCTTAGCAAATCACATCCTTAATTAATTTAGCTGCGCCACGGGGCCCCAACCTTCCTATGCATCATAGGTAGTCCCAATGTCTCATCCCACTCTATTAACATTTATAATAAAAACAAAGGGAAAAAAACATTGCTTTATTCAATGATAGGCAATTTTAAAGTGATAGACAATTTGGTCTTAACGTAAGAACTTTCTTCAATAGATGACGCGTGAGAGTGACCCTGTTTGCAAATTGAAACTTGGAGAAATATACTTCCGAATGAGGGACTCCTTTCCTGCCAACGACGAAGACCGACTAGACTTACATCTTTTTTTTTTCCTTCAACTTGCAAAAAACGTCCAAAATAATATGGGTCGGTCAATGCATGCCTTAAATTTCAAAGATGATGATTTTAAATGACAGTTTGCGTAAAAGTGGGGGTATGGAATTTGAAAAAGAGTTGACCTCAGTGGGCAGTTTCCATGTAGGGTGTACAGCTGGAGATGGAGATAAAAGAAAGGTGGGAAGTGTGGTGGAGCCCGAAGTAAAGAGAAGGTACGGGCAAGAACTAAAAGTCCAGCTAAGGCAGACGTTACAAGCCAAACTAGTCTAAATAAACGGGCTCTTAATCTTTTCTTTTCTTTTTTCAATTGTCAATAGCCGTGAAGTGGAACTGAACTTTTTTGGTATTTTTAAAAAACACATTTAGTGCTTAAAATTTAAATCCACTCTCGTCCACGTATTAAATTATAAATTACAAAAAAAAAAAAAAAAAAAAAAACTTGTAAATGTATATATATAAAATTAGCTTCAAACTGCATTGGAGTCATCTAAAAAGAAAAATACAAAAATGGACTTAGCGTTAAAGGTAAGTCCATGGGATAATGTCTTAATTTCAACATTCACATGGGCTGATGGCTTTAATTTCAACTTGATGGAGACATGCCGTGTAGGGTACCCCAGATCACATTTCCAAATACCATGTGTCAAGTAATAATTAGATGAACATGCTGTTTTTGGTTAAGAAAAGAATATTGAGAAGTGAGAAAAGATAAAGATTTGTGGAGTGCATAGATTTTCTATAATTCTAATATATTTTACTTTATATACAGTGTTTTACTTTTTTTTTTTATAGAGAGTTTCAATATTAAATATTAAATAATGAATAAGATTGTGAACTGTTAAAAATAGAGTTACATAAGAATTTGAGAGGATTATGATCCGCTCATAAGTCACTTTCTTTTTCCTCTGGCTCTAGTCTCGCGTGTATGGGAGTACCTCACTGCTCGCATGTACAGTACATATAGAAAACTAGCGTAAATGGAACGCATGCGCAAGAAACTTGACTTCAAAGAAATCGTAAAACTGGACATATGCATTCGACGCACAGATTTGTGTTGGCTCTATTTCCCTGTTGACGTGATATGTGGAATAATTATATTAGACCTTCTTCGTTTGCATTTCCTTGCTCAAAGCATCCAATTTCCAATGCATTGAAAAGAGATTGTCTTGTCTTATGTACTAAACCTGGCAAACAAAAAAGTTAATGGGGTCTATTTGCCACAATATCGAAGTTTATGTACTATAAAATAAAATAAAATTCATGAGTTATATATTTTTTGTAAGAAAATAAAACTGAAAAAGATATAATATCTATCATTTTTTTTAGTTGTTAAGGGTTTTTTAAAATTGTTTCTTACATGACGAATAAACTGATTTTAGATTTTTTTTATTTTTTTCAGATTCAAATTTCCGCTTATAAATAAAACAACTTTTAATAGTTACATAGATACAGTCCTGAGTCCTCAACTGATTTTAGATGTTTGTCTAAAAAAAAAAAAAAACTGCATTGATTAGGAGAAAGAGTCATTATAGTTTAGGCTAAAATACAAAGCTCACCTCTATATGCTTCACCATAATTCATTTTAGTACTCTAACTTTGTTTTTGTTCAATTCAGTTTTCTAATTTTTAAAAGTATTCAATTAAGACCTTAGTTAGTATTCCATTAAACTGTCTGTTAACTCTCGTTAAAATTGCATTTGTTTTGGTCTTTCACAATATTTAATTAATAACATTATTTTTGTTTTTTGAAAAAGAAGATAAAATTTTATATATAAAAGTAAGAAAAGACTGAACAAAGAGGCCTAAACCCAACAACTACGAATTGATAGATGACACCACAGGGTTACACTATGAATTCTCAATTCATTCCCCTAGTGCCAATTAGAGTTTGAAGCTATTATTAGAAGATACCAGTCAATAATCCAAGAACTTGAAAGTGATCTTCTTTGAAAATTGAATTGTAAAGAAATATAATTTTGAATTAGTGAATCTAATTTCTGCAATGACAGAGACTGAGTAGGCCTACATCCTTATTATTTCCTTCAACTTGCTAAGAACTACCTAAAAAATTTGAGTTTAAGTTAGTCAGTGCTTTAATTTTCTATGTTGAGGTGATTGTTGAAGAACACCAATCCATGCACAGTCGTCATATTTTGATTAGACTTTTATTTTTTTGCAATAGATGCTGAAACATTAATTCTATGCGGTAAAGATAGTTGCATACTAGATAACAAATGCGAGTGAAAGCCTTAAAAGGAAAACGCAAGACTAGACTTAGCATTTGACGCGTGAATTTTATGTTAGGACCCTATTTTCTCATTGACATGATATGGATTGATTAGAGTTATATCGTTTGCATTGCCTTGCTGAAAGCAACCAATGCATTATTGAAGGTATCTACAAAAATATCTAAATTTCCACATTCACATCAATTGGTGTACTTTTTTTAAATTTAATGGAGACATGTCGTTTAGCACACTCAAATTGCATTTTCAAGTCTCAAGTAATAATTCATGAACAAGGATGGTTGAATCTCAACAAAAATCTTTTAAAATTACAAAACCCCTCTAAAGAGTTTGTTTCAGCCATTGATTTCGGTGTTAAAATTGAACTAACCCAATCTAGCAAGTGTATCAAAAAATAAATAATTTTAAGTTGTAACTTTAAGTGAGATTAAAATGTGGGTAGACGCATAGGTGTAAGCATTTTTTTTTTTTTTAAGGAAACATGTATGTGGGGGTGGACGTTTGTACTTTGTATTTGTGTAGAAGTTGAGTATTTTAAATTTTAAATAGGTATGTTAAATTTTAGGAAAATGAGGGTAATTTTGTATTTAAATTTTTCAAAGAAATTTTTAAATGACTTTTATACCCTTATTTATTTATTAGTTTAAAATAATGTTAGGTAAAGATTAAGCTCGATATTGAGAATTCAGAGAACAGGAAACTAGCATAAGTCCTACAAAAGATATATATTCTATCACGTTTTGCGGCAATTATCTAGAAGTCTACAGAAGACCCAAACCAACCAAAATGTCTATTTTCGGCAGAAATCCAAGCCTAGAAGTTGGGAAGTAGCAAATCACGTCCATAATTGATAGATTTCTTTTTTTAGTTATTTCCTTATTTGTATCTTAGCAAATCACCTCCTTAATTAATTTAGCTGCACCACGGGGCCCCAACCTTCCTATGCATCATAGGTAGTCCCAATGTCTCATCCCACTCTATTAACATTTATAATAAAAACAAAGGAAAAAAAACATTGCTTTATTCAATGATAGGCAATTTTAAAGTGATAGACAATTTGGTCTTAACGTAAGAACTTTCTTCAATAGATGACGCGTGAAAGTGACCTGTTTGCAAATTGAAACTTGGAGAAATATACTTCCAAATGAGGGACTCCTTTCCTGCCAACGACGAAGACCGACTAGACTTACATCTTTTTTTTTCCTTCAACTTGCAAAAAACGTCCAAAATAATATGGGTCAGTCAATGCATGCCTTAAATTTCAAACATGATGATTTTAAATGACAATTTGCATGAAAGTGGGGGTATGGAATTTCAAAAAGAGTTGACCTCAGTGGGGCAGTTTCCATGTAGGGTGTACAGCTGGAGATGGAGATAAAAGAAAGGTAGGAAGTGTGGTGGAGCCCGAAGTAAAGAGAAGGTACAGGCAAGAACTAAAAGTCCAGCTAAGGCAGACGTTACAAGCCAAACTAGTCTAAATAAACGGGCTCTTAATCTTTTCTTTTCTTTTTTCAATTGTCAATAGCCGTGAAGTGGAACTGAACTTTTTGGTATTTTTAAAAAACACATTTAGTGCTTAAAATTTAAATCCACTCTCCTCCACGTATTAAATTATAAATTACAAAAAAAAAAAATACTTGTAAATATATATATATATATATATATATATATATATTATATATAATTAGCTTCAAACTGCATTGGAGTCATCTAAAAAAAAAAAAAAAAAAAAAATACAAAAATGGACTTAGCGTTAAAGGTAAGTCCATGGGATAATGTCTTAATTTCAACATTCACATGGGCTGATGGCTTTAATTTCAACTTGATGGAGACATGCCGTGTAGGGTACCCCAGATCACATTTCCAAATACCATGTCTCAAGTAATAATTAGATGAACATGCTGTTTTGGTTAAGAAACGAATATTGAGAAGTGAAAAAAGATAAAGATTTGTGGAGTGCATAGATTTTCTATAATTCTAATATATTTTACTTTACATACAATGTTTTACTTTTTTTTTTTTTATAGAGAGTTTCAATATATAACGTCCGTTTTTTATGATTGTTTTATCATTAGACTAAGACACCAATCGGTTTTTAGTATAGTTGGTGATTGAATCCCAGATTTCTTTTTCAATTATCAGAGACTTTACCAGTTGAGTTAACTGAAACCCACCATATTTCATATAGTGTTCTATTTGAAATATTGATTTGTATGATTTGAAGTGCTTTTATATGCTGACAGAGCTACCATTTAATTTTAGCAAGGGATAAATTTTTCAAAAACATATGTGTGCACTCTAACACTAACACACGCACATATGGCATGGGTAAAATTCCTTGACATCCCCTAAATTGTACTAGTTATACTTACACTCCCTGAACTTTTATTTTAACCAACTTAGTAAATAAATTTTAATAATATAACATATAGATTTCCTTAAACTTAATTTTAGCCAATTTAGTACATAAACTTTGGTACTCTAACAAATAGACCCCCCCCCCCCCCCACCTAAACTTTTATGCAATTGCAATAAAAGTCCTTCATTTTCATTTCTTTTTTAATGATTTGGTGCAAAAGGAAGTTAAAGTGGCGGGGAAAAATAGGTAAGGAGGTCTTATTGCTATTATATCAAAGTATATATACTAAATTGACCAAAAAAATAGAAGTTAATGGGTCTATTTGCCACAATATCGAAGTTTATGTACTATAAAATAAAATAAAATTCATGAGTTATATATTTTTTGTAAGAAAACTCAAAAAATATATAATATGTATCATTTTTTCTAATCGTTAAGGTTTTTGTTTTTTTATTGTTTCTTACATGACGAATAAACTGGTTTTAGATTTTATTTTTTTATTTTTTTTCAGATTCAAATTTCCACTTATAAATAAATCAACTTTTAGTAGTTACAGAGATGCAAAATACAATTTATGTAAATTTCTATTATTATGTAATTATCCCCAAATTTGATTACTTATACAAAAATTTTATAAAGGAGAATAAATTATTACATAAAAATTTTGAAATCTTTTTTTTTCTTTTTTTATTTTACTTTTCAATGATAACAATAATGGTTTTTATTAGCCTTTAAACCACAATAATATCTCTCTCAACTTTTGAAATGAATTTAACTTATAAAAGAGATAATAGTGTATTGATTATAATTATTATATAAAAAAATATATCACCAAAAATTCAAAAAAAGAGATAATAGTGTATTGATCATAGTTATAGGCATCAATTTCCAGAAATGGCGTATTAATAATGTCCTGGTGAATTCCATATTGGTAAGGCATTATGTCAATGGACATTGGACAGTCCACCATCATAAAAATGAACATGTGAAGCGGTGGAATAGGCGATTTGATGAGAGGAAGTTGCTGGAGAGATCCATTAAGCTTATTAAGATCAATTGACAAAGTTGACTTGGAATTGTGCCACTCAAACAACAGATGTCCACTGAATTTATTATTAGACAAGTCTAAAATCTGCAACCTGTTAGCAATTCCTTTGGTACTTCTGTTGAAAAGTTGTTAAAAGACAGGTTCAGTATGCCCAAGAGACTCATGTTACCAATTGAGAATGGGTGATGACCTTGGAAAGCATTTTTGAATAAGTTAAGAAGTCTTATCTTTGGCCACTGATGAAAAGAACCCGTGAACAAGTTATTATTAAGAGCAACAAAGTCTAGCCTTGTATTTTTCCATATAATAACATTTACCATGTCCTGTGGCCGCTGGTAAAGGTGGCAACCTCAGAAATTCTACTTTCTCTTTCATTTTAAGTCCAATTCACTCCTAATTAACCTCAAAAATCCAATCAATGTCGGAAAAATGTTATGGGGAGTAGGCTGTAAAGGTGGTACTTTGGAGAATTGTGAGTCAAGTCAATGGCGGAAAGAAAATTACACTAATTCAAGGACAAACAACAATAACATTAGGACAAACAACCACAAAAGAACAAAATATATATTCAACAAAAAGGTCATTCAAAAGCAGTTAAGTATAGATACTAATTATTGTGATTGGAAAAGATAATTATTATCCCATCCTATAGTTGGTATAAGTTCAGAAAAACTTCCTATATAATAACTCCATTATATCTAAAATTAAAAGAGAGAAATTTATAAAATCCAACCTAATATATATATATTATATAAAATATATATATATATATATATATATATATATTTCTATGCTTAATTAAAAAAAAATATTTTTTTCCTGTGAAAAATGAGATTAAAAAGTAAAGTACACTAATAAAGCATAATCTATGCACAACCAGTGTAAACTAATAAAGCATATATAATTTGTTTTGAGTATTTAAAATTTTTTTTCTTCTAAATGTCCAGAACATTATAGTTCAACAAGCACTTTGTAATGGAACTTTTTGGAGTTTCTAAAAAAGATGTTCAAGAGTTCAAATTCTCCATCCCAATTATCAATTTTTTTTTATATAAAATAAAAATGATTTAAATGAATTTTTCTTTTTTATTTAAACAAGAAGAATTTATAGTTTATGTATAAAAAAACTGCAATGATCAGGGGAAAGAGTCCTTATTATAATTTATATGTGTCTTTTTTTTCTTAATTTTCAATAGGAATTGAGGAAATGACAGGGTGAACGAATTGCTAGATGATACGGTAGGATCACACTATAAATTCTCAATCCATTCCCCTTGTGCCAATAATATCTGAAAAATTATATATAAAAACATGTGCCTCACATAGTTTCGCATCACAATGGAATACTTGCATTTGACACATGGATTTGATGTTGTTAGGACTCTAATGAGTCTAATTCCACATTGACATGATTAGAGCTATATCGTTTGCATATATTATATTATTGCCTTGTGGAAAACAACCAATGCATTATTAAAAGTAACTAAGAAAATCTCTAAATTTCCATGTTCATATGAATTGGTATGATTTCAACTTTGAAGGAGACATGCCCTTTTGCGTACTCTAAATTGCATTTTCAAGTCTCTAAGTAATAATTTAATGAACAAGGAATATATAATTGGTGTAATTTCAAATGCTTTTATATGGTACTAGAGTGTGACTGTTTATGCTATGAGTGATTGTATTAGTGTGGGGTTACCTAAAAATGATTGTACACAAATGGGAAGGTTAATCATAGATCTCTGTCAATATATATTGTGAAACTCGTTAGACAAGCTTCAAACAGAAACGGCACCGTTCCACAGCCAATGATCGTTGCTCAAGAGTTCAAACAACAAAACGATGTCGTGCCACTTAATATACACGACATCGCTTCATATAAGCCTATTAAAGCTCGCTGCCCATGCGACACCGTCTTATTGGTTATTAATGAAGCATGGTTACACGACGCCGTTTCACCTATAGTCATCCAAGCCGTGTATAAAAATACTCACTTTTGCTCTTTCTCATTCTCTGGTTTCATCTTCTTCGTAGATTAATTTCTTTGTTCTACTCAAAAGCTTTACTTTGATTGATAGTATATCATTGTGTAAATCTTGTAAAGCTCTTCCATTTCTTCAAAACTATCCTAACACCCGCACTGAATTCTGACAACTATTATTAAGGTTGTTTCAGCACAACAAAGAGAGTTCACATTTGTGTGATTGCCTTTGTTTGGTTTCCATTTAAGCTCAACACTATTCTTCTAGAGATTTTTAGAACAACTGATAGAAAAAAACAAAACATAGTAAACAACACAGACTTGAAATTAGTTAAAAAAAAAAAAAAAAGACTTGAAACAAATGTGCAAGTTTCATCACTTAGTTATTAATAATTTAAATAGATATTACATGATCTAAATTACTTATTTAAGATTAAATGATGAATAGGATTTTGAACTGTTAAGCATAGAGTTGCATAAGAATTTGAGAGGATTATGATCCGCTCATAAGTCACTTTCTTTTTCCTCTGGCTCTAGTCTAGCGTGTATGGGAGTACCTCGCTGCTCGCATGTACACCACGTATAGAATACTTGCGTAAATGGAAAGCATGCGCAAGAAACTTGACTTCAAGGAAATCGTAAAACTGGACATACACATCCAACGCACGGATTTGTGTTGGCTCTATTTCCACACTGACGTGATACATGGAATAATTATTAGACCTTTTCGTTTGCATTTCCTTGTTCAAAGCATCCAATTTCCAATGCATTGAAAAGAGATTGTCTTAATTTCCACATTCACATGGATTGGTGGCTTCAATTTTAACTTTGATGGTGACATGCCATTTAGCTTACTCCAAATTGTATTTTCATGTCTTCTGAGTAATAATTATAGGAAAGTATCAAAACTTTCTTAAAATGATCCATTAGCGAATGCTCTAAGAGCATCTATTGAGTGGACCCATAATTATATAAACAAAAAAAATTGTATCTTAGCAATAATAAATAGTGAAGAAAATAAAAGAAGTTAAAAATTTGTGGAGTGTAGATAGTTGTTGTCCTAATATATTTTACTTTTGTGCCAAGAGGAGAGACATTTTTTTTTTTTTTTGATGGTTAGATGGAAACTAAGCACAACGCGCGCGCGCGCGTGCACACATATATAAAAGAAATAAAAATTAGCCTCAAAATGCATTGGAGTCATCTTTTAAAAAAAAAAAAAAAAATCACAAAAATGGACTTAGCGTTCAAGTTTATATTTCAACATTGACGTGATATGGAATAATGCATTAAAGGTAACTAAGAGAATGTCTTAATTTCAACATTACATGGGCTGATGGCGTTAATTTAAACTTGATGGAGACGTGCCGTGTAGGGTACCCTAGATTGCATTTCCATATTCCATGTCTCAAGTAATAATTAGATGAACATGCCGTTTTGGTTAAGAAATGAATATTGAGAAGTGAGGAAAGATAAAAATTTGTGGAGTGCACAAATTTTTTGTAATTCTAATATATTTTACTTCAAATATAGTGTTTTACATATATATTTTTTTTAGAAAATTTCAACCTATGACGTTCACTTTTGATGATATAGCTCTCTCATCAAATCAAAACACCAATCGGTTTTTGGTGTAGTCTGGGATTGAACCCTAAATTTCTTATTCAACCATCAAAGACTTTACTAACTAAGCTAACTGGAACCTACCATATCTCATATAGTGTTCTACTTGGAATATTGTATCGTGCGATTTAAAGTGCTTTTATACACTATTGGAGCTACTATTTGATTTTATCTGGGGATAAATTTTTCATAAACATATGTGTGCACTCTAACAATAACACACACACACACACACACACATATGGGTAAAATTCCTTGACATCCCCTAATCTTTACTAGTTATACTTACACTCCTTGAACTTTTATTCTAGCCAACTTAGTAAATAAATTTTAATAATATAACAGATAGATTCCCTTAACTTTAATTTTAGCCAATTTAGTCTCATAAACTTTGGTACTCTAACAAATGGATCCCCTCTAAACTTTTATGCAGTTGCAATAAGAGTCCTTCATTTTCATTTCTTTTTTTAATGATTTGGTGCAAAAAGAAGTTAAAGTGGCAGGAAAAAATAGGTAAGGAGGTCTTATTGCTATTATATTAAAGTTTATATACTAAACTGGCAAACAAAAAAGTTAATGGGGTCTATTTGCCACAATATTGAATTTTATGTACTATAAAATAAAATAAAATTCATGAGTTATCTATTTTTGTAAGAAAATTAAACTGAAAAAGATATAATATCTATCATTTTTTTTTTTAATTGTTAAGGATATAATATCTATCGAATAAACTGGTTTTTTTTTTTTTTTTTTTTTTCAGATTCAAATTTCCACTTATAAATAAAACAACAATTACATAGATACAATCTTGAGTCCTCAACTAGTTTTAGATGTTTGTATAAAAAAAAACCCACCCCCTATGTTTCACCATAGATGTTACATAAATACAGTCTTGAGTCCTCAATTAGTTACATAGATGTTTTAGATGTTAGGCTAAAATACAAAACCCACCCCCTATGTTTTACCATAATTCATTTCAGTATTCTAACTTTGCTTTTGTTTAATTCAATTCTTTAAAATTTAAAAGTATTCAATTAAGACCTTAGTTAGTATTCCATTAAAATGTCTATTAACTCTCATTAAAATTGCATTTGTTTTGGTCTTTCATAATATTTAATTAATAACATTATTATTTTTTAGTTCTTTTGAAAAAGAAGATAGAATTTTATATATAAAAGTAAGAAAAGACTGAACAAAGAGGCTTGGACCCAGCAACTACGAATTGATAGATGATACCACAGGGTCATACTATGAATTCTCAATCCATTACCCTAGTGCTCATAAGAGTTTGGAGTTATTATTAGAAGATACCAGTCAATAATCCAAGAACTTGAAAGTGATCTTGTTTGAAAATTGAATAGTAAATAAATATACTTTCAAATTAGTGAATCTAATTTTTGCAATGACAGAGACTCAGTAGGCCTACGTCCTTGTTATTTCCTTCAACTTGATAACAGCTACCTAAACAATTTGAGTATGAGTGAGTCAGTGCTTTAATTTTCTAAATTGAGGTGATTGTTGAAGAACACCAACCCATACACATTTTGCAATAGATGCTGAAACATTAATTCTATGAAGTAAAGATAGTTGCATACTAGAGAACGAATGCACGTGAAAGACTTAAAAGGAAAACGCAAGACTAGACTTAGGATTTGACGCGTAAAAGTGACCCTATTTGCAAATTGAGACTTGGAGAAATATACTTCCAAATGAGGGACTCCGATTCCTGCCAACGACAAAGACCGAGTAGATTTACATCTTTTTTTTTCCCCCTTCAACTTGCATAAAACGTCCTAAATAATATGGGTCGGTGCATGCCTTAAATTTCAAACACGGTGATTTTAAATGACAGTTTGCGTAAAAGTGGGGGTATAGAATTTCAAAAAGAGTTGACCTCAGAGGGCAGTTTCCATGTAGGGTGTACAGCTGGAGATGGAGATAAAAAAAGGTAGGAAGAGTGGTGGAGCCCGAAGTAAAGAGAAGGTACATGCAAGAACTAAAAGTCCAGCTAAGGCAGACGTTACAAGCCAAACTAGTCTAGATAAACCTGGTGGGCCAAAAAAAGGCGCTTGGTCCAGAATTACGCGAAGGCCCAATTCTACTAATGACATGGAGTGCATGGATGAGGAGGTAGGCCCAAAACGTAAAGAAAATAAGTCACTGATAGCTGAAGGGGAGGTATTGCCGCATGCTAAAAAGTTCAAGCAGGAAGACAAGTCCATCGAACATTGAGGTGATCGTTGAAGAATACTGATCCACTTTATCTTTTGCAATACGATGCTGAAAACAATAGAATACTTGCAGACAGGAGAAAGAATGCACGTGAAAGACTTGAAGGAAAATGCAAAACTTGACTTAGCATTTAGCGCATGAATTTAATGTTAGGACTTTATTTCTATAATGACATGATATGGATTTAGTAGGCCTTTATTTATTGTATGCATTTCCTTGCTGAAAGCAACTAATGCATTATTAGAGGCAACTAAGAAAAATTCTAAATTTCCACATTCACATGAATTGGTGTAATTTTAAACTTTGATGGAGGCATGCCGTTTAGTTTACTCCACATTGCAATTTTAAGTCTCAACTAATAATTCAATGAACAAGAATTGCATCTCAATAAAATTGATTGAGAAGTGAAGCGAAAAAAGAAAAAGACTAAAGTGCAAACTACACCCCTGAAGTTTAGGGTTCTTTAAATTTTACATCTTGGAGTTTAAAATTTTGGATTTTAGCTTCTAAAGTTACATTTTGTTTGCATCAATAGTCCTATCATCTATATTTTTTGTTAAGTGCCAGATAAGCTTGTTACACATATTTAGTTTATCCAAGAAAATAATTTTTCGTCATTTCTATTATGTAACATGGCATTATTTTATTAGATGAACTAAACAAGCATGTCAAGCTAGCTTATGTGTCACTTAAGTGAAAATATGGATAGATGAGCTATTGATACAAATAGAATATAATTTCAAGGGATAAAATCTAAATTCTAAAATTTTCAGGGTATAAAATTCAAAAACTTCCAAAGTTTAGCTGTGTGATTTGCACTTTTGCCAAAAATTTAAAAAAAAAATGCATATTTTACTTTAAATATAACGTTCTATTTAGAAACATTGTTGTAATTTAAAATGCTTTTGTAGTATTATACTATGACCATTTATGCCTAGGAGTGCATAATGTAAGTTATTGAAAAGCAAGTGAAGAAGATTGTTTGATCTACTTCGTACCATTTCTCATCACTTACATCTGAGGATTGCATTGGTGTTGGAGATGATCATCTCTCCTAGTGCAATTTTTCTCCAATGGGAGACCACAAAGAAATGGATTTCTTTCATACTTGCTTGCATCAAAAGTTCCAAATTGTGATTTAAGGAGAAGCAACTACAACTTGTTTGAATTGATATCATTAAATCTACTCATAAGATTGAATCACAAATGGAAAAGAACCATTTCACCAAAAAAAGAATAATAATAATAAAATAAAATAAAAATAAGAAAAGAATCATCAACTTTTTCCAGCTAAAATTAAGCAAAGACAGTGTCATTTCATTTACCACAATATTAGTTGCTCTATTAAAGGAATAACAGTTTTTTCATAAATGATTTTTAGGATGTGTTTGTTTCGACTGAAAAAGGTTTTTTGGAAAGCATTTTACATATTTACACGTGTTTGGTTTGATTGAAATTCGGTCAACCTGGAAACATTTTCTCTTAGATTGTGAAATAGACTTGCTTTTAGTGTAAAATGAAATTCACTTTCATTTTACAGCAATTGATTTTTAGTCCAAGACTCACACTCAAATTACGTGCACACCCGAACCACAGAGAGAGAGAGAGAGAGAGAGAGAGAGAGAGAGAGAGAGAGAGAGAGAGAGAGAGAGAGAGAGAGAGAGAGAGAGAGAGAGAGAGAGAGAGAGAGAGCTTTTTCTTATATTTTTCTATTTTTTAGTCATATATATTTTGTTTTGTTTTAATAATTTATAGGTAGTGAATTATTTGATTCTTTAATATTTTTTGGTTTTTCAGAAATTTTAATATCTGAAATTGTCTGACAAATTTTAATTTTTGAGTTATTGTTTGCAGTATCTGAAATTATCTGACAAATTTGTGTAAGCCATGGCTTCTTCATTAAATTGTAACACAAATTAAAGTCATACAAAATCAAATTATGTAATGGTGCAGTTTCTTAATCAATGTAAAATTTTATAAAATTATTTTAGTTTACCTCACAAATAGATAGGTTTCTGTATATAGCACAAGTTAGCGACTAGCTCATTTAACAAGCAAATCTATATAGAAGGAAATACAATTTTTCTTAACTCCCACTAAGATCAACATCTCTATGTAAGCCAAGGTATATCCTTATTTTATTCCAACCATGTCGAAAACAAATTCCAAATTGAATTACATAGATTTTATAACACTATTAATTCAAGAACCTATCATCAACAGCATGTAATAAATATTTCTCTATAAGTGATATTACAAATTAATATTGAATTTAAATAAATTAATCCAAATTCAAAATTATATACGACTAAATATTTTTATTTACGAGTTACGACTAAAGATATATATTAAAGAAAAGCTAGTACAGTTTATGTGATAAAATTGAAACGTGTAATTATTAATAGTAGATACATTAGCAAAAGCGGTGCCGTATTATAATACCAAATCTTATGAAAAGCATTTTTTTAGTAAATGAAAAATATGATAATAAACCCACTTAAGTAGAAGGCAAGAGTAACGTACCTTCATCCTCAATCCAACCACCAATCGAATTTGAGGATAAATCAAGACTTCTTAACTCCTTGAAAATCTCAAATAGAGAAGCATTTAGATACCAAATTATATTTGAATAAATAATAAAATTATTATTCATTACAAAATTTAATTCCAAATCCCTGATATTGTGGAGAGAGAGGTGAGTCATGTGACCAGTGGTGGAGTTGCAGGTGACTCTCCCCCGGTCACAACACTCACCATCATGGTCATCGACCCATGAAGGGAGAAGATGATCTGTATTAGCATATTTGTCAGACCTCACACACTCCTTAATTTCTAACAGGCCCAACCTCTCTTCTTCAAAGCAACCTTTGGGCCCAAAAATTTGAAATAGAAATACCAAACCCCACAAAATCATTGCAAGACCAGTTTTATATTGAGTAGGGGGATTGAGTCAGGTCTTTTTTTGGCTGAGTTGAGTAAGTCAATGGACAAAAGAGTTAGAAAAAATCATAAAATTACTAGGGCTAGCTTAGTAGTTTCTAAGATCTCACGAGATCCACAAAATCACAAGTAATGAGTTTAAAACTCTTGGGGCGTATTTGGTAGTGTTTAAATATTGTTATTCAGTTTTTAGTACTGTGAAAATACGTGTTTAAGTGTTATAAAAATATGTGTCAGAAGTGTTATTATTGTTTAAACATTGAAAACAACCCCTTGGCCTTCAAAAATTCCTACTGTACACGAGGTTAACCAAAAAAAAACAAGTGGACAAGTTTTTTTTTTTAATGATAAATTGCAAAAGATGTTCTTAACATTCTTAATACAAAGGCATCTTTTGGAGAATTCTAACGTTACATTTGGCATTTGGCAAGCCCACTGTTGATGCACTTAGACAACATTTGATAATACACTTGGTAGGACAAATTTTACATGTCGTCTAAGCATAATTCAAAGGCATCCATTAATTTGGGATTTGAAGCATTTTAATATTACAAAATGATTAAAATGAATTGATTAAAAAAGTTGATAAATAAAGTTAGAAGAAGTGGAGTTTAACGTAGACTGAAATTCACTGAATGGATTAAAGTTAATCAAATTAGATTGAAAGGATCAAAGTGGACCAAATTGGACTGAAAGGCCTGACTAGGACTGACGTGGACCCAAATGAATTGAAGGGACCGAGTTCGACTGAAGCAACTGAAGTGGACTAAATCAAACTAAATGAACTGAAGTGAACCATAATGGATAGAATGGACTAAATTGGACCAAATTGCTATGTTAATGTTGCTCAAAAAGACCGTAGCAACAATAAATGCTACATTTTAGTTTTTAAATATTATATAAATATAGATTTGTAAGACTTATATATAATAAAATTTGTACTAACTACAATATCACAAAAAAATAATTAAGAATTTATTTATTATGTTATTGATGTGAGGCTAGCCAATCATGTAAATTTGTAAATTTTTTAGTTAGTGAAATATATCATTTAAATGTTCTTTTTACTATTAAAAAATTAAATGAAAACATTCAAAAGATGCATTATTTACATTAAATGACTTCATGTATTAACAGATTTGGAAAATATAATCAAATTAACTCATTTAATTATTTACTAATAGATTTTACAATTCAAGTGGACTAAATGGACCAAAAGGCTGCGCTGATGTAGCTCAATAAGAGCGTAGCAACAATAAATACTAAGCTTCAGGTTTTATATATTATATAGATTTTATAGCATTTCACCCATCAGTTAAATCTTAAAAATGATTCAAACTCTAAATTTGAGAAAACACAGCCAATAGAAATAGTGAAATACTATAGAGTAATACAGGTCACTATATGATCAGCGTCTATGTTATCCAATAAACCGGCTACACCTCCTGACATTTACATCCAGTCTCAAGCAACTCCACAGAAACTCCTACTATCCACTAAAACCATACATGAACAAGGGGCCGGGGCCGGTGCTTTGGCTGAAGACATAATTTTTCTAATCCTTAGGATGTTTTAACACAAAAAGGAGAAATAAAAAAAAAAACATACTAGCAGTTTCATAAATTTGTTATCAATAAATGAGACAAAATTAGGAAGAAAACATGAAGAAAGAACTTAGTGAGCACTTGAACTCATAGTCCATTATTCATAAGCATAGATATAAAGTTTGCCAATTAGAGTTCCCAGATATTGAGAAAGCAACCATAACTAATTATACAAACGGACTGCTAACTTACGTAGAGTAATGACAACAGAAAAATAACAAGAATACATGCAATCCTCAACCAAATTGAAACATCGCAGTCGCCAATGAGGGTTGATATAAAGAACAATAATTACTCCTAGGCAGAACATGATGTAAGTTACCGAAAAGCTAGTGAAGAAGACTGTTTGATCTACTTTGTACCATTTCCCATCATTTGCATCTAAGGATTTTGTTGGCATTGGAGGTGAATCATCTTTAATGGTGCATTTTTTCTCCAATGGCAGTCCACAAAGAAATTGATTTCCTTCATAGCTGCTTGCATCAAAAGTTCCAAATTGTGCTTTTATATCTAGCGTCCTACCTGATAAGTTATTATGAGCAACACTGAACACCTCCAAAAAATGAAGAGCAATAAGTTGGGGAGGAATTTCGCCACTGAAATTGTTGTGAGAAAGATCTAAGCTCTCTAATTCAGTCATGTTTGACAATGTCTCTGGAATGGAACCTGTCAGTTGATTGCGAGACAAATTCAATGCATGAATTTTAGATAGTTGTCCAAGTTCAAGTGGGATTTCACCTGTTAGATTGTTGCAAGATAAATCCAAACCAGACATGTATGCAAGAATGTCTCCCTTGTAAGAGCCACGCCTGTATTTTGTAACGAAATTAGATTCATCTTGTGGGTAATATTTATAACTAAGTTCACCTTTGTCACTACGGTAATCATAAACAAGTCCCAAAGTACGCACATCAACATCTTTTTGGAAAATTCTATATTCGTAAGGCATAGTTGAAATATCAGCTGTATCAAATCCAGTAAATCTAGGATCGTTAGCGGAAAAATCTCGCCCAAAGCAGTGAGGTATTGTTCCCGAAAGGAAGTTGTTGGACAGATCCATCAAATGCATATCGGTCAATTGACAAAACTGAGTTGGAATTATGCCTCTCAAACGATTTCCTCTTAGTAATAAAATCGTTAAATAGCGAAATTTACCAATTGCACTGGGAATTCTGCCTGACAACCTGTTGTCACTGATATCTAATGTTGAAAGGTACGAAATATTGAGAAAAGCTTTTGGTATTGACCCTGAAAAGTTGTTCTGGCCCAAATGCACATGCTCTAACGATTCACTTGACCACGAAGGTAAAGAACCTGAAAGTGAATTTTGAGAAAGGTCTAAATGCCGAATTTGAATTGTTTCACAAGGAATCTGACCTTTGAAAAAATTATTCCGCAAAAAGAGTGTATCAAGATTTGTCTTGTTGCATATCCAAGTGGGAATCTTATCTGACAGTTTGTTATTGCTGACGTCAAGATAAAACATGAGAGAACATTTGGGTGACAGAGTTCCAGAGAATTGATTGTCATTTATCTTCAAAATCGTTAACTCAGTAAAGTTAATAGTACTTGACAATAGATGGCCACTGAATTTATTATTAGATAAGTCCAAAATCTCCAGTAAGAAGCAACCTGCAAGTGATTCCTTTGGCACTTCCCCTGAAAAGTTGTTAAAAGACAGGTTTAGTATGTCCAAGAGACTCATGTTACCAATTGAGAATGGAAGATAACCTTCGAAATCATTTTTGAATAAATGAAGAATCCTTATCTTTGGTAGGATATTCCCTATATTTCCCTGAAGTTGACCGCTGAGCTCATTGTTTGACACATCCATTGCATAGATCGAGTTAAGATGGAGCGACAGATGAAAAGGGCCCATGAACAAGTTATTATTGAGAGGGAAAACTCCTAGCCTTGTATTGTTTACAAGTAACCAACCAGGGAAAGGTCCTTTCAAGTTATTGTTAGAGAGATCAAGTACTCTCAAGCTGTGTTGGTGAAATAGAAATGTTGGCACTTGATTGGAGAGCTTGTTCAGATTACAGTTAGAAAGCACAAGGAACTCTAATTGAAAAAAAGGTACCCAGCCTGAATTTTCTGTTTCTATGTCAAGCTTCTTGCTACCATATTCAAACCGAAAGAATTCAAGCCTTGAGATATTAACAAGTGAGTAGAATGAGAAACGCTCAAAATGGTTAAAACTGAGATCAATATATATACTTGAGGGATATCAGGCCAGCCATCAAAGATGAAATGTTTCCTGTGAACTCATTCCCAGAGAGATCTAACAATTGGAGAGATGTTAAATTGTATAGGCTAGAAGGAAGGATCCCTTCAAACTGATTCCAACTAAGATCTAATTCTTCAAGTTTCTTCCATCCGCATAAATCTGTAAAATAATAATAATAATAATAATAATAATAATAATAATAATAATAATAATAATAATAATAATAATAATAATAATTAAAAAAAAAACTAAATTTTTGCTGTCTTAAACATTATTAAATGATATTTATAAGAATACAACTGGTCCCATCTTGTTATATATTGGTCTTTTAAATTTGTTTTCATTTCAAATATATATATATGGTAATTTGTTTTGAAAATCTTTTCCGAAGACTATCAAGATCAGGGGAAGATGAGTAAAGATTTGGAGCAGAGGAAGCAAGACTCTACTAGTGTGGTTGAGGTACAAGAAGCCATATCAGAAGCTGTGCACTTGTAGTTTAGCAGATATGTTTATATTCAGCCTTATACGACATGTAGCTTCTGATGTGATTAAGTTTTGTAAGTGACACGTGAGTTATTAGTTAATACACGTGGAGTATAGTTAGTTAGTAGTCAGTTAGATTAGTTTCATTTTCTGTTAGTTTAGCTTTGCTCTGTTGCTCTGTAACTAAGCAAGCCCGATTGTATATAAGGTGCATGATATATTTTATTGAATAACACTTCAGATTTTTCCCAATTCCATTTTGTGATATGGTATCAGAGCTCTGTAGAAACTTCATTTTCTAGGGTTCATCAAAATTGGGAATTTTCCTTCTTGTCCGCCATTGTTGCTCTCGTACAAAGCTTCTTTAATTCTTGCCGTGCCTTTCTTTTCCTTCAAATCCTTTCTTTTCTTTTCTTATGGCTAATACCACGACTTCCGCTAATACTTCCACCAATGGATCTTCATCTTCTTCGCAAGAATCATACAATCCAAATGACCCTCTGTTTTTACATCCTAGTGAAAATCCAGGAGCTGTTCTTACTTCTCAACCATTAATTGGGGGAGAAAACTATTCTGCCTGGGCAAGATCAATAAGAAAATCCTTAATTGCGAAGAATAAACTTGGATTCATTGATGGTTCCTTAACCATTTCATCACCATTGGTGAATTCGCCAGCTCTTGTTCAATCTTAGATTCGTGCTGACAATATGGTTGGTACTTGGATCATCAATTCAGTTTCACCAAGACTTCAAGCAAGCATCATTTACAGAGATACTGCACTTGAGATCTGGATTGATCTTCGAGACACATTCAGTCAAGGAAATGGCACTAAGGTCTTTAATCTCCAAAAACAGATTGCTGAGATTCATCAGGGAGAGCAGTCACTCACTGATTATTTCACTCAGCTCAAAGTTTTGTGGGATCAGCTTCAGAATCTTAGCCCATTTCCTCAATGCACTTGTGGAAAATGCATGTGCAATATCAATCAAAGGTTGAAGGGTCTTCAAGAAAAGGAATCTACAATGAAATTCCTTATGGGAGTTAATGATGTGTTCTCCCAAGTCAGAACACAAATCTTACTCATGGATCCTTTGCCTTCTGTTAATAAGGCACATTCTTTGTTCATTCAAGAGGAGATGCAAAGGTCAGTCTCCAATTCTGTGAGAGTTGAATCCACTGTTTTGGCCACCAAGAGTGCAGGCAACAATCCTAGAGGAAGAGACCGACCAATGTGCACTCACTGTGGAAAGTTAGGCCATACTGTGGATAAATGCTACAAGCTCCATGGTTTCCCACCAGGGTTCAAATTCAAGAACAAGAATGTCATGGCTCATCAAGTCTCCACTGTTGCAGATCAATCCCAAGATTACAATCCTTTTGTCACTCAAGCACCTGGTTTTACTCATGACCAATATCAGCAGCTCCTCTCCTTGATTGGTTCTCCTTCAATTGGTGCACACCAGACCTCAAATGTTCAAGAACCACATATGGTCAATGCTGTGTCTTTGCCATCTAATACAGTTGCAGGTATTGGTTCTTGCTTATCACATTCTGTCTTTTCTGCCAAGATTGTGAATAGAAAAGCTTTTGGTGTTGAAACTTGGGTTGTAGACACTGGTGCTACAGATCATATAGTATGCTCTTTACATTTGTTAACTTCTTTTACTGCAATTACACATACTATGGTTGGATTGCCTAATGGGGAGGCTGCTCTTGTGACACATGTTGGTACCATTAAACTTTCCCCTCATATTACCTTGACCAATGTTCTCTGTGTGCCATCCTTTTCCTTCAATTTGTTATCTGTTAGTGCCTTAACTCACTCTCAACATTTTTGCCTTGTATTTCTTTCCAATTTTTGTTTTATACAGGACCTTACCTGTTGGAACACGATTGGAATGGGCCAAATGCATGATGGGCTCTATCTGTTACAAGGCTCAAGTCTTTCCACAACTTCCAGATCACTTGATGATTTTCTTCTCAAAAATAAGTTCAGCCTTTTCACTGCTCTTTCTTCTTCTGTTTCACATGCCAACTTGTATTCCTTATGGCATTCTAGATTAGGGCATCCATCTGATATGAAATTGCATTCTTTAGGTAATCTTTTTCCTTTCTTACAAAATTGTTGTACTAAAGATTGCAATGTATGTCCTTTGGCTAAACAAAAAAGGCTACCTTTTCCTTTTGAAAATAAAAGAGCTTCTACTTCATTTGATCTTGTCCACATGGATGTTTGGGGTCCCTTTTCTATTCCTACTACTGCTGGACATAGGTTTTTCCTTACCATTGTAGATGATGCATCAAGGGCTACTTGGGTTTTTCTTTTAAAGGCCAAGTCAGAAGTCAGGCCTTTAATTGCTTCATTTTATAACATGGTCCAAACTCAATTCAATGCCTCTATTAAGTCCATTAGAACTGATAATGCCTTAGAGTTTAATATGGTTAATTTCTATAATTCCAAGGGCATCATCCATCAACAAAGCTGTGTCTATACTCCACAACAAAATTCTGTTGTGGAGAGAAAACACCAGCACATTTTGGCCACTGCCCGTGCCTTACAAATTCAATCCAATCTTCCTCTTGTTTTTTGGGGTGATTGTGTCCTCACTGCTGTCTATTTGATCAATAGACTTCCTACTCCTTTTCTAGATCATAAGTCTCCTTATGAGGTCCTTTTTCATCATGTTCCCTCTTACTCTCACTTGAGAAGCTTTGGCTGCCTTTGTTATGCTACTAATGTTACTCCACACAAGCACAAATTTTCTCCTAGAGCTAGAAAATCTGTTTTCCTAGGCTATCCATTCAATATTAAAGGTTACAAACTATTTGACCTTACTTCCCACTCCATTTTCATTTCTAGAGATGTAGTATTTCATGAAAAAGTCTTCCCTTTTGCAGACCAATCTCCTCTTCCTGCTACTGGTCTGGTTCCTCTACCTCACATTCCTTTAATCCCATCTGCTTTCCTTGATTCTTCACCATCTACTACTTCTGATTCCATCATACAATTTCATCATGATCTTGATTCAGATGACCATCCTATTCCTAATATTTCTGATCATGTTGATCATAATCCCTCTTCTAATCCAGCTGCCCCTCCTAGGAAGTCTGCTCGCATTTCCAAAACCCCTTCTTATCTTCAGGCATACCACTGTAATCAAGTTTCCTCTGCCTCCATTTCTAGTCAGTCCCAAACAGGCACTTCCTATCCTCTTTCTTCCTTTCTTTCATATACCAACTTATCCCCTACCTACAAAACCTTTTGTTGCTCTATTAGCACTACCACAGAACCCACATGTTTCTCACAAGCAGCTTCTGATCCTAAATGGCAAAATGCCATGGATGCTGAAATTGCTGCATTAGAAGCAAATGACACTTGGACTGTCACATCTTTACCTCCTACCAAAAATCCCATAGGGTGCAAATGGGTCTATAAAATCAAGTACAAGGCAGATGGGTCTATTGAAAGGTACAAGGCTAGGTTGGTTGCCAAAGGTTTTACTCAAAAGGAGGGGTTAGATTACCTTGAAACATTCAGCCCTGTTGCAAAAATGGTTTCTGTTAAGTGTGTTCTTGCAGTGGTTGCTGTGAAAGGTTGGTTTCTAAGCCAACTTGATGTGAATAATGCCTTTCTTCATGGTGATTTACATGAAGAAGTGTATATGGCCCTTCCACCTGGTTTTCACAGCAAGGGGGAGCATGGAGAGCAGCTTGTATGCAAACTAAATAAGTCACTCTATGGACTTAAACCGGCTTCCAGACAGTGGTTCTCAAAATTCTCAACCACATTGATAGAACTTGGTTTCACTCAATCTAAGGCAGACTATTCTCTCTTTACAAGGCAGCAAGGGACTTCTTTCATTGCTTTGTTGGTATATGTAGATGATGTTCTTATTACAAGTAATGATAAAGAGCAGGTAGATCAGTTCAAGGTATTGCTGAATCAAAAATTCAAGTTGAAGGATCTAGGAGATTTGAGATATTTCCTTGGCTTGGAAGTAGCAAGAACAAACAAAGGGATTTCTTTATGTCATGAGTAAAATAATGCACAATCTAATAAAATTATTTTCTTAAAATTTGGGCAAAAAATATGCCCTTGAAATTTTGGAAGATGCAGGACTTCTTGGCTGCAAACCTGTCAAAATTCCCTTGGATCCTAACTTGAAGTTAAGCAAGCATGAAGGTACATTACTTGACAACCCAGGGCAGTATAGAAGACTAGTGGGAAGACTACTTTATCTAAGCATTACAAGGCCTAATATTACCTATGCAGTACACAAGTTAAGCCAATTCATGGCTACTCCGAGAAAACCACATCTTGAAGCAGCTCTTAAGGTTCTTCAATACTTGAAAAATGAACCTGGAAAAGGAATCTTCTTCTCAGCAAATTCAGAGCTTCATGTAAAAGGATTTACTGATTCTGATTGGGCAGCATGTCCAGATACAAGAAGGTCAATTGCTGGATATTGTATATTCATTGGTGACTCACTGGTTTCATGGAAATCAAAGAAACAATCTACTGTTTCTAGGTCCTCAGCTGAAGCAGAATACAGAGCGATGGCTATCTCCACTTGTGAGATTGTTTGGATTTTATTTTTGTTAAGGGATCTTCAAGTTGATCACAAAAGAGAAGCATTGTTATTTTGTGATAATCAAGCAGCCCTTTATATAGGATCCAACCCTGCTTTCCATGAAAGAACGAAACACATAGAGATAGATTGCCATGTTGTGAGGGATAAAGTGTTGGAGAAAATTATCAAACTTAATCATGTCAAGACCCAATCTCAGTTAGCTGACTTGCTCACTAAAGCATTAAATCACAAGCAATTTTTTGCCCTTTTGTCCAAGATGGGACTTATCAATATATATCAAACTCAAGTCCATCTTGAGAGGGAGTATCAAGATCAGGGGAAGATGAGTAAAGATTTGGAGCAGAGGAAGCAAGACTCTACTAGTGTGGTTGAGGTACAAGAAGCCATATCAGAAGCTGTGCACTTGTAGTTTAGCAGATATGTTTATATTCAGCCTTATACGACATGTAGCTTCTGATGTGATTAAGTTTTGTAAGTGACACGTGAGAGTTACATGGCATGAAAGTTAATACACGTGGAGTATAGTTAGTTAGTAGTCAGTTAGATTAGTTTCATTTTCTGTTAGTTTAGCTTTGCTCTGTTGCTCTGTAACTAAGCAAGCCCGATTGTATATAAGGTGCATGATATATTTTATTGAATAACACTTCAGATTTTTCCCAATTCCATTTTGTGATAAAGACCATGAAGACTTATAGATCTGTTTGGTGGGGACTTTAAGAATATTCCAATCTCCTAGTTTTAGATCTAGATCTCATAACTCATATGACTCAGAATTGAGAATTCTAACATCTTGTGGAATCTGGGGAATCTCTGGGAGGAATGATCTAGAGCTGGTGGAAAAGTAACTTCTAAACAACCTATTCATCATTTTGGATTAAAATCTTAATTAATCAATTATATATATATATATACACACACACACATCAACTCAAGTAAATACATACATTGAGTTGGTAAAGAGCCATAATGCCATTTCCCACCAAAAGTAAAGATCTGATTTTGAGAGAAGATAATGTTCCTATAGGAGGAACAATAGCAGTGGTTTTTCTTTTGATACAAAATTGAAGTGTAATTAAAATTTAATTTTGATTATTGATTGAGCTTCTACTATATATAACTAGTGTATAATTCGTGCATATGCACTGTACAATTAAAAAAAAATTACAATTACATACATATATGGATTTAGATTACTCTCTCTCTCTCTCAACTCTCTCTCTCTCCTCTCTCTGTCTCTCTTATATATTTTTATTTTAATTTCTTTTGGATATACACATTAGTTTACTCTTTCTTTTTTTGCTTATTGAGTTTTTGATGATTTATTTATATTAGACCCTTCGTGTCTTGCACCTCATTAACTCACTTAGAACAAAAATTAAAAAATCTTAAATAGGACATATGGTGCAAAATTAGATAACAATTGAAATCCAATTTAAAACTTAATTGAATTTTCTCTCTTCTCTCTCTCTCTCTCTCTCTCTCTCTTTTATATATATAGATTTGCAATAAAATAGTGTATGATAAAAAAATATTTGTATTTTTCAACTAACATGAATGTCACAAGGCTCATTCATTTTCAAAGAGCATTAAATAATTGTTAGTCACGTTGGGGACTTTTACTTTTGAGCAACTAGCCAGAACTAGTCTAATGTGCAATGCATTTTGAAACATTTTATAAGAAATTATATGATATCTCACATATAACACTTATTATGTGTCATAATATATATGAAATCAGTTTCAATTATACTACTTGTTATTAAAAAGAACGAGTAATCAAGAGTATGAACCAATTACTTAATTGAAAAATATTTAATTATTTTCATTCATTTAAATGTATAACTATCTTTTAGGTTCTTGATTGATTATAAAAAAAAAAAAAAAAAAGAAAAAGATTGAGTGTAATTAAATTAGATATTATATCTTTGCTGTAATTTGTTACAATTGCTATCAAAGCAAATCATTGAGCAATAATGTCATTTTCCAAATCAATTTTTTCTTATATACTTTAAAAAATAATAATCATAAGAATCCATTTTACATAAATAATTATTGGATGGCCTATAAATATCTGAAACATGAAAATAAATAGGTTTACCCTATAATCTCTATATAATTACATGACAAATTTAGAATACTATAGTATACATAATTATTATATGTCATTAAAAGAATTTAGTAAATATAAATTTTTAAGATTAAAATAATTATAAATATAAATATATTACTTTAGTGAATTCAACCGTAATTAGTTATTTTTATTTATTTAAGCATACCATTTTTTTATTAAATGTGTTATTTTAGTTTAATAATTATTATTATTTAAAGTTTATTAAAATAATCATATAAATAATATTATATATATATATATATAAATTAGTGCACCATGTAAAATACATGAAAATCAATGCATTTATCTCCATTAAAACATTTCTCTCAAAAAACAATTTCCATTAAAACATGACAATTAATTAATATATTGAATCATTGACATAAATGCTAAATTTTGATTTTGTTGATGTGGAAGGATGATCTAGTATTAACTAATAATGCTTGTTAAATCGAAATCAAGGTTTCTCTATATCTTTACCTTGAACTGTTTCAGAGCCATCGAGCCAATTGTTTCTTAAATCCAAAATTTCCAAGTCTTCAAAAACCGAAAGTTCTACCAAAAAAAAAAGTACTCCAATTGAATATATTACGTAATTAATAAATAATATATTATGGGGAATGCATACCTTTGGTAGGCAGGGATCCTTCCAATGCATTGTAAGAAAGATTCAGACTTTTAAGTGACGTAAGTAACCTCAATGATTGTATGATACTCTGATTGAAAATGTTACAATCAAGATCTAAACTCTCCAGCTTGTTCAATCTCAATAAACTTTCAGAACCTGTATATGATAAGATTGTAAGAAATAAAAATAATTATATTTTGTATTCAAAATTAAACAAATTTATTCTTGATAGCAATAGAGAACATGGACCACCACCACCTTAAAATATAGCAAGTGCAATTGTTATGTCAAAGCACCCCTAATGAATTAATGGAACTAAAAAATGGTTGGATGAATTATAAAAAGAATTAGGAAGATATATGTCTATGTGATCCATCAGTTAATTAATAAAAGAGTACATAAATATCATAGAACCCGGCCCTTTCCACGGTTGTGCGTTTAACAAAACCATGCAAGGGGTAGAGAGTTGAGACCTTTTATAGTATGAAAATTTAGGTACAAAAACCATGATGTTTTGTGCCACAACTATTTTTTAAGTAAATGATAATACTTATTAGAACACACACAAAAATAATAATATAGTATTTTAAACTGTGTTTATAATACATTACATAGCCAGAGTACAACTACAAAACCTTTATAGTTGTAGACTGGGGTTATAAATAGCAGACACTAGACACACACAACGAATGTGGGATCTTTCCTTCTTCTTTTTTAAGTAAATAGTAATACTTATTAGAACACACACAAAATAGTAATACTAGTATTTTAAACTGGATTTATAATATATTACATAACCATAGTACAATTACAAAAGGGTCTAACCTTGTAATTGTATATTAAGGTTATAAACAGCAGATATTAAACACACACAACCAATGTGGAATGTTTCTCTATTATTTTTTTTTGAGTAAATAGTAATACCTATTAGAACACACAAAAAAATAGTAATGCTAGTGTTTTAAACTGAGTTTATAATATATTACATAATCAGAGTATAACTACAAAAGGATCTAACATTTGTAGTTATAGATTGAGATTATAAACAGCAGACACTAGACACACACAACTAATATGAGATGTTTCCTTGTGCCACAACTTTAATGCGCTAGATTGTGAAAGGAGGAGAGAAAATAGTAGGTTCATACTAAAGTAATAAACAATAAATTATAGTTTGGCTTATAAAATAGTTGGGGGAAATTGTGTAGTAAAGATTATGAGTCTGTAGCCCTAGAACTACTTGTCCCTACACCCCGATACTCATCACCCTACAGCACTTCTACAGTCACTTGAAGCTCAAACTCTCCCGGACCAAATTTCTCTCCAAAAACCCAGCCACCTCTGGTCCCCTCTCCCACCAATCACTGGCTCCAAGGTTTGAGGCACCACCAGCCAAGTCCAGTTTTTGTCGGCGCCTCCCATCATCGAATCTCTCTCCCTTCCATCATACCCATCTCGCGGAGAAAAAGAAAGTCACGAGGAGGGCTTCTTGGTGGGGAGCTGTGATGCCGGTGGTCAAGGAAGCTTTCCTGCATGCGACGACCAAGGAATACTTCGTGGGTTTTGATTTGTCTGAAATGTAGACCGCAATTCCGTTTCATGGGTAGATCAAAGGAAGGTGCTAAGGTGCTACAGTCGTGATCTACCATCAACGTCTGGAAGGTGCTACGGTGGCAAGCAAAGACGAAATGAAACCATGATTTGAAATTGGTTTTTATTTCATGGGTATTTTTTGGCTTTCTTTTGGGTGGTTATGGAGTTGTTTGGTTGAATTTGTGGCTTAATTCTCATATGTTTTGGATTGTTAGTGGTTTGTGCTAAGATTTGTGGTTTAATGGTCAGAATTTTAGGTGGTAGCCATCTTTTTCCTCTCTTCCAAATCTGGTTTTTGGAATGGTTTAATGGTTTATGCTCATTTTGGGGTGGCTGTTGGTGGTTTTTGCTCATTTGAGGTGGCTGTTGGCAGTTTGCATTTTCACGCGTTTTGTCATTCCAAACACTTGAAAATATTTTACTGTCAAATATTTTACAGTAAAACTTTTTACATGTAAAATATTTTACATTTGAAAATATTTTACATCGAAACAAACAGAGTGTAAATGTATATATTTGTGAAACTCCCTTCTGGAGACTTGAACTCTGGCCCTTACCTTTCACACCCCACAGGCATTTATACTTGTGGAGTAACCATTGCACCAAAAGTGTGCGATGGTTAGAAGAGGAGGTGAATTTAAAATTTGCATAATTCTGACCACTAAATCCTAGGCACCTATGGTTTGTTATTATTATTATTATTATTATTATTATTATTATTATTATTATTATTATTATTATTATTATTATTATTATTATTATTATTATTATTTTCTGAATAGAATTTGTTAATTTTTTAAACACTATTATCTATAAGTAGTTAATTAGAAGGGAGTCAATTTTGTACTAGAGCCTATTTTAATTTTTTAACAAATAATATATTTCGATACTAATCAATGCCAATATATCCTTTCGAAATACCATTATATCATGAATATGGTCATATTCAAACTAACTTGATATATTCATGCTAATCAATGGGTTGCACCATTAATTTAGTTAATAAAAAACACCATTATATGAGATAGAGACTCATGATATGCATGATTATGTTAATAACTACGGATTGTGTCTTAAGGCAATTAAAAGGTGATTTAACCATTTTTTTTTATGGGATTTAACCATATTTGTTAGGACATTATCAAATGTAATGAAAAGCATATTTAGACCCACTGGTTTTAAATGGAATTTGATAAACATTGGCATATTAACTAATTATACAATTCCAATTTATACCAAAGTTATGTTCTAAGAAGTTATAGTATTATTTAAATTGCAACTTTATTACAAATCTTTCAAGAAAAAAAAAACACTAGTTCTTTATATTAAATTATTTTAATAATCTAATTTTTCTTTTTATGATACTGCCATGTAATTTAAAATATTTTGTATTTTAGTTATATATATTTATATATTTATGGTTCAATATAATTTTAATAATCTTAATGAAATCTTTTCTTATTTTAGACAGCCTGCTAATCAATTTTGATTTCTGATAGGAAACAGATAAAAACAATGGGGAGATGGTAACGACACCAAAAATTATATTGTTTCTTATTTCAACATTGATCAGGGAGTTTGCAGTTCACACTATATACTTTTGAACGCTAAATACTAGTCTAATAAGTCTCTGACTTTAAATGTTCGTAAAAAGGACGAATGGATGATTAAGACGTGAGTGTCCAAGAACAAGGTTTTGAAACTCAGATCGTTTATTGAACCATAAAAAGGAGAGGTTAAAGGTTTTTGAGGTCGAACCGAGGTTGAACTGGGGTCGAACCGTGATGACGTCATAATTAATTTAATAATTATTAAAAATATAAATAATTATATTAAATTAGTACAAATATTTTTTAAAAAATTAACTAAAATAGTGCAATTAAATATAGAAATCTATTATTCCTTTATAGAAACAAGAGATCTATCTTTCAAATGTATTTTCTATATCATAATTCATAACTTTAAGAAATATTAAATCCTAGTATTTTTTTTAAGTTGATTAGTTAAATTTGTGATAATATCTAATAATAAACTTTTGTAATCTTCAACTTTATTATATCTTATTCATAAGAATGCATAGGGTCTAGAGTAGACTTGTTATATTTTAGTTTTTTTTTTTAATTTGATGAAAAAGTATTTACATCAAATTTTGATTAAATACATGGTAAGGAGCCATCAAAATAATTTCAGCTCAAATTAAGATAAAGATTTGAGAGAAAATAATACTCATATGGAAGGAGGAACAATTCCAATGAAGTGATTGTTACTAAGATCTAAAAGCTCCAACCTAACCAAAGCTACCCAATCTACAGAAAAAGAAAATAATTTGTGGTGTGGAAAATCGCTGGTCAAATTGTGTGTGAGAATTACATCTAATATTTCTCTTTGTTACATGTACTACACAATTTAATAATTATTAATTAGAATAATATTTTAAAAATCTCATAGAAATATACAATCGTAACACATACACCAAATTTATAGTGATAGGACATTTCTTTATGAATTTTATAAAGAAATTTGGGACTAGTTTGGGTAATTTTGTGGGTTTGTTGCTTGCATTTTTTAGTGAGGGTGGTGCTGTTTTTATTTTTTTTTTATAGCTATTAAGTAACAAACTTTCTCACACTTACCTAAGAAACAGCGCCCATGCGCAAGGTATGTGTGTGCATTCGCTTGGTTTCAATTTTTCCACTATGCCAGATTGATTTTTGCCCTTTTTTTTTTTTTTACAATTTTGAGGTAATAACTTCGAGTACTTGATTGGAGGCCTTACCAAACTTTGTTTTAGGCATTTTTTTGGTATAGGTTGGAAAGCTTGTACAACAGCCTTTATAAAGGTATCAACTTTGTGTAGTTTGGTAAGGTTATTTAGCCAAGAAGTAGTATTTCACATGGGAAATCTTCAAAGTTGGTTTTTTATTGTTCTTGTACAAGCAATATATATAAATAAAGAGATGATCTTGAGATGCCATTTTATTTCTTTTAAGATGTAGATAATTGCTCCTAGTTTATGAAATTATCAAATTTTTGGATCAACCATGGGTGAGTTGTGACAAATTTTTGCACAAAAAGGGCACCCCAACTTGATTTGGACCAAATTTTGTGGGTTTGGTATGATTTTTTTTCCAATCTTTGCAAACATACTTTTAGGCCTTTTTGACCTCTATTTAGCTCAAACAAGGTGTTGTTGGAAAGCTTGTGACATCTTCTTTCTAAAGATACCAACTTTGTCGCCCTTCTTGTCAAATTTTATAAGCTAGAAGTTTGGGAAAGTAGCAATTATCTCAAGTTTTTGTCCAAAAATTTCCACTTTGGTATTTTCTCGAATTCTTTTTGTTTGAGGGGAATTTTTGTGGTTTGAACTTTCTAAATCAAGTCACAAGACCTTTTCAATGACCCCTTGCACCAAGCCAAGGTTGTTTGATCATGATTTAATTGAGATTTAACCTCGATTAATCATGATCAAGTTTTATGTCACTTTATCCAAAAATGACAATGTATAGAGTTAATTTTCAATACCTTGCTCATTTTACTTCCAATGTGGGCTTGCAAGTAATTATTTTAAAGGAAATTACTTAATAATTTATAGGTGAAAACCACATTTTCATCCCTTCATTTTTACTAGATTCCCACGTTGGTCCCTAACTTTTTTTTCCACCGTTTTTAGTTCCTATTCTGGAAAAAGCGTCGCGTTTTTGTCCTTACCGTTATATCAGAGACGAAAAATGCACACGTGGCAAACAGAGTGTACTTTTGGTACACTAAAAGCTGACGTGACCATTAAAATAATAATAATAAATGTTATTTGGTATTAAAAAATGCCACGTCAGCATCTCAATTAAAAAAATAGTTTTAACTAAATAAAAAAATCAAAACAGAATTAAAAATCAAAATTCACATGAATTTTAAATCTAAAAGTGTAACATCAACCCAGACTTAAGAACTCAAAACTAAAAGCCAAAAAACACAAATAACTCAGAAAATAAGAACAACAACGAACCCATCACCGAAGTCTTGCAATGCCTTCTAGAAGCTTTGCTCTTCGGCAATCTGAAGTCAGCGTTGGAGCTCATCGCCGATCCGTCTGTCGACGTTAACTTCATCGGCGCTGTGTGCTTGAAAAGCAAGAAGACCAAGGTGCTACTGTGTGATGAATAGGCGAGTCAGGTCTGAGTCAAGTACATTCCAGAAGCCTTGTAACTCAAATCCAGAAACCTAGAAACCCAAATCTAAGAACATTCCAGAAGCCCTGTAACTCAAATCTCAAACTCCAAATCTTCAAGAAAATCACTAATATTCAGAAATGAAATTCACAAACTGAGTGACATTCACCATAACCCTAGAGTTCTTGAACTTAATTCCACGAATTTCAGGTCCAAAACAGAGAAACACACACTTTCAAAGTTGTAAAAAAAAAAAAAAACACAGAGAGGTTTAACAAACCCTAACAGCTTTACTTATTCGTTGCGTACTTTGTAAAGTATTGGTCAGAAACAGAAGGCTCTGTCCATTGACAATCACCGCTACACGAGCCATGGAGAGAAGGAGAAGATTGTGTGAGCAGTGCGAATCTTCCATAGCCATCTCCATTTCTCACAACTGAAAAGAGTAGAAAAAAAAAAAAAAAAAGCTTCCGAAACCTGTTTGGAGGGAGAGAAAGTGAGGGAAAATCAAAAAAATCTCAGAGAGAGAGAGAGAGGGAGTGATGATTTTGGCGTTTTGGCATTTTTGAATGTGAAATTGGGGATTTGGGATTATGGGTTTTTAGGGATTTGCTTTTGTTTTGTGCTTAGAAATTGTTTTGAATGATTTGATAAGACGATGGGTTAAGGTGTGAATGGATTTGATGTGTGTGAAAACAAATGGAGGCATCACTACTATCAGTATAGGTTTGCATCAAGGATTAGTATGTATATCTTTGCACTAGTGAAGGATGTATTCTTAGATCTGGGTTTCTGGGTCTGTGTTCTTATTGTTCTTGTTCAAAACACATTTTGATCTCAATTAATGTAATTTTTTTTTCTGTTTTTAATTTTTTATTTAGTTAAAATTAATAAATTAATTTTTTTAATTAAGATGCTGACGTGACATTTTTTAATGAAAAAATAAATTTTTTTATTATTATTTTAATAATTCTGTTTGCCACATAGGTCAGTGCCGTTAGGGCACTGACAGAAAGGACTAAAATGGAAGGCTTTTTTCTAAATAGAGACTAAAAGCGACGGAAAAAAAAAGTTAGGGACCAAAGTGGGAATCGGGTAAAAATGTAAAGACGAAAATGTGATTTTCGCCTAGTTTATATGAGCATGAATTTTATCCTGATTGAACAATTAAAGTTTTTGTCAATTTTCAGTCAAATTTTGGTTTCCCATGGTTAAACTTAGTGAATGATAGGAAACATGTTGTGGGAGATGTATTTTGGTTTGATATGATAGAATTTGGTAGTTAGATGATTTTTTCTTGTTTGTTTATTGGTCAAGGTTTGATCAATGAGGGGTATTTTGGTCATTTTGGCTCTTAATTCTTGAATTTGGTTAATTTGAAATTCAATTGGGTCAAATCAACTTAATTTTTTCAATTCCTTTGATCTGAAGAAAAAAAAATTAAACAATTTTTTTTTTTTTTTAAATTTTATGGGCTTAATTAATCGAGAACAAACAAAATGAGGTATCAATAGAGGACACCTGTGGTGCACTAGTGGGCAAGATTTTAGGGCTTGTTTTCATAAGTGGCCTAGATCTAGGTTAATGATCGTTACTCTTGTAAATCTAGGAAATATGTTTCAAGATTCACATTTCCCTATCAGGATGTCCTCCTGGTCTTAGGGGTAGTCTATCCCACAAACTCATCTTTTGACTCCTTTGGTTTTTCAGTCATTGAGTTCTACATGAGATTTTCGGTTCACAATGGTACACTGGTTAATTAAGGATCTTAGACAAATACATTTTTATCCATATTAATTTTAAAAAATTTATTAGTAAGATGAACACTTTAACTATTATCCTATTTTTGAAAGTACCAAATTTATAAGACATCTGTATTGAAAAGTCAATCATAAAAAATCCTAAAAAAATTATTATTTTTGGTTATTATAGTTAAAAAGAAATTAAAAAGTTTTATTTATCTCAATAAAAATTTCGAAGTTGTATAATTCCATGATAGTATAAAAATGAAGCATTATTAATTTGATTTTTTTTTGGGTATGAAATCAATAAATTTGTTAAAGCTTTTTTTAGCTTAATAATAGCATAGTAGATCATTTTTATTGTTATTATAGCACAAATGTTTCCGCTAAGATATTCTGTTAGTGTAGTCAATTTGAAGCGAAATTCAAAACCTTTCTTATAGATGTGCTCAAAGACTTTTCTTCAGTATATTAAAACTTTCTATATTATATTGTGCCATATAATATAAACTTTTGAATCCACAATTTTACGCATTATTATTCTTATGAGTATTTTTAATTAAATATAAATTATAGTCCATAATTTAACTCTTTGTTAGAATTTTGGTACATCAAATTTCGTCATGTAAGAAAAGAAAAGAAAAAATCTAAAACCAGCTTATTCGTCATGTAAGAAACAATTAAAAAAAAAGCTTTACAATTAAACAAATGAAAGATATCATATATTTTTGAGTTTTCTTACAAAAATATATAACTCATGAATTTGATTTTATTTTATAGTACATAAACTTTGATATTGGGGCAAATAGACCCCCTTAACTTTTCTGTTCGCCAATTTAGTACATTATCTTTGATTTTATAACAATAAGGCCTCAATTGTTTTCCCCGCCAATATAAAATTTTTTTTGAACCAAATAATTAAAAAATAACTGAAAAATGAAGGGCTCTTATTCTTAAACAATTCTTATGTTATTTTTTTAATGAATTATATATAGGGTTATAAATTTTTTTACAACTTGTTACAATAATAAGTTTTGATTGAAATAATATCACTTTCAAATGAGTTTATTATTGATATTATTTTTATTATATGAAAGTATATAGTTCATTGTTACTAAGAGTCTTATAGACATCCATATTTAAAATATACTTCATTGTTTTTTGAAAATATGACGCAGAGGACTTTTATTATATTGCACAGGATTTTTTCAATGAATATATGTGTGTGTGTGTGTGTGTGTGTGTGTGTGTGTGTGTGATGGCACTTTGTCACCAGGCCAAGACCTCAATAAAATTTTAGTCTTCTATAATAATATTAGATGAATAATATTAAACCCATAGTCTTCTTCAACAACTAGGAGAAGATAATAACAAAAGCAATAATAATTATGTTTATGTGATGCATAGATTAACAAAAATTTATATGAAAATTAAAAAAATACTTCAATAATATAATTAAAATTGAACAATGTAGTATATAATAATAATAATAATAATAATAATAATAATAATAATAATAATAATAATAATAATAATAATAATAATACTGTGTAAGACCAAGGTTTTAGTAAAACAAAAACTAGAATATTTTATTATTATTTAAATAAATAATGATACTTTTTTTTCTTTAAATTTTTGGTATATAGTTTTAATTTGAGAAATTTTAAAAAATCTCTTTAAACTTAGGTAATGGATTGTACTTAGAGGAAATTATTATGTTAATTATTTTGATATATTTATAATGTATCTAAGACGGTGTGGGAGTGGGAGACTAGGAAAGCACATCATCATAAGATGCACAATATTTATTTTAAGTTTGAACAGGAGTCAGTGACTCAGTCATAGTATACTTCATTGGTGGGAGACTTGGACAGTTTTGGTGGCAGACTTGGAAAGTTTTCGCAACAAAACATATTGGTAATAATGATAAAATGGCTTGTGAAACACATGGTATACATAGTACACTCCACAATGGGGATGGATCGCCACCACATCAACGGGTGGATAGAAAAAGAGAAACAAGGCATGGGACCAGATTTTTTGTTGTGCAGGAAACCAACTACTGGAAATAATTTGGGGTTAGCAGATACTCACTTTGGGTACAAAGAGCATGAGAGACAAGCTCTTCTTAAGATCAAATAAAACCTTATTGTATCGATGACGTCTATGGCCATCTTTCTTCTTGGAGCTCCGATCAAGATTGTTGCAAATGCATTATGGACACCAGAACAGTTGGATAGAACAAAAGGAGAAACGGCATGTGCTGGACCAAAAGCAAAAAACTAACACTTAGAAAGGGATGAGACCAGAGTTTCGACTATAGATGGAGACGCCTGTGATTCGACAAAGATTGGTGCAACAACTGGGTCTATTAATTATTAATACAAACTTCTTTTTTTAGTATTGATATAATTTGATCTAAAAATGGTTCATTCCATAATGATAATTTTTTCCCATCAAGCCAAGATATATACCAATTGGTTTTTAAGTATGTACACCGTTTGAATTAACCCTCAGAATTCAAATCACCTTTTAATGGCCATGGACATCAATATTTTACATTAAGAAAAAAAGGTACTAGATTAAATTACACATTTGGTATAAACTAGAACTGTCCCAACAATTTCAGCAGGCCTAAGAATTCTTCGTTCTCACATAAAATAGTATCTCTCTCTCTCTCTCTCTCTCTCTCTCTCTCTCTCTCTCTCTCTCTCTCTCTCTCCATTAACACTTCTCAAATTAGTAAGCAATTCTTATGGTTTTTTTTTTTAAAAGTGATTGGATGTGTTATACAAGGAAAAAAAAAATTAAACAAAAGAGGTAATATATTAAGAGAAATGTTATATCCAAAACACTTAATGTTGTTAGTGGGAAAAATAATATTTTCAGTATTGGGTCCTTATTAGAGCCAAGAATAACTTACAACTTATAATTTGTTGTGAAAATGTTATAAACATAACATTTTATTTACTACTATAGCCACAAACTTTTCTACAATATTTTTACAAACGGTTGAAGTAGCAAACTCTTATTAGTTCTCAACTAGGCCTACTACTTACATCACTCTTTTACTTGCCAATAATTACTTACCACATTAGCAATTTGAAAAGAAAAAATTGAATCTCTAGATTTTCCTTTCTCTTTTTTTTATTTCACCCTCCCACATGAATGTCAGATCATTTACAGCTCTACTTTGTACATATTGAATTTTTTTCGCTTTCTCAATTCTCAGTTCTACTTTATTTTCATTTTTATTTTTTTATCACCCTTCTCTAATCTTCACATCTTGCTTCTTCTCGATTCATTTCTGATTTATACTCATCCTTTTTTTGATTCAGTCCCTTTCCTTCATCCCCTCACCATTAGCTCCACCGCTATACTCTACTATTTGCCATCACAATTTCAGCTTGTAATCAAATGTTTGCCCAGATTGACGAAACTCCAGCTGGAATGTAGTCAAAATTTGAACCGATTCGGAATATGGGGGGGGGGGGGGTGTTACTATCCTCAGCAAGAAGAAGTGTCCTAAGGATGAGGAGGAGATGAAATTCATGAAAAATGTCCCTGTGCCTAAGCTATGGGCAGCCTCATGTACACTATGACAAGCATAATGCTAGATATTTGTCATGTGATGAGACTAGCAAGAAATTATTAAATTACCAATTGCCCCAAAAGTTTAAGCTATTAGAATATGATAAATTAATCATTTCACCACAACTCTAGTATAGATATTAATCTAATCACATTGAGCACATTGGTAGGTAGTTAATCTGATTTCTTGTTATCTCTGAGGCACTAAGAGAAAGACAGTGTGTAGATGTAGATGATTGAAAATCTACAAGCAGACATATACTAACGCAGATTTTACAGGAGATGTAGATGATTGAAAATCTACAAGTAGACATATACTTCTAAGGTTGTGTAAGAAATATACGATGGAGGTGGGAACATATCATGCAACATAGCAGTTACTTAGAATATTATGGATTTTGTCGACAATTTAAAATTTGTTATACGTAATAGAACAATTAGTGTGTTTTGCGACAACAAGTCTATTGTTATGTTAATAAAAACTACAGCAAATATTTCCAAGGGCAAACACATTGATTATCACTATATTCAATATATTGTGGAGATGGGTGAGATACGAGTCTGGTTTATCCCCTCTAATGAGATGGTGGCTGGTCTTATACCATGGGGTTGACTTAATATGAATTCAGAGAGCATATATTAAAAATGGGACTCGTGGAACCTAATACCTAGATGAGTACTACATTGATTATTTGCATGTAGAAGAAGGCTTCAAATATGCCTAGTAGAACGTAATTATGCGACTTTTGCTTGGGAAATATACTTTCAAATTAGGGACTCGTAAACCTAAGTAAGTTTCATGTTGATGGATCACCTCTGCCCCAAACTTGTGTTTGATATCATCTTGAATATCTTGTGGTGTATTACTACTGAAGAATAAGGTTGTCTTTTGTCAGTTCAATTGTTGGCCTTTTCTCAAGACTAGAGCAATCGTCCCTTGTGGCTTGGACAAAAATTAGGCTATCATCAGCAAAAAACAAGTGCAAAATTTCTAGTCCTCTTGAACAAAATGCTACTACTTTAATTTGGCCATCCACCACAGATTTCTTTAACATAACAAAAAGACCCTCTGCACGTATCAAAAACAGATATGTCGATAGAGGCTCCCCTTGGTGCAAACCCCGAGTAGGGGTTGAAAGTTCAAATAGTGTGTGAAACGTCTATGACTGTTTAGACCTCCAATAATAAAATTACAAACACAAGCTTATATACAAACAATATATGTGCGGAAAGATGAATATAAGCTAAAACAGAATTGGTAAAGCACTCTAAATCGAAATTAATCACAACCACAACAGTAATTAAAGGGTAAAGAGTAAGGGAAGAGAGATGCAAACACAAGGATAACACGGCAATTTGTTATCGAAGAGAAAATCGAAGACCTCGGCGAAAAATCTCTCCGCCGCCCTCCAAGCGGTAAATGATCCACTAGAAAATCAGTTGGGATACATGAATAGCAATAGACCCTCCAAGTCTAATCTACCCGATGCACCTAGGCCCTCCAAGCTTCTTACTCCAACAAGGTTACGTCGAACCTTGTCTTTTCTAGCTTACCGGATCCTGCAACAAGCTCCATGTTGCATCCGCCATCCTTGGCATCTTTCAATGCTTCCCAAAGCTCCAAGAATACTCAACACTCTAAACATGTGTGGGTAGTGTTTGGGTACAAATCTCCTCTCAATGGGTATAACAACGAGAGAGGGAATGAGAAGAGACTACAAAGATTTCTCTCTAAGAATGAGTAGCTTTCTTTCTCTCTAAGAATGAGTAGCTTTCTCTCTAATAAAGTGGGTGTGTTGTAGAAACCTCTCTTAGGGTTTTCCTCTTTGAATAGCTACACTTACATTTTGTGGGTATAAGGGTATTTATAGTAGGGTATGAGATGGAATGTGAAAAGTCAGTTTTCATCCAAACAGGGCATTTTGCGATTGGTTTCTACATAATTCCTACCTAAATACATAGTTTCTACATGCTAAATTATAAGCAAATTTGGCACGGAATAAAGCCAACACATGGTTGATTAAATTCAACTTTATAGGGGTAATGTGCCCTCTTGGCCTTCTATTAATTTTGACGGAATACGAGACAGAGCACACACACCTCGCCAAAATATCAACCCATTTGACATGAAAACCCATCTTGAGCATAATTTTCTCCAAACAATCTCATTCCACCAAATCATAGGCTTTACTCATATCAAATTTGACGGTCATCTCACCCACCTTCCCCTTTCACCTTTGATTAATATGATGTATTCCTTGAAAAGCAACTAACACATTATCAATAATAAGGCACTCAAACATGAATGCACTCTATTTCTCATTACACTGCCATTTTGTATATAATTTTGAAAATCACTATCGGATACTAAATATATAATTGATAATATTAATTCACAATCACTACTCATGAAATTCTACTAAATACAATGCAAAATAAAAGAATAAATTGGTCCAATAGTATCTCCTAAATTAAATGGGGATAGGTGCATAGGATTGTTCGGCTCAATTACAATTTGACATGTTCAAGATCCTAGCATACAAAACATCTGAGTAAAAACAGTATAACAAATATGCTCATTAGTTTAGAGAAAAAATAACAACAAAAATCTAAACAATTTAATTTGTATGAAAAGCTAACAAAAGCAAAATTCAATTTTGAATCTAATTAAATTTTCTCTAAGCATTAGTTATATATATATATATATGATTAGGTATTTTATGGTTTATATAAATTAAACTCCTTGTTTTTTATATTGAATTAACACATTTGACACAAAAATTAAAAAACTTACATTAGATGAGTTATATGGCACAAAATTAAACTCTAAATGAATTCTAATTTATAAACTGAATTAACTAATTTGGCACAAAATTTTAAAAACTCAGATTAGACAGGACACATGGCACAAAATTAGATTCTTATTGAATTCCAATTTGAAATCTAATTGGATTTTCCTTCAATTTTGCCTATATATATATATATATATATGAGATGAGTTTAAGTTACACCTAGTAGTATTCTATTAGATTTAAGTAGATCCAATGCTTTAAAAAAAAAAAAATCCTAATATTCTAATTAATTTCATTTATTATCTCTTATTTAATACAAAATTTATACAGTCCAATTATTATCAATACACTACAAAAAAAGGGGCTATCCCAGCGTTTTCAAAACCGCTGGGATAGCCCCAAAAAGCGCTGGAATAGGGTCAAAATTCCTATCCCGGCATTTTTTTTCCCGGTGCTTCAAACCGCCGCACAGTGACAGTCGATATAGGGTTGCTGGACCTATACCAGCGCTTTTCACAAGCACCAGGATAGGTAGTAACGTATGCATCTCAGTCTGCTTCCCACGCCGCAGTTTGTTATCTTTTGACAGCTCCTACAAACATTTCAAGAAAGTTACTACCAATTACAATAACAAGCTAATATATAATACACTTGAGCATGGAACCTATAAAAGCAAAACATCTATACTACTATAACTATTACTACCTTAAAATCGTTAGAGAACCAATACTCCACCAAGCCATGAAACTGAGTCTCATCAACCTCCGGTAGTGATAGCTGAAGTAATTCTTCCTTAGTTGTGTCCGACTTGTAGTGCTTCTCCTTCAACTCTGATCTGTGGCCCTTCCACAACTTCCCAATCCGTGAGAGTGCCCATTTCCTTTGCTCATCACATGGGATGCGGTTTGTAGGAATTATGTATCGTGCCTACCATGTGTAAAGTTGAATTAACTCCTTAGGAGATCACATTTTTAACATAATAGCAAACTAACATAAAGCTTTAAACAAGTAATAAAGAGTGAAGAATTTGAAAGAGAGAATTTGATACCAAAATGGTGTGTTGCTTCATAATTTATAAGAATTTGAAAGTGTCAAGGAAGATACTTTAAAACTCTTTATAAAATTTTATCCATAAATAAAATAAAATTTATGGATTGAACCCATAGGAGAATGAATTATGACTTATGAGGCAGTATTTTAGGAGCATAAGTAACCTACATAAGATTAATATAAATATACACCAAAAGAACAATGTAGGCTGGATAATATTTCTAGAGCAACGTCCTAAGACAAGAAAGGTCACTTCAAGGCACAGAAGTACTTTTAAAATTGTGTGGTAAAAATACAAACTAGGTTCAAGGTGGTAACTAAAGGAAGCAGAGCCAATGCATGATCGATTCACAATAAAGAAAACTGAAAGATTAACTTTACATAGGGTACAATATAGACAAGACGAACCAATTAAAACAGAAAATCTTAAATCCAAATTGATTACAAGGGAATCAAAGATGCACACTCCTCTCAAAAAACATATTACTATGATTTTGATCCACTTTTCGCTGATATATTTTATTATGTAATGATCTCCATGAGAAAGAAAGTGTAAGAGATGCTTATGAAAAATTTATACAAGGTAAACGGCATAATCACCACAAGTAGCACTCAAGATAGAGAAATTCGAAATCCACAAAATATTTTATTCTAACTCAGCAAGCTAAGCTATAGAACCTATTATTGTAGTTTGCATAACTTTATATAATTTTATTTAGATAGATTGAATTTTATTTTGAACCAAAAGATAAAAGGAAAAAAGAAGAAGAAAATCATGACTATTCAAGCAATTGATATATGTTTAAAGGAAATTCATGGTCATTTCTTTTACCATTGCTTTTTGCCTAATACCTGAACGGCTTTCCAACACCAATTCTTGTATTGTAGTGGCATGGAAGGCCATTTACGGTAATTGATTGGGCACATATCAGGCTTTCTGGCCAATGTTCCCAGCCACCTAGCAAAAGATCCAGTATTCTTCCCAATTGGCTAGCGCGCTCCATTTATTTTCAAGAATAATTTTTTGCCCGATGGCATATTCCAAATATCATCAAATCGATTGGGCCCACGTTTATTGGGCACAATGACTGCTCCTACTGCTGGTACATCCTCAGTATCTATTAAAACACCCAATTGCATCAAATTACAATGAAACACAAAATAATGAAATGTCAAGAAACTAGCCATTTGGATACTTGGATATTCCAAAAAACATTCAAGTAAAGTTATGTTGTATTCTTATTAGTATAAGGATATTTAATGAAAATATTAATAACATTGGAATAAACAAGGATTGTGAATTTTGAACTTTAAAACAATGAGATACTACCAAACACCCCTAATGATGAAGCTAACAGGTAATAAATTCTATGCCATAAAAAGTCAAAAGGAAAAAAAATGTCTTCAAACTCATTGGTTGAACTTAAGATCACATGTGGAACTGATTCTGAGAAATAATAGGCCAAAAAAATAATTGGAACTATAATTGCTTATAGAGTATGAATATATTTGTACAATTGTACCAAAATATAAAATGAGGTTCATACACAAAGGAATTGCTACTTGTGCCAATTGCTTTTTTCAGTACATTCTAAGCGTGTATAGCATAATGTACCTTAGGAGCTCAGTTAAAGGGAATCAACCATATGGGTCATTACTCATTAGAAATAAACAAAAATACCCATTTTTACAGAAAACAAAGCCTTCAAGAAGAATTATAATTCAAACCTAAGAGTAGTAATAAATTGTATAATGAAAGGAATAAAAACATGTTCAAGGTTTTTAATAATGGTTTGCTATAATGATTTTGTTCAATACAGTTTTACAATTTCTAACCTATGAAGGATTGGATGGCCATACATACATGGTTCTTTAAGGCCTCTACAAAAGCATTTCTGTGCACCAGATTTTGCAATTTGGCAATGTGGCTTAACAATAGTAATGACCTTAAACGTGTAAGGGTGAAAGAGAAGAGAAACTTAAGAGTACATAAATATTAGCCATACTCCAAAGTCCAAACCTTAAAACAAAATCATGCTATTGAGTACAAATTTAGAAAAACACCGACCTGGTGCTTGTGTCTCGTCATCACTCCCTTGGGAATGTCGTCTATCATCATCAGCTAGAGGAGCTTGTTGGTGTGATGGTGCCTCATTCAACCCCACATGTGAGGAGCTCTCACCAGGCTCAACGAACTCAAGTCGCCGCTTCCTCCCCATTCTTCTGTGCAGTACCTAAACAATGCAAGTTTGTTAGTTATAAAAAACATAATGTTCCATATACATATGTCTATATATATATATATATATATATACATATATATATGTATATAATCTCTAACAAACGCTTTAAACATGCAGCACTTCACAAGCACACTACCAATATGGTACATTCAATTTCCCAATATAATCTTAATATATACTTAATTTGTTCTGTCCATGAAGCCTCTACTTCATTATAGTAAAATATTTTTTTTTTAATGAAAATCTAATTCATTGTAATTATTATTTTTTGACTTGATCGTCAGAAATATGAATCATTATTTGTAACACTGAAATCATGAAAAATCTTTGGAAGTTTGGAAATTGGGAAAGTCTTTTGACATTATACCCGAAATTTGTGATCACATGCCCTATAGTTTCACAAGGATAATAATGATAAAGTACATTCTCCAGAAACATGAGAAATTAGCATGCTTGTGTTGTAAAGTGAAATAGGTTGGTGTCATCTACATATCATTTTATTTTAGTGTAAGTGAAAAGACACCATTTATTGAAGTTTTTATTTGTTATTAAAATATTAAATAAAAAAAAATTTGCATGACCTGAATGATATGGAGGTCTGTCTGGCTGGCTTCCATTGTCACATTATAATGCTTGGTGTGGCCATGTGTGTGTGGCTCACTGCTGCACCTCCTATCATTTTATTTATACCTATTTTACTTTTTCGCATAATCATTGCTAACTGTTGCTTTTATTTTATTTTTACCTCCAATGCAAAACAGTAGTCCTTATTTTTTTAAATAAAAAATTTCCATTTCGACTTTATTTGTGTTTTTAGTTACGTAAAAATGTGGTCTAGGAATGTACTACATAGTAGATTCCCATAAATAAAAAGATACTACTTAGTAGTTTTTGTTTTTAATGAAGTTACTGTTTAGTTTTTAGACTTGGGTCGAGTGCTCTTTGCTCTAATTTAACACAATATCAATACCCAATCTTGGCTAAGGCCTAAGTTTGTTATTTATGTTTATTGTATCTAATACTTTTTTAGTGCAAGTAAAGTAATTTTAATCTTATTTAGATTGTAAGCCAAAGAAAATCCTAAGTTCACTTGTATTACAAGTACAGTAAACCTAGATAGTGCGACTATAAGTATCCTTCAATAAATTTATTGTAAATTTGTAATACACTCAAGTTTACCCTAATTACATGAATTCTTGCTTTTTCTCTCTTTCTTTGCATTCTTTTTCATATTTATGTCCTTAAATTTTCTAATATAAACCATAACTTCAATATTCTTTGTCAAAACCATTTTATTGATTTGTTAAAATCAACGGAAAGTTTACCTGCGCATTAACTTCGGCAACAGTTCCTGGGTTGGGGGACTTAGTAGACGCTTTCTTGTACCTGTTAATTGTTCCTCTAACACTGCAAAAGTGCATGAAAAAATATGAGCTTTAACAACTAGAAGCATCATATTCATTTATAAAGAGATAACATTTCATTACATTTTAATACTCTACTAGCTAGTTCATAAAGTTCAAATGAGAATTGGACTGCAACATCTGAATGCTAGAGAAATTATGAAATGAAATTATTATTGAGATTGTATTAATTTAAGGAATGAAGCACTGAAGCAAGATATGATTGCCATCAGTACGTTAAATCTCTACAATGATGCCCATAAGTCCTTGAGGAAGATGAAAGAAAGGGTTCTTAAGTACAACTTGGTAAAGATATACTCCTGTTTACAAAGGTTTTATAGCCCATCAAAACTCATCTTACCTACCATATGAACCTACAGCACACGATTTTGACTAGTGAGATAGTAAAATGATCTTACAAATATGAAATAAGGATGTAATAAAATAAAGATTTACAAGATCCAGAAAACACCCCTGAGGTTTGGGTTAATGATAATTAGATCGAAGATATTTTAAAATACCCAAGTGGTCAACACCAAAAACACTCACAATTCAAGTAACAACAAAAGGCACAAATTGATTCCTTTTTTTCGAACACAATAACCATAACTCCCAAGTTAAATAATTTTTTTTAAAACCAACAACTATAACCATGTATTACAACTAATCAGTCATCTCATAGAACATTCAGCTTAAAGCAATATCAAAATTAAATGACCATATGTCTCTTTGGATCAAAACAATCATTCCTCTATCACTATCACTATCACTATCACAGACACAAAGAAATCAAATTCAAACACATTCCAATTCCCACATTTACCAAGAAAGACTAGCAATAATTGAATCAAATTTAGTATATAACAAAGTACACCCAGATGAGAAAATTAACAAATAATTGGAAAGAGGCATTAGAAAGAAAGAATGACTTACACTGTCAAAGTTAAAAATTTTAAACCCAACACTGAAAGAGAGATTCAAATCTACAAAACCTAGAAAATGGTTATTCATTAGAACCAAACCAATTCAGATTTATAGAGGGGAAAAAAAACCGCAAACGTTATTTCCAAAAAGGTTTGAAATTTCAGATTAAAAAAAACAAAGTAAATTAATTTAATGAAAAAGAAATCACAAAAAAATCGGAACTGTACCAACCGAATGAAAACACAGTAATGTGGGAGTGGGAGTGGAGCAATAGACGATCATTGAACATGATCCAATTGCTTTTTATGTTTTCAATGAGTCTGCTATATATGACCCACCTAATTAAGTTCACTTTTTTTGTTTCAATAGCAAGAAAGTTTCTTTCTTTTATGTTTTTTTGTTTATCCTTTTGTTTGGGATTGGACTGATAAGGAGTTGATTGTAGTACAAAAATTAAATGGGAAAAAGACAAGCTTTCAATTAAATTGGAAAAATCGGTGGCTGGGAAAATCAATGACACAAAAACTGAAATAGTGAAAACCAGAAATTAAGGCCAAGGCTGTCCTCCCTCCCTCTCTCTTGAAGCAGTGAGGGTGAGAGTTGAAAGTGAGAAAGGACAAAATGGAAATAAAAAAAAGGTGCTAAATAATGAAATGGCTGGAAGCTATACCTTCAGGGGTGTGTCAGGCGGCTGAGGGAAGGAAGGAGTCCGAGGATGGCCGCGGTGGCTGTGTTGTTGGAGGTGGTGGTGTCGGTGGTGGTGGTGAGGGAGAGTGAGGAAGGGAGTGAGGGAGAATGAAGTAGGATGTTTGGGTGGGCAGTCCAAGGGTTTGATTTGAGTGAGAGTAAAAAGATCTAAATTTTTACAAAGTGTTTTGGTGGGAACCGAAGAGTTTTAGAGGGAATTCAGAATTTTTATTGTGACAACATTTTGACCTACTGTGACAACATTCAGGATTTTGAAGCTGCTGCAATAAAGAAAGAGTAGGCCTGGAGTTATTATGACGGGAATATAACTTATTGTGGCAAAAATTAAGCCCGCCTTAATAGTTCTTTACGGATTTTTTCAATAAAATAATATTTAATACTTCAAATTTAAAAAAAAAATAATTTCATAATTAAAAAATTATAATTAAATCCTACAAATTAATAAATATATAATTTAATTCATTCAAATTACAAAAATGCAATTTAATACTACAATTGCCAATAAAATATAATTTAGTAATTAATAACAATATAATTAATACTTCCAATTATGTAAGTATATTTTAATACTACAAATTAATTGAGTATAATGTAATAATTAATAAGATTTAATATAATACTTCAAATTAATAAAATATAATTTAACACTACAAAATAATAGAATGAAATATATTAATTAATACAAATATATTCTCATAATTCCATTTAACAAAATTTAATTGAAATTAATACTTCAAACTAATTTAATATATTTTCATTTCATACTTCAAATTAATAACATATAATTCCACGCTACAAATTACTAAAATATAATGTAATAACTAGAAAAAAAAAAGAATGCCAACTTACCACCATAACCGTAACAAATGACCAAAACACCCCTACCACCCAAAAAATGCCTAAAACACGCTCGAAGCAAGAAAAATACCTGAAATACCTTTAAAGCCTAAAAAAAGACCACAATACCCTTGAATCCTAAGAAAACACCAAAATTGGAGGAAATAGAATGTATTATTTAGTGAAAACGTCTAAAATACCCCTAAGACTAAAAGAAGGCCAACCTACCCCACAAACTCAAAAAATGGCTGAAACACACCTACCACCCAAAAAATGACCGAAATGCCCCCGAAGCAAGAAAAATAACTGAAATACCATTGAAGCCTATAAAAAGACCACAATACCCTTGAATCATTAAAAAAACCAAAATTGGAAGAAATATAATTCAATATTCATTTTTAAAACGGCTAAAATACCCCTAAGACTAAAAGAAGGCCAACCTACCCCACAATAAACTCAAAAAATGGCTGAGACACCAAAATACCCCCAACAGCTAAAAATGAACCAAATACCCCATATGCATTAAAAATGTCCACTATACACCCTAAGCCAAAAGATGACTAAAATACCCTGAAAACTTTGAAAAGGACCAAAGTACCCCTAAACTCTACAAATGACCAAAAATACACTCTACGACTAAAAAAATGACCCAAATACCCCTTTAAACGCAAAAAATGACCAAATAACCCCTATGCATTAAAAAATGTTACACACATACATCCTAAGCCCAAAAAATGACATAAATGCCCTTGAAACTTAAAAAATTATTAAAATGTTTAAAGGGTATGAGATCATTTCTTATGTGTTGGGGGGTATTTCGGTTATGCTATAACATTTCTCTAATTTTTTTGTCATTATAATGTTGCCTTCACAGGTTGTTCGATCATTTTTTACACTTTAGGGGTGTATCGATTATTTTTTAGGTTTCAAGTGTATTTCAGACAGCTCCAACAATTACAGGGGCATTGTGGTCATTTTTTGACTTATAGGGGTATATTGGTCTTATTTTAGTCATCGAGGGGTATTATAGTATTTTTCAAACATAGGAGGATATTTATGGTTGGTTTCCATGTATCAGGGGTTACGAGGGTATTGTGGTCATTTTTTCGATTTATAGGGCGATTTCGATTTATAGGGTATTGTGGTCATTTTTCCACCTTTTTAGACATGGGGGTTATTTCGATGTTTTGGGGGTACTTTGGTCATTTTCGCTGTCTTAGGGGGTGCTTGGGTCATTTTTTATGTTTTGAGGGTATTTTAGTCATTTATTAGGTTTTCGGAGTATATTGGTTTTTTTCTAGGTATTGGGGGTGGTTTTGCTCTTTTTCGATGTTTTAGAGGATATTTTGGTCTTTTTCTAGGTTTAGGGGAGTTTTGGTCATTTGTTAATTAACAAATCCCTATAGGTGACCTATCCTAGCGCTTTTGAAGCGCTGGAATTGGTGGACCCTATTCCAGCACTTTTGAAAGCGCTGGGATAGGTCTCTCTATATAAGGGAATGGAGTGATCCTATCCCAGCACTTTTGAAAGCGTTGAGATAGGTCTTTCTGCATAAGGGAGTGGAGCAACCTTATCCCAGTGCTTTTGAAAGCGCTGGGATAGGTCTTTCTACATAGGGGAGTGGAGCGACCCTATCCCAGCGCTTTTAGGTCTTTCTACATAGGGGAGTGGAGTGACCCTGTCCCAGCGCTTCCAAAAGCGCTGGGATAGGTCTCTTTACATAAGGGAGTGGAGCGACCCTATCCCAGCGCTTTTGGAAGCACTGGGATAGGTCTTTCTACATAGGGGAGTGGCGCGACCCTATCCCAACGCTTCTAAAAGCGCTGGGATAGGTCTGTCTTCATAAGGGAGTGGAGCGACCCTATCCCAGCGCTTTCAAAAGCGCTGGAATAGGTGAACCCTATTCTAGCGCTTCAAAAAGCGCCGGCATAGGTCTTTCCCATAAGGGAAATTAGTAACCCTATTCCAGTGTAATTAGACTTCTTATACCAGCGTTTTTTAAAAATGCCGCTATAGACCTCCTATTGCTGCGAAATTTAAAACGCTGGTTTTGACCTGCCGTAATAGGGTTTCCTATACCAGCGCTTTCAAAAAACGCTGGTACAGGCTTATCTATTACGGCGGTTTTTAAAAGCGCCGAAAAAAATGCTAGGACAGGACGATTTTTTTGTAGTGATAAAGCCACAGCAAAAAAAAAAAAAAAAAAAAATCCAATTGTATTAATCCAATTATTATTAATAATCCTAATGAAATAAAATTCTATATTTTCTAATGTTATAATTATTTTTATAACCTTTTCTATTTTTTAAATTTATTTTATTTTTAATAACCTTTATAAAAATTATAAATTCATTTTATTTATTTATATTTTATATTGATTATAAATTTATTGATACCGTTATCATGGTCTTTTAATGTAAATTAATCATATGAAAAGCAATTGCTTGTTTGTCAACTTCGCTTAAAAGGTGAAGTACACTCAATATAAAACTAGTCTACACTCAATACGCGGTTGTGGCTTTTTTTTTTTTTTTTTTTTTTTGCCAACGACTTGGCTGTGGAGGAGATAGAGAGAGAGATGCAGTGGAGAGAAAAGAGTCATATAAATTTTTTTTGGTTTAAAAATAAGTATGGAATATATTAAATAATGAATAATATATAAGATCAATTAGAATATTAGCAATAAAAATCCGTCTTTTTTTTACCGTTAAATCTACTTAAATTCAATGGTTTAAAAAATGTGTAACTCTTTAAAGTTACACCAAGTTTAGCTTGAATCCAACCTTATGAGATGGGTTCAAGTTACACCTAGTGTAACTTCACAAGAAATTAGTGACTTAGGCATTAACTCTTTTTTTTTTTTTTTTTCCGTCCGTATCATCATCTTCTTCCTCTTGTCTTTCTTTTTGCATTATATTTTCAGGGTTTTTTTTTTTTTTTTTTTTTTTTTTTGTCTATTCATCATCTTCTTTCTCTTGTCTTTCTTTTTGCACTAGACTTTCAGGCCTCCACCATTCATAAAATTCTCAAGATAAAAGAGACCCATGCTAATCTAATTACAAAATATCTTGTGCAAAGAAACTTGCTAAACCGTGATGAGAACTTTCCACACTAAATTCGAGAAATCTGAAGTGTTTGACTACAAAAATCTAGCCCTTGTCAGATAGTAAAATTTTTAAATAGATAAGTGACTCACACACTCCGCAGGCCTTGAAGCAAGACCTCTCTTGACATCCCCTAGATAATGGGGTGGAAATTCTGGTTGACCCAAAGGCCATTGGCATCGGACACACATGCAAAACAGGATAAAAGCTATAGAAGTATACGGCCATTGAGTCAAATATTTTTTTTTCCTTTAATAAAAAGAGCTAATGTCTAAATTACTAATTTTTAAGGAGTAATACTGACACTACTATGATTGTTTTTTGACCCTTAGATCTAATAGTAATCAATGGTTCACAAAATGTGTAACTCATGTGAAGCTACATCAAGCATAACTTGAACCCATCTCATATATATATATATATATATATATAGATGTCAAGTTGGACATTTTAAAATATCAAAATGTGTCAACGAATTGAGCTACAAGGCTTTAGTATTTAATACTCTATGCCTTTATATGGTTGATTTAAACTAAAAATTAATTGAAATCAATGTCTTTCTATCCAAATAGACCCAAGGAAGAGTTGGTGGATGAAATATTTGACTCAATCAATACGGATGTTGTTAAAGCATAAATTGGTATGTAGACTGGTTCTCCCAAGGGCGAGATCAATAATGCATGTTGTATGGGCATGTTCGATGGCTAGAAATGCTGGAGCAAGGCATGCAATTTCATCTGTAGATTGAAGAATTCTTGTCTTGGTTATATCATGAATACAAATTTACAATAACCTTTCAGCGATTCTTGTGTTAAGACAAATATGGTCTTAAAGAGAACATTAATTGGTAACTCTAAGCCATTAAAATTCCAGTGCTTGTTCTTTTAACTTGGGCTAATTACGTTTTACCCACTATGGTTTTGGCAATTTTAACATTGGTAACGTTACTCATCCAAGCTTGACTTTTGTATTCAACTTATCCACCTCATCACTTTTAAAGTGTTTCTCAAAAAAAAAAAAATTCTTGAGTCTGTTGTAAAAAATAAAAAAAATAATAAAAAAAGAAGAAGAGGAAAGGGAGAAATGGGCTAGATATTGGGCCCATGAACTCTCTTTGAAACTCTTTCATCTGACCGTACATGAAACTCCAGCCCTTTTGATTAAATAACAACAATAGTTATTAGAAACTCCAACAACTTAGAATTATGGGCCTCATTAAGCATAGGAAATTGAACCAACATTTTATTAATTGGGGGCCATTACACTTTGGACTTGGGAAGCCCAATAAGCTTATAAATAGAATAGACCCTATTGACACTGAAACCACGCTTTAACATAACAAGCTATTCTTTTCAAATAATAAAAAAAAAAATTTGATACGACCTTAGCCCAGCCCAAAAATCTATATTTCTTAAGAATGAAGTCGGTGAGTATGAATTTGTAATATGACCTTAGCCCAGCCCAAATGTGTTTGGATTGATGTGGGAATTGGGCGGGTTGGTGAGAGATTTCACAAGCTATTCTTTACCGTAGCCCAGCCCAAAAATCTATATTCTTTTTTATTGTTGTTGTTGTTGTTCACCATTGCACAAAAGGTGTTTGATGATTGGTCTGTGGGAGAAATCACTCTCAATTCGTGACAAAATTGGTTTTGGGGAGAATGGGGATGGTGATGATGATAATGGGTGGGTGGGATTTGAAGGTTTTGAGGGATGGGGGGAAATGTGGGGTGAGGATTCTTTCATTGATTTATCATATGTTTTTTTTCTGTTGTTGTGTAGAGTCTGAATAATTATTTAATTAATTTCTTAATGTCTAACTAGTTTAATTAGGACTGTTCTGTTGGTTAATTTTGTGTGTTTGATTTTGATTTTGCTTTTTTTTAATCAAAATCTTGTTTTGTAGTTTGGTTTGTCTCACAAACTAGTGAGGGTCGTTGGCGCTGATCGGATTCCTCTTGCTATGTTCCATAGCAAGTATCTTATTACCTTGGAAGCAGAAAGAGCAGAAGAATCAACTATAATAATAAGCCCACGTGATACTTTGTGAAGGCGAGGGACTCCAAAAATAGATGAAGCTCTGGGAATTGCCTCTGCTTCTTGTCGTGCTAGTACATTTGTTGTTTCAGAGTTCATAGGATATTGATGCTGTAGCCAATGCGCTATATTTGGCAATCACGATGCCTGATTTAGAGAAGCAGTTGCGGCATGAGAAACACTTTCGCTATATTAGCACTCATGGTGTGGCTTTTGTGCAGGATTTGGATCGAGCATGCAAAGATCACTACTGGGGCCTTGGATTTGGTCTGAGTTTTAGAGTTTTATCTCAATAATAACTAATAACATGTAATTGATACTAGCATTTTTTTTTATTAAGTCTTTTTGGTATATGACTTTTCTATCCCATATTTTCTACCTTTAAACTAGTTTACCACATTTTTTTTCATTTCCTTACAAAATGACGAAAATTTATAATTAAAAAAAAATAATTTAAATATATTTATACAATGATTGGAAGAGCATAAAAAGAAACAGTTAAAAAAAATCTAGGATTTCCAATTGCTTTTTTCTGACACAATAATCTGATCTACGTATAACAAACCTTAAACACTGTAGTAGCAAGGAGCACTGGTAGTAGTTTCAACATGGAGTGATATCACCTCTGAGTAATAGGTATGTTGAGAAGTGGTACTGCTCTCTTCGGACACAGTTGAAGACTGTTGGCCGATATTATCCTTGGGTGCATCCATATTCTCTTGTAGCTCCAATGCAAGTTCGAGCTTTTCCAACACAAAATTCATAGTGGGCCGTTGGATTCCCTTGTCACGCGCACAATTCTCTGCAACCTCCACGTATAGTTTAAAACACTCTGGCGAAATCTTCCCTTCCAGATACGGATCAATGATCTGGTTGATGGTCCCTCCTTCAATGCATTTTTGGGCCCAACTAGCCAAAATTTGTTGCTCTTCTTCAAGATTATGATTTAGTACTTTTCGGGCACACAACACTTCAAACATCACTACACCAAAGGAGTACACATCGGATTTCTCAGTCAATTGTTGACGTATTGCATAATCTGGATCCAAATACCCCCACGTACCCTTTACTGTGGTACTAACTGCAGCGTTCTCAAGACCCATCTTGGACAATCCGAAATCTGAAATCTTAGACACCAATTTCTCGTCCAATAAAATATTGGTCGTCTTCACGTCACGGTGGATAATAGGGTGTTCAGCACCTGTGTGGAGGTAGTGTAAGCCACGCGCTGCTCCAATGCATATCTTAAGCCTTTGCTTCCATGTGAGGGGTTCATTATTGGTGTCGTAGAGGTGGTTTCGGAGAGTCCCATTGGTCATGTAGTCGTAGACAATGATCATCTCATTGTCATCGTTGCAATATCCGATGAGAGAGACTAGGTGGACATGACGGAGTTGAGAGAGCATTTCGATCTCTGTCCTGAACTCTCGGGCACCTTGATGAGACTCAGGATTCATGCGCTTGATTGCCACAGTCTTGGTACCTGAAATTGGAGAACGAATTTCGTATTATTATGTGTACAAACAATTGTACTAAATTCTGTATTTATATTAGCCTTCGTTACATTTTGTTAACTTAACAATCCCAGGATTAGAATATATACATTACCCTTGTCAATGGCACCCTTATATACATTGCCAAAGCCACCTACGCCGATAATCAGTTCTTCATGGAAGTTGTTGGTTGCTGTTTTCATTTCGTCTAGTGTGAAGTGATGACATAGTTCTTCAGGCAGGGAAGAGGCTTTTGTCCTTCTTATCTTTCCTTTGTAAGAACTGAAGTGTTTGGTCCTCCTCAATTTCCAGACGGCCATAAAACACACTAGAATGAGCACGATTAAGAAGCCTACGCCACTTCCAATGGCAATGAATACTGTCTTCTTTTTCTTGGACTTGATGGCTGCCGGTTCAGTTTTTTTATCCGGCTGTGGAAGCACCATATGTAGTCGGGCAGCAAGATTGCCATCTGAGTTGCTCAATTTGAACACTTCCACACCGTTTAAAATGGCATCCAAGAGATCAGAGTCTGATACAGGGTGTAGATCAATGTAGAGAACATGACTATCCTCACCCTTGTTTTGGATCATTACAATGTAGTCCTTGTAGTGAGGCGTATCGTAACTGTCAGTCCACAATATTACATCCGCCTTTTCTTCCGCTAGCATAGAATCTATATAGATGTTGAATGTCCTAATGCCAGCGGTGTTTATTGAGGGGTCTATTTCGCAGAAATGGAGCCTCACCAGATAATTGAATCCCGTATCAACAGGTAATCCCCATGTCAAATTAGACAATGAGTTCCTAGTACTGTTTGGACCCATTGTTATGGCAGACTGATAGATAGCATCAGGTGCAGTGTAGTTTGGTACTTTTGTGAATTTGGGCATCAAAGTTGGATCAAGAGGCTCAACGCCTTCACTCAAAAAATAATCTGTATCACTTAACCATTCTCTAGACATGCCAGTGTCTTCTTTTGGTTGTATCGAGCCCCCGCCAACGTTTAATCGATAAACCATCTCGAGTGCCATGCTGTAGTTTATGTAGAATTGAGGAGCTTGGCCGACATAAAGAGGAACGAATGTTTCACCTTCAGCAACACTATATGGACTATAGTATAGGTCTTTAGGCATGGAAACTATCTCAATTCCATTAATGAAAGCATAGTAATCAGAAGAAGTACTTGGAAAAGGGATGAAGGTTAAATCCAATTCTTGATTCATTTCAACATTGATGCAGAACTCTTTGAAAAAATTCTTTTTGTCTAAAGAATTAGTAAGAATGGAAGTACTGAAGTTTCCAAGTAAGGTGAACAAACCCGCTTTGACAGTGAAGAGGTCTTTTGACTTATCAAAACCTTTGTATGAAGCTGAGTAAAAGTACAGCCTAACGAATTTTGGGCCAGGTGTGACCGCCGGAAACACATATGTAAATTGGGAATAAGACAACCGGGCAGTCTCATAGGGAACAGCATTGACAGAGCTGAAGCTTTGTGCTTCAGAGATAGTAGAGTTGTGATTGGGTAGTAGAGCGAACTTGGATGACAGCATGTCTCCAACCCAGTGACGATCATCCTTATCCTTTAAGTTGACAGCAGAGCCACAGTTGAGGGTAATATTTTCAACAGCAAAGTAACGAGGTGTGGAAGTAGCGATTTTGAGATGATAAAGAAGGAAGAATAAGCAGAAGACGAAGAAGATTGGTGTGGGCATTGAGTGGTTCTTCAGGGGAGGAAGAGATTATTGACTAACAAAGTAATTGGGAGAAAATAGAGCTAGGTGTCCACTTAGAAAACAGGCCATCGCGGCATTGTTTCCATGATCATTGGGATTATTTCAGAAGCGAATGCTAGTAGAGAAGAAAAATATTTGTCCGTTGTAGCTCTTGAATTTGATTGTATTATCATTAAACGAGTGGCCAACAACTTGAGGCGGCTGAAGTGTAAGTTTGCAAAAAGGGATGGCAATGGGGCAGGGCGGGTCCGAAGGATGGGGTCTTCGACCCCGCTCTTCAAGATTTTGTCTTACCTCATCCCCGCCTCTTGAGACCCCGCAAAGCGCCTCCCCATCCCATAAAACTCTATTTTTTTGTTAATTTGCCTTACAATTATAAAATATACTTGAAATTACAACTAAATTTATCCTATCAAATCAAATCAATTTTTAGAAAAAATTAAATAATATATCCAAGTATTTAACAAGACAATCATAAAAATAAATAAAAAAATCTCATAGTATAACACATGAAAAAATAAAGGCAGAGAATCACATTGGGTAGAATAAAATAAGCTAATATTTATATGTTTGTTTAAATAGTAGGGTTTTAGAATATGAAAAATTGACAATTATAACCCTTAGCAACGCAGGGTTGGGCAGAGACAAGAAGGGGTTGGGCGGGGTGGGTCTAAAATGGTAAACCCATTCCCACCCCGCCCTATGGTGCGGAGCTGAAATCTTGCCCCATCCTCGCCCCACCACCTTTGCGGGGTAGGAAAAATCCGTGCATGGCGGAACGGGTTAAGCGAGGCGGAAAAAAATTGCCATCTCTATTTGCAAACTTCGTGATTGGTGAAGTTTAGAAAATTCATTGTTGCAAAACGCTGAGAAAGCCAAGATCGTATGGCACACGAGAAGCACCAATTGCAAAAAAGTCACAAGCACGTTTCCTTGTTACCATTGGAAGCTGAGCCAATTTCCGAAAGTGCCCATAATTATTATTAAAAACTCAATTTTATCCCTTCCTTTAAAATACAATTTTACACGGTGAAAACTTGCGAACCACACATCAGTAGCTACAATGCAGCAGCAGCCTTAAAGAACCACAATAACCAATTTTTTTCCCTTAATATCTAAAACATTGAAAATATATCTAAAATATTTCTAAATCAAAGAAAAGGAAAAAAGATGATAAACATTTTTAGGACCTAAAACCCAACAAAACCATGATTCAAACCAAAAAGAGGGAAAAAAATCACATCAAAATCCAAATTTTCTCTTAATAATATTTATAACACAAAATGTATTAGAAAATTTTATAAATTCAAGAAAAAAAAAACTTTTGAAAGTAAAATTTAACAAAACAATGTTTCAAAAAAAAAATATATCAATTATAAATTTTTTTTGATAGATATATCAATTAAAATTTGATAGTGAACTAAAAATTTTATTTATCTCCAGTTCGTCCATAGCATCATCCAAGTCCAAAAAGGTCAATCCAATATAAGAAGGTCGTCTACCATCAGAAAGTTGTTTGTGGGTATGAAGGTTGTCCATCATGGAAGTGCTTGGACGTCCTCTTAACACTTAGAAGATTTTCAGGAATGGATTTATGTTCAAAAGCTTATAATTTGGACCACATTCTACTATTTTGAAGTACGAGAAATCCTTGTTCATCGCTATAACTTCCCACTTAGTTCTTAACTTCTAATAGCAGTTGTAGAAGATAAAATTGAACCTTCTAACTTCTATAGCAGTTATGGAAGTTAGGTCTGAACCTTCTGACTTCTATACACGTAAAGGAAGATACCAAAAAAGTAACCACTCCAAAGCTTACTATATAAGAACTTATCCACATCAAATGAAGGTAAGTTTTTACTACTCCTAAAGTAGGAATTCTTGAGTTCTAAAGAGAAAATTAACTTAAGCATCGGAGGGTTATTGACTGGTTCACCTTGGTCACTTTTGATCTTGTTTTTCTTTCTTTTAACCTTGGTCACTTCTGTGCATTATCAATTGGCGCTGTCTATGGGAAAGTTAAATTTGTACTTTGCAATTTATCTTTCTTAGACAAAATGTTGTATGGTCCAGACAATGTCAATGGCCACTAGTCTAGGCCACCAAGAGAGTGGGAATTCTTTCAGCCACCCCAACCGCACTCACCAGTTGCATTTGTCATGCAACTGCCTTCCGTCCAACAAATACAGTCCATAGCAGCCTCCATGGTAGAGCTAACCCCTCAAAATCAAGAACTGACCTAGGAGATCAACCAAAGGAGGCAACACCATGAACGATGAATGGAAGGACAAGTTCAGAGTCAAGAAGTTAGAGAAGGAGAAAATATTGAGCGTGAGAACCACTCAAGGGGTATCACTTCATGTAGGGTGCCACACTTAGAAAGGGAGATGGATCAAATAAGAAGAGCCATGGAAGAGATGAGGGAGAATATGAGAAGGACGAATCACGTAGATGATTTAGTTCATCTAACCAATTCCCTTTTCATAGCTTCCATCAATAGTCATCCCTTGTCTTCCAAGTTCAAGATGCCTTTGTTGGATTCATATGATGGAACACGCGACCCATGTGACCACATTGCAACCTTCAAGACCACAATGCACCTTCAAGGAATTCTAGATGAGATAATGTGTAGAGCCTTCCCAACTATCCTCATTCTTATTGCTTACTTAAGGATAATTCACAGGCATGTTTTGGAGCATTTAATTTTTTTTTTTTAATGTCAACTCAATAGCCTTAGAATACAATTGAAATATTCTTTTTGTTCTAAAAAAATACATTCGGTGTTCAAATCAACCCTCCTCCAAAAATCAAATAATCAAAATTTTTTTTTTTTAAATGCCAATAGCCTAGTTTAATTAGCACTTTCTAATGAAAGCGTCCAGTATTCAAACACTCTCTCTCAACAATTGAATTATCAAAAATAAAATGAATGCTGTGAATATTTTCTTCTGCAAAAATTAAGATAAAAAAAAAAAAAAGAGCAAACTAAGTTTGTCAAATTATGCTTTATAATGCTTCAGAAAAAGAAAATGAATGTTGTGAATTTTTTTAACAAATAAATGTCAACGATAAAAATTTTCACAGGCACCTCACACATGTATAAAGTGCTAGTTATTTCACAAGTAATAGAGACAAATTTTTAAAATTTCCATTTACTGTGAGTCACATTTATATTCTTAGTACCTTATATTGTGGGAAAGGTGAGTCACCTCTAGCAATTATGCCTTCTTTTTCCTTTTCTTTTCTTTCTTTTTTGCCTTTGGGAGGCAGTGATTAGAAAACAAGTTTTTCCCCCAATGCAACCTATAATACGCTCGGTGCCCTATGAACTGTCCCTGTTGGCGGGAGCTACCAGTTATGGCCTCCAAATTAAAATGAGGCAGGGAACCAATTGGTGCACTGGCCATTGGAAAAATTATTTGGTACTCAAAAGTATATGGAAACTCCCATTTCCCACATGATTGATGACTCTCATCAAGAATTTAAGGAATGAAACCTTCTATTATGTGAGTGGAAGAAATATTAGATAATACACAACATTTGATAATACACTTAGTTGTACAAGTTAGTTGTACACAACATTTGGGTGTTGAATTTCACACAACATTTGATAATACACTTAGTTGTACAAGTTATTCGTATCAATTAGGGATAATTCATAGGCCTCTTTTGGGGCATCTATTTTTTTTTTTTTTAAATGTCAAGAACATTATAGTTCAACAAGCACTTTTTGATAGAATTTTTTATGTTTTCAAAGAAGACGTTCAATAGTTCAAATTCTCCCTCCCCAGTTATCAATATTTTAAAAATAAAATAAAAATGACTTCAATGATTTTTTTTTTTTTTTTAACAAGAAGTGAGAGTTTGTCTATAAAAAAAAAAAAACTGCATTGATTAGGAGAAAGAGTTCTTATTATAAATTAGGCTAAAATTCAAAACTCATCCCCTATGTTTCACCATAATTCATTTCAATCTTCTGACTTTACTTTCGTTCAATTCAGTTTTCTAAGTTTTAAAAGTGTTTAATTAAGACCTTGGTTAGTATTGCGTTAAATTTTCTGTTAACTCTCATTAAAATTGCATTTGTTTTGGTCATTTACAATATTTAATTGATAACATTATTATTTTATTATTTATTTTGAAAAAGAAGGTAGAATTTTATATCTAAAATTAAGAAAGACTGAACAAAGAGGCCTGGACCCAGATACTAAGAATTGATAGATGATACTGCCGGGTCACACTATGAATTCTCAATCCATTCCCCAAGTGCCAATAAGAGTTTGGAGCTATTATTAGAAGATACTAGTCAATAATCCAAGAACTTGAAAATGATCTTGTTTGAAAATTGAATTGTAAAGAAATATACTTTCGAATTAGTGAATCTAATTTCTACAATGACAAAGACTGAGTAGGCCTACATCCTTGTTATTTCCTTCAACTTGCTAACCACTACCTAAACAATTTGAGTCTGAGTCAGTCAATGCTTTAATTTCTGCATTGAGGTGATTGTTGAAGAACACCGATCCATGCACATTCATATTTTGATTAGACCTTTATTTTTTTGCAATAGATACTGAAACATTAATTCTATGAAGTAAAGATAGTTGCATACTAGAGAACAAATGCACGTGAAAGACTTAAAAGGAAAACGCAAAACTGGACTTAGCATTTGACGCGTGAATTTTATGTTAGGACCCTATTTCCACATTGACATGATATGGATTGATTAGAGCAATATGGTTTGCATTGCCTTGCTGAAAGCAACCAATGCATTGTTGAAGGTATCTACTAAAATATCTAAATTTCCACATTCACATGCTGATGGAGACATGCCGTTTAGCGTACTCAAAATGCATCTATTATGTGAGTCGAAGAAATATCACATCTCTATAATTTTGAGTATTGAATAATTACTTAGATAGACTAATAAGAGTTGTGGCCTTTGAGTAATGATTAGCAAAAATTTTGGGTGGATTTAAGTAAATATCCAACCTACTAATTGCTAATTCTTATGCAAAATTAAGTATTACCCAAAAGTCTAAATTACATTGTTTACCACCGCACATCTTTGGTGCGTTGGTCACTCCACAAGTATAAGTGCTTGTGGGATGTGGGGGGTGAGGGTCGGAGTTCAAGTCCCTAGGAGGGAGTTTCGTACAAATATACACTTAGATTAGACTAGAGTAGAGTTTCTATCTTATATTAAAAAAATAATAATAATAATAATAATAATAATTACATTGTTTAAATTGAATTAAATTCTAAAAAACCAAGTGAGAATGAGTCAAGTCAATGGTGGCGGAAAAATGGAGAATGAAGATTTGAGACTAAAGGTGGCAGCCCCATGAGCATTACTTCCCTTTTATTTTAGACCAAGTTTATATTCTGATAGCCTTTTTTTTTTTTTTTTTCTTTCTGAATTTCACACAACATTTGATAATACACTTAGTTGTACAAGTTATTCTTATTGACAAGGGATAATTCAGAGGCATCTTTTGGGGAATTAATTTTTTTTTAAATGTCACGATCCTTATAGTTCAATTGGCACTTCATGATGACGCTTCTCAGTGCTTCTAATGAAAAATGGTTCAAAGTCTTCCTCCTTAGCTATCATTTTCTTTAATAAAAAAAGAAAAATAAAATAAAATTTATTTAAATGAATTAATTGAAAAAAAAATTATCAATTTAAACAAGAAGAAGTGAGCATTTGTGTATAAAAAAACTGCATTCGTTGGGAGAAAGAGTCCTTATTATAATTTAAAAGTGTTATAAGATTCTTTATTTTGAGTAGGAATTGAGAGAATGACAAGGTGAACGAATTGTCAGATGATATGGCAGGTTCACACTATGAAATGAGGAACAAGTCTACCAGATAACCAGAGAAGTCGAACTCTCAATCCATTCCCTAGTGCCAATAATATCTGATAAAATTATGTGTTTTCTTACCTAAATTAAAAATTATTAAGACGTTGGAACTATTATTAGAAGATACCAGTCTATAAAACAAGAACATGAAAGTGATCATGTTTGAAAATTGAAACATAAAGAAATACTATACATTCAATTCTGCAATGACAAAGACTGAGCAGGACTACATCCTCATTATTTCCTTCAACTTGCGAACAACTACCTAAACAATTAATATGAGTTAGTCAGTTCCTTAACTTTCCACATTGAGCTTAACGCTCAAGAACGTAATGAGTGATTTCACCTCATATCATCTATATGTTACTGAGTGATAAGGGATTATACAAGTGTCAAAGACGAGTTCCAAAAGTTCATAATCAGAGACTCGTTAACGGGAGCTAATTTGCTAATATACCGACTGCCTTATACAAGAGTCATTGGAGTGTTGGAGATGTATTATCATGATTAGTAAACCTCGTTAAGTAACTACAAGCAAAATTACTAAAAACGTCACTAAAAAACCTTCGTGTTCAAATTATACGAGAAACAATGTAAACCTATGGCGTGAAAGGGAAGGCCCATTAGCGAGCCATCAATTTTGTTAACTAAATTGTTACTAGAAATCTGACAAAAGGATCTTTATCAACATATTCGTCGGACCTCACAAACCCCTTCATTTCTAATAGGAAAACCCCACAATAAGCTCTTCACCAAGGACCATCCCAATGTGAAAATGTAGTAGTACACTAGTACTCCTACATTCATTGCTATGACCAGTTTTACACAAATTTGAAGGCGGTAGGTAGGAGAATTCAGTAAAGTCTTTTTCTTAGGGCTGAAAATGTAGTTGTAATAGTAAGACTCCATTCATTGCTCGCTAGACTATTTTATATGGAAGGTAGGAGACTCGAGTCAAGTCAATGGTGGTGGAAAAAGAGAGAACGAAGATTTATTATGGATTGGCTAGTAATGGTGGCAGCCCCACGAGTACTACTTCTGTTTCATTTTAGTCCTAGTATTCAGATAGCATTTTTATCTGATTAAATCAAAATAAAATCTTCTTTTGTCTCTCTATCTTTAACTGTTAGGGAGCCATTCATGAGTTGATTGCATCTTAAATCCAACATCTCCGAGTCTTTGAAAACTGAAATTTGTAAAAGAAAAACACAAAAACGGAAACAAAACAAAATATGAAAATAGGAATTAATTATAGGTATTATGAACCTTCCAAAAGATTATTAGAAAGACTGCTTTGAGTTTTAAATATAAATATAACGTTCTAATTGGTGTAATTTTAAAATCCTTTTGGTTATATCACACTTTTGAATACACATATAAGAAACTGTATTCAGAATATAGTTTCTCTCTTGCAGGTCTCGCAATTTGATTGGATTGTGATCTTTGATTTGTGTGGTTTTTATGACTGATTTTGTTTTATCTATTCCTTATTTGTTTGCATTTTCTGAAATGTAAGTATAGATCTTTGAAACCAACGCGACACCAATTCACATAAGCCTATTAAAGCTTGCTGCCCAGCGTGACAGCGTTTTATAACCAATCTTATAAATGAGTAAGCATACTTAAACAGTTTCACTTATTGTCGTTGGACTGTAATAAAATTAGTTTATGCAATTATGCGGTTATAACCGTTCTGTAGTCATCCAAGCCTCATATAAATAATCAATCACATTGCTAGAATACTTGCGTAATGGAGAACGTTTGCGCAAGAAGACTTCAAGCAAATTGCAAAACTGGACATAGACTTAGTGTTCAACGCACGGCTTGGATTTATGTCGCCTAGCTATTTCCTCATTGACGTGATGTCGATATTGATTTATTTAATCATTTGCATTACCTTGCTGAAAGCATCTAAGGAACTTTCAAGGCAACTAAGAGAATGTCTTACTGTGGGTTCCAGTTAGCGTAAATTGTAAAATCTCTAGTGTTTGAATAAAAGATTTAAGACTCAATTTCAGTCTATATAAAAAACTGATTAGTATCTTGATTTGATGATAAAGAGCACAATCATCAGAAGCAGACGTCATAAGTTGAAACTCTATAATAAAAAATAACATAAAAATGTCTCATTAATTTCCACACTCACACGGGCAGGTCCCTTTTTTTTGCACATACAAGGCACTTTCCCATATATATATATATATATATATATATTGTAAGGTTCAAATAAGTTGGGTTTTTGGTGGTAATGTGCTATGTTGATTGGGTTCTTCATTTTTAACAATTATGGCAATGAATTCTTCTTCTTTTATGTTTTTAGGGTAACCCTCTTTTCTCTTATATTTTTTGGTTTATGGTCTTTGGTTATTGTTATGTTTCAATACTTTCAAAGTTTGGATTCTTTAATTTTTGGACTTTTTTTTTTCTAAAATAAAAGACGCATCAAGAAAATTTGCATTTCCTACTCAAGAATATTTTTATGAGGCTTTTTTAAGAGTTAAGGGAATATAATAATGACCATATTTAGCTTAAGTAGGAATTATAAAATGTATCTAATTAAAAATTTTAAAATGTAATAATGTATATGCATGAAATTACAAACTAGTAATAATAATAGTCTCTAATGTTGAGGAGAGAGAGATTATCTTTATCGGCATTGCTATTGAATTGGATCTAGCAAGCTCTTTGATTTCTGACATGCCCATCCTCTCTTCTTCAAGGCAACCTCTATGCCCATGAATTTTATTTATTTTTTAATTTCTCTAATCTTTGTAGCTTTAAGGTTTTGGTGGTAATTTGGTCATTTTTTAGGTTTAAGGGGGTATTTTGGTCTTTTTTTTAGGTTTTAGGGGTATTTTGGTCATTTTCAAGTTTAGGTGTTATTTTGGTCATCTTTTAGGTTTAGGGGGTATTTTGGTAATTTTAGTGGTTTTGTGGTATTTTAGAGTTGTGTGGTTTGTAGAAATAATACTTGGATCGTAATTGGGTACCCAATTAAAACCCAATAAACATTAGTGTTAATTGGGTTAATACCCATTTAATAACCCAAATAATAATTGGGTGGGTTTGGGTCTCGTTCAAGTGGGTGAGTTTCAATGGACAAATGGGTTTGGGTTGATTTTGCAACTCCTACGTTTGAGTGACATCTGCCTTTGCTTTTGGATTTGATTTGAAAGCAAGAGATTCGAAGAATGATTATTAGTTTAAAACTTTTAATTGTGAGCATTGAAGAATTTGCTCAAATAAAAACACTTGTGATCCATATTATGAATTTTAAATGACATTTTAAGCCTAATGATTTCCTTTTAAAATATTAAAATGTGTTAATGAATTGAGCTACAAAGCTTTCAGTATTTAATACTTTATATCTTTATTCAACTAATTTAAACTAAAAATTGATGGAAATCTATACCTTTCTATCTAAATATAGCCAAGGTAGCGCTAGTGGGTGAAATATTTGACCCAATCGATATAGCTGTTGGAAAAGCAATCCCTTTAGGCTCATTGGATGAATCAGATAAATTGGCATGTGGACTGGTTCTCCTGAGGGCGATATCACAACCAATCAATAATGCATGTTGTATGGGCGTGTTTGATGGCTAGAAATTCCCCTGTTTGTTCTTTTAACTTGGATTAATTACATTTTACCCGCCTATAGTTTTGGCAATTTTAACATTGCCTACTCATGGATTGAAAAGTGCTACTTTACTCACCCAAGCTTGACTTTTTTATTCAACTTATCCACCTCATCACTTTTACCATAAAAAAAGAAGATAAATTTAATATTTAGTCCTTAACCTTTACATTATATTTTAATTTAGCCCCTAACCTTTTAAATATGTCAATTTAGTCCCTAACATTTTAGTATTGTGTTAAAATGATCCATGTCGTTAAGTGATAGATGGAAAGTACTGTCTTTGCTAACAACTGAAATAAAAAATTGATTTTTATGCCACTTAAGATTATAAATCTATTTTGGCTTCATGCAGGTGGAGAAGGCTAAGTAGATACTAATGGAAGAAAGCAATGTCCGCGTGGCAATTACTATCCTTGCTTTTCAATTTTTTTTTTTTTTTTTTTTCATTCATTGGTAGACTATGTGGTTCCATCCTGATGATCCTACAGATCAGCAATAGCATCCTGATGAGCACAGACGATTTTGGAATTAACCTTCATTTTGTTTGAGACCTGCGTGTGCATATCAAGCTATCAACCAAATTGAGAGGTAATGGCCGAGTTTGTGTTTCCTTGTGTCATCCTAAGTGTCATAAAAATTAATTTTTTATTTTAGCAATTAGCTAGATTAATATTTTCTATTCACCACTTAATAACATGGATCATTTTGACACAATACTAAAATATTAGGAGACTAAATTGACACATTTAAAAAATTTATGACTAAATTGAAATATATCGTAAAAGTTTAGAACTAAATATATAGTTTACCCAAAAAAGAAAAAGAAATAGAGAAATGGACTTGATATTGGGCCCATGAACTCATTTTAAAACTCTTCACTAACCCAATAGTACATGAAACACCAGCCCATTTGATTAAATATCAGCAATAGTGATTATAGAAACTCCCACAACTTAGAATCATGGGCCTCACTAATCATAAGAAACCAAACTAACATTTTTTTTATTGGGGACCATTACACTTGGGACTCGGGAAGCCCAATAAGCCAATTAGTAGGCCCTATTAACACCAATACCACAGTTGACATAACAAGCTATTTTTTTTCAAAAAAAAATAATAATAATATTACCTTAAGGCTCAGCCCAAAAATCTGGATTTCTAGAGAATGAAGTCGGTTGGAAGGTTGGTTTGTCTCACAAACTAGTGAGGGTGGTAAGTGCTGTTCGGATTCCCCTTGCTATGTTCCGTAGCAAGTATCTTATTACCTTGGAAGTAGCAAAAGCAGAAGAGGAATGAAGTGATAATAAGCCCACGAAATACTTTGTGAAGGCTTCTGAGCATTTTGTAATGGAAACCAACTCTAACGAATTCAATTTCTACGCTTTCGTTCTTCATTGGTAAATTACTTAATTCTCTTCTTTGTTACTCTCTGATTGTTGTTGGCTTTAAGGAATCTAATGTAATCTTTGGTTCCTCTTGATTTTACCATTATGCCTAATTATTCATCCTCTTTTTTTTTTTTTTTGTCCTGTGAGCTTGGCTTATTAGTAAGATCGAAGTCTGTTTTGATTTTATTAAGCTTTTTGAAGTGTTTTTTGATAGGTAACAAAAAAAGCTTTATTAATATAAAACAAACCCAAGTACAACGGGGGTGAACTTAGGCAGTAGTACAATAAATTTCTCAAATTACAATGTTCCAACATATCTAATATAGTAAAACAGATTCCAATGTAGAGCTTTGTTCTTGTTTTTATTTGTGGCGCTAGACGGAGGAAAGCGGGGTTTTGAAAGACTGGATACGTAAGAAAGATCCAAGTTTTCTAAATCTATCAAGTTTGACAATGTCTTCAGAATGAAACCTGTCAATTGATTGTGAGATAAATTTAGTGCTTGAATTTTTTATATATGTCCAAATTCATGTGGGATTTCACCTTTTAAGTTGTTGCAAGAGAAATCCAAACTATACATGCAATCAAGAATGTCGCCCCCGTAAGAGTTACTCCTATTTTTCATAATGAACTTGACTTCAACTTGTGCAGCATTTTCAGCATCAATTTCCAAAAATGGCGAATTAGTAATATCCTAGTGAATTCCATATTATTAAGGCATTATGTCAATGGACAGTCCATCATAAAAATGAACTTGTGGAACAGTGGAATAGGTGATTTGATGAAAACAGTGAGGCATTGTCCCAGAAAGGAAGTTGCTGGAGAGATCCATTAAGTTTCTTGAGATCAACTGACAAAGTTGCTGGTGAATTCCAGAGAACTGATTGTCATTTATCTTCAAAACCCTTAACTTAGTTAAGTAAAAATCACTTGACAATAGATGTCCACCGAATTTATTATTCGACAAGTCTAAAATCTGCAATCAGAAGCAACCTGTTAGCAATTACTTTGGTACTTCTCTTGAAAAGTTGTTAAAAGACATATTCAGTATGCCCAAGAGACTCATGTTACCAATTGAGAATGGGAGATAACCTTGGAAAGCATTTTTGAACAAGTTAAGAAGTCTTATCTTTGGCAGGATATTCCCTATATCTCCTTGAAGTTGGCCACTGAGTTGATTGTCTGACAAATCCATCACATAAGTCAAGTTAAGAGGGAGCAACAGATGAAAAGGACCCATGAACAAGTTATTATTAAGAGCAACCAATTCTAGCCTTGTATTGTTTTCAAGTAGCCAACTCGGGAAAAGTCCTTTCAAGTTATTGTAAGTGAGATCAAGTGCTCTTAAGCAGGGCCGGCTCAATGAATTTGGATGTCTTAGGCGAAAGCTTTATACGGGGCTTTTTATTATATTTAATTACAAATTCATATTTTTTTAATTAAAATTTATTTTTCTTGCTTTTTGAGAGGCAAAATTACTAATTAAATTTTTGCATTCAAGTTCCACTAATATTTCCTTTTCAATTGATAATGTGGCTAACATTTCCTTTTTTTTTTTTTAGTTTTTCATATCCAGATGGATTTTTTCTAGTAGACATTTGTAATTAAAAAATATTTATGAATAAATGAAATACAATCTATAATATAAAAAAAAAATACAATTTAACTAGAATAATAAAAATTTAATGTTTAAAACAATAGAACCTGATTTATCAAAAGCATAATTGCAGCTTTACTTAATATGATCACTTTACACTTTAAACCTGCACAAAAAAAATTAAAATTAATATTAATACAAAGTAAATTATTCTAATTTTATAATTTTGTTATTAATACTTTTTTTTGTGTAGTAGTAAACTTTTTTTTTTTTTTAAGCAAAATGTGTAGGACTCAACTTGATTGAATCCACTAAACTAAGAGTCTAAGACCGGCCCACTAGCCCAATGCGTGTGACTAAACTTTTAAGACCAACCCACTATCCCTCAATGGCTCCATCCCACTAAATCTGATTTCTTAAAATAAAAAAAATAAAAAATAAAAAACGTGTAGGACTAGGATGATAGGATCACTAGATGAGTGGATGATCAATATAAAAAATGTGTAGGACTAGATCACTTGCACTGGATCTGATTTCTTAAAAAAAAAAAGTGTAAGACTAGAGAAGTCTAGAATCATGTCATGATATCAATACTTTAAGTGGGTCCATTCGGACCATTCCATAGCCTTCTAGTTCTAGAGAAATCTAAAGAGTCAATAAGAGAACAAACAAAAAGAGAGTAAAGAGAACTTAGTAGTCAATACCCTCATCAAAAAAACCGAGCAGCAAACAAAAAACCCAGCAGCAAATTCCTTTTCAAAAAGAAGAAAAAAAAAATCCCAGCAGCAAACCATCAAGAAGATGAAAGAGGCAAAGGAAGAGAACAAAAACGAACCTGAAATGAAGATCTGTGAACACACTAATTCTATTGCCAACACCAATTGATGAGTAGGCCAACTAAAAAGAGTGGTTTTTTGAGAATCAAGATGAAGAGAGTGAGTGTTTCTTTTTTTTTTTTCTTTCTTTTTTCTATTCTGCCTTTTCTTATTTGTCTCTCCTCTTTTTCTGCCTTTTGTAATCTTTTCTTGTGCATTTTGTTACTTGTATATTGGGAAAATTAGAGAAAATCATTGTCTCTCTTTCTCTCCCTCCCTATATTTCAAGTAATAAACATTAGTTTTCTTAATGAAATGTGGTACAAAGGTTTGATCCAAAGGATATTTGGATGTGATGATTTTTTTTTTTTTTTTTCTGAGAAAGCTAAAGATTTGGTGTTGTGACCTGTGAATAGCCTTCATGTCATTTCAGCTGAGAAATGGGCCTAATTTTTTTTTTTTCATAAGAGAAAGTAATATTATATAATATATTACTACTATTGGGGCCCTTTTACAAGTGGGGGCCTTAGGCGGTGGCCTAAATGGCCTATAGCTTCAGCTGGCCCTGCTCTTAAGTTGTGTTGGTGAAAGAGAAATGTTGGCACTTGATTCGAGAGCTTGTTCAGATTGCAATTAGATATCACAAGGAGCTTTAACTGAAACAAAGATACCCAACTTGGATTTTCTGTTTCTATGTCCAACTTTTTGCTACCACAAGCAAACCTAATAGATTCAAGCTTGGAGATATTAGCCAATGAGCCGAATGAGAAACCCTCGAAAAGATTATTACTAAGAACAATATACTTGAGGGATGTCAGACTAGCTATTGAAGAAGAAATGTTTCCTTCGAACAGATTGTTAAAGAGATCTAACCGTTAAAGAGATGTCAAATTATATAGGAAAAAAGGAAGGGTTCCTTCAAAATAATTCAAACTAAGATCTAACACTTACAGTTTCTTGAGCCCACACAAACCTACAAAGAAAGGAAAAAAAGCAGAAGAGCTACATCAGATCAGATCTTAATAAACATTATGTTGGCTTAAGATTTTAATTGTTTATTAACAAAGTTTTTCATTGGACATACCTTGGTAATAAAGGTGGCTCCCTATGCCAGTAAAATCCAATTTCAGGGATTTAAGCTCTGTTAGCACACCCAAAGATCTAAAGATTCCTTTGTCCAAGCTATTCCAACCTAGATCTTGGTGCTTCAGCTTGCTTAGCTTTGACAAACTTTTGTAATCTGTGTAGACAAATAATGACCCATTATTATTGAAAGCTTAGATTTGTGTTAAAACACAAGAGCTAGTTCAGATCCCCAAATAAAAATTATGCCTAGATTGCTTTTACTCTTGCTTAATCAAAGTGCGGAACAAGAGTAAATGTGAGCAAAGCACCAATACTACTCTAGTGCATAAACATAAACAACAAACAATAAAAGTAAAGCATAAGAGTAAAGGAAGAGAGATGCAAATACAAGATAACACTAAGACGTGTTATCGAAGAAGAAACCAAATAACTCAGCGAAAAACCTCTTTGCGACCCTTCAAGTCGAAATCGATCCACTAAAGAATAAAGTTGGAGTACATGAATAATAAAAGACCCTCTAAGCCTAGTTTACCCAATGTATTTGAGTCCTCTAACAGACTTCTTAGAGTCATGTCTTTTTTAGCTTTTCGAATCTCGCAATACGCCTGATTATATCTGCCAAGCCTCACCCCCAAAGCTTCCTAAGCTCCAAAACACTCACATATGATATACACATCACAAGCGATCAAACTTTTTAAGATTTTTCAATTCTTATGGGTTTTTGAATTTTTAACACACTCAAAAACTAAACATGCAAAGCAAGATCAACAAAAACAACAAAAACAATACATATAAAGAGATGCATGATGCACAAATGCATGACAATGAAGCATCTAATGCATAAAGAGTCCTACAAAGATCGAAAGAATTAGATCAATGACCAAAAAAGCATAAGCTCAACCATAGGAACCTTTCCTCATCCAAACAGAATGATTGTTTAGAATGAGTGTCTCATGATAAATGAAACAAAGACTAGAAGAATGAGAATCAGAGATGCACATAGATAAGGAGGTAAGAACGTCAAAAACTTTCTTCAACAACTTACCATTTTCCCCCAAATCTAGTTGAGCTTGCAAAGCACATTCTCCAAGAAGCTCAAGTATCTCTTTTCTTTTGATTCTTTTAAGATCTTGAAACTTAGAGCAATGAGGTCTTAAATGACAAAAGGCACCAGAATGTGACAAACAAGGGTTTAAGGTCTAGCACAATGATTTTGTTCTCTCTTCAACTTGGGACATTAAGATTTTATATGACCGATCACACCGCAATGGTGGCAAGTTGGAACAAACTTAGATCCATCCAAAAATTTAGGTTGAGATAAAAAATGAGGCTTTGGCTTAAAAGTCTCTCTCCACCTATTGATTTCTTTTGTGTGGAGTAATGTACACCGATTTGTCCTTTGAGGTTGAACACACAATGGGCATAAAATTTGGTACCATAACATGATTGCAACAAATATTTTCATCCTTTTTAATAATAGGTTCAGTAATCAAATATTTGGCATGCATCTTAAGAACATCATTTTCACATTTTAGCTCATCAACAAGTTTGTTAGACAAAAAAAGTTTAGCATCCAAGTCCATATTCAAACATTTAAACTCCTGTAGTTTTTCAAGAGAATGTTTAGCAAGTTTCTTGTACTTTTCAACCAATATATTAGATTCATTGAGTTTAGCAATCAAATCATCTGTTTCACAAATAAACTTGCTGAAATTCTCATGAAACTTCTTAGCCTTTTTTTTCAAGAGTTTGACATTTGGAATATTAACAACACCCATAGATTCATGAAACATGTCATCACAATTATGAGGGTTTAGATTCATAGATGCATTTTCACAAAAACATGGCATGTTACAATCAACAACAACCATAGAAGCATACAAAGCACTATCCATGACAATTTACACAAGGGGTCAAGGATCACACTTAGGTAATGAAACCAAAATAAGTGTATTCGCTTTGATACCAATTGAAAGCTCTGATTTGTCTTAAAACACAAAAGCTAGTTCAAACCCCAAAATAAAAATTACAGTTAGATTGGTTTTACTATTACTTAATTAAAGTGTAGAACAAGAGTAAATGTGCGCAAAGAACTGATACTTCTCTAGTGCATAAACATGAACAACAAAAAATAAAAGTAAAGCACAACAGTAAGGGAAGAGAGATGCAAACATAAGATAACACCAAGACATGTTATTGAAGAGGAAGCCGAAGAACTCGGCAAAAAACCTCTCCGTGACCCTCCAAGTCGAAATCAATCCACTAGAGAATAAAGTTAGAGTACACGAATAACAAAAGACCCTCCAAGCCTAGTCTGCCCAATGTAATTGAGCCCTCCAAGCTCCTGCTACCAACAGATGTCTCGGGCTCATGTCTTCTCTAGCTTTCTGGATCCCGCAATACGCCCGATTGTGTCTACCAAGCCTTACCGGCTTCTTTTGGCAAATCCCTAAAGCTTTCCAAGTTCCAAAATACTCTCAACATTCTGAAAATGTGTGGGGTATATTTGGGTATAAATCTCCTCTCAAGGTATGTCAATTGGAGAGGGAAGAAGAAGAGGCTACAATGGTTTCTTACTAAGGATGAGTAGCTCTCTCTCTAAAAGATGGGTGTGTTGTGTTTGTAGAAAACCTATCTAAGATTTTTCTCTCTGAATGACCTCTCATACATTTGTAGGTAATGAGAGTATATATAGTATGAGTGAAGAGTAAGAAAATCACACTTAAAGTCCTCCAAGAAGAATGTTTTATGAGTATTTCCTGGGAAGGCCTTACCTATGAGATACTCGTGAAATCGACAGCCTGACATGACTCTTCAACTTCTAGCGTGTGCTTCTCATGTGCCCTTTTTGCGGGTAAACTTCTCACAAAACACTCGCAAAATTGCACTGATTCTTCATTTCATTCTTGATTCTTCACTAACTTAATACTAAACCCGATACAATAAAATCCCACAAAAAACAAGAAACAAAATAAAGTTATTACAACACTTTTTGTCATTGAATAAAGTCAACATAAAACATAGTTGTAAATCACAACTTTACAATTATGATTATTGTTTTATAAATATTATAAATATGATTATCAATCATAATTTTTCACGGTAATAAGCAAGGAAAAAGACCATCTTCACCTTTTTAATCTTTTTAGGACCATTTTAACTAAAATTTTGGGTTATTTTTGTAATTTAACACCATTTTGCTAACAATTTTATTAGTTAGCATGTTTCCAAAACTATTTAGGAAACTAATATCTCGAGTCTTTAAGACTTAAGTTTAGTAAAGGAACTCAAGTCTTAAAGACTTGAGAACCATGAGGTGGCAAAGTTGAGTTGGAAACAAATCCATTTTGAACTCGAGTCTTAGTGGGTCTCTTCTTCTTCTTCTTTTCTTCATGGGTCTCTTCTTCTTCCCTTCTCCGTGGGTCTTGAGTTCCTTTAATGCCCATATGCACACACAAATAATTGTCGAAATTGAACAAGGAACAAGAAACACAAGGAAAAAAAAAAAAAAAAAACCTCTAGCCTAGATTGGACAAGGAACAAGGAAAAACAAGAATAAAAAAAATGTTAGTGAGAGTATCTGAAAAATCAGTGCTGCTATGGACAGCGAAGCTACTTCTTCTCCTCCACCAAATTACCAAGATTGATTTAGGTATTTGTTATGGGTTTTGTGTTTGGTTTTGCTCTTGGGTTTTCAGGGCTGAAAGTGGGTGTTTGGTTTTGTTGTTGTGTTTTTGGGCCTGGAAGTGGGAGAGAATGGTGTTGTTTGTAGGAACTTGTGGATTTTTGCAGAAGGAGAAGAAGAAGTTCAGAGAAGAAGAAGAAGAAGCGGATCAATTGTTTTTTTTGATTGCGTCTTTCGGTTTTCTTTTAAGGAACATGAGTTCCATGTGGAATTTTTTCCATCTCAACTTTACTACTTCATGGAACTTGAGTCTTTGAGACTCAAGTTTCTTCATTGAACTTGAGGCTTAAAGGCTCGAGATGCTAGTTTCTTAAATAGTTTAGGAAACCTGCTAACTAACGTAATTGTCAGCAAAATGATGTTAATTTGCAAAAACAATCCCAAAATTTGAATCCAGTCAAGCTAATTTATGAGAAGTGGTGAAAGGCTGAAGTTGGCTGAAAGAAAATCGATAGCCACTTGAATTAAGAAATAGTATTGAACACGTGGGTCTCTTGGAAGTCTAATTCAAGTTGAATAGACAAAAGAAAGGAACAAGGCTATTTGGCCTCTCTCTCTCTCTCTCTCTCTCTCTCTCTCTCTCTCTCTCTCTCTCTCTCTCTCTCTCTCTCTCTCTCTCTCTCTCTCTCAGAGAGAGAAAGAGTAGAAGTAAAAGAGAGACACACGGAGAGGGCTAGTGAAGCAATCCGAAAATAGAGAAACACAGTGGAGTCAAGAGTGAGTGAGAGTGGAAAAGGAAAATGAGACTTTTTCTTTGTTTAAGCTACACAGACAAAAAAGATAAATTTTTGAAGTTTTCTTGGAGGAGCATTGAGTGCTACAACTATGGAAAGTTGAAGTATTAAAATGGAACATTTTTACTACTAATTTTCTGGTGAGAATGTTTTGACTCTTTAAAATTTATTTGTTGTATCTCCAATTTATTGTGAACTCAAGTTTGGCATAAACTTGAGAGTTGTAATCTCTATTTTCATTCTTGTATGGTTGTGTTTCTATGGTGTGTGCTGAAATTTTTGTTTCTATATATATTGTTATTGCTTGGTAGCCATCAATTTTAATTCACACATAAACATTAAGGGGATTTAGGTTTTTTTTTTTTTTTTTTCCCATATATATATATTTGATAGTTCAATACTTAAAGCGTGATGTGAGGGATTAAATCCTAAATGCTATTAATATTTAATTTTATATTTTCTCTTACGCATCTATTTAGCATATTCAACATGGTATCAAAGCTAATGTTTAGCAAATACCATTTCCATTTGTTAATTATTCAAAAACTATCAGTCATTTTTTTTTTCTTTTTTTCTTTTCTTATATTTTGGTATTAGAGTATGGAGTATTTAAACCTTAAATGTCACTATTAGAAACATGTGTAGATGAAAATTGAGCTATAAAAATCTTGACAAAACTATCATTATTCTGATAATCAGCAAGGGGTGTTGGTCTATATAATTTGCTTTCAGGGCTGGCCTTATCACTAGGCCAACTAGGTAGTCGACTAAGGCCCTTAAGTGCAATAAGTCCCCAAATATTTACTAATAGAGATATTTCTTTACCTATAGGCTATAATAGTATTAATTAGAACCCAAATATTAGCCAACATATATATATATATATATATATATAATGAATAATGTCATGGACACAAAAATATATTACAATAATTTCATAATATTCTTAAATTAACATGTCAACTCACACATGGGTCCATCACAATCTCTAATTTATTTTTTTTTTCTGCTCTAATTTAGGAATATTGTGAAATTATTGTGATATTTTGTTGTGTCCCTACTATTACTCAAAAGAAATCATTTATAAGAGACAAAAAAAGGGAAAAAAAATAAGCAAAGTGTAGGTGGACCACCATCCACTCATTTCTTTGTTTTTTTTTTTTTAAATAAAAAATAAAATTTTATCTTTGTAATTTTATATATATACTAGTTGTTAAAAAAATGTTAAATTTTTTTAAAAATTAATCAAGTCTCAAAAAGAAACTTAAGATAATTTGTTACTAGTAATGAAAAAAATATAGGAAAAGAAAATAAAATTATTTGAAAATTTTACAAACAAATAAGAAATCTTTCACCAAAAAAAAAAAAGTTATAAAAAAATTTAGGTGAACAGCTCACAAATGAACAAGAAATTCATTAAAAAAAAACTAAAAATATTTAAATCCAAACAAGTTAGAAGAATTGATTTTAAGTATAAAAAAAATTATTAAATTAAATTTAAATATATATAAAAAGGTTCAATTTACTATATATACTCATGTTATGTTCACTGTAATATAAGATTTTACTATACTCTCATATAATAAAAATGTAGCCCTTAAGGATTTCCTACATAGACATATGCCATTAGACTGAATCACGTAACCTTCGTGTACTTGTACTCTCTATTTTATGTTTCCTTTTACACATTTATTTTAGCATATTCAACATGGTATCAATGCTAATATTTAGCAAACATCATTTCCATTTGTTAATTATTCAAACTATCATTGTCATTTTTTATAATAATATTTTGGTATTAGAGTATGGAGTATTTAAACCTTAAATGTCACTATTAAAAACATGAGTAGATGAAAATTGAACTACAAAACTCTTAATAAAACTATCATTATTCTGATAATCAACCAGGGGTGTTGGTCTATATAATTTGCTTTTGGGGCTGGCCCTATCACTAGGCCAACTGGGTAGTGGCCTAAGGCCCCTAAGTGGAATAAGTCCCCAAATTAATGCCAACATATATATATATATATATATATATAATGAATAATGTCATGGAAAAAAAATATGTTACTATAATTTCATTATATTATTAAATTAACATGTCAACTCACACGTGTCCATCACAATCTCTAATTTAATTTTTTTAACGCTAATTTAGGAATATTATGAAATTATTGTGATATTTTTTTTGTATCCCTACTATTACTCAAAAGAAATTGTTTAAAAAAAAAAAAAAAAAAAAAACATGGCAAAGTGTAGGTGGATCACCGTCCACCCATTTCTTTGTTTTTTTTTTTTTTTAAATAAATAAATAAAAATTTATATTTGTAACTTTATATATATACTAGTTGTTAACATAAAAAATATATTAAATTTTTTTGAAAAATTAATCAAGTTACTAGTAATGAGCACGATATAGGAAAAAAAAATTATGTGAAAATCTTACAAACAAATAAGAAATCTTTCACCAAAAAAAAAGTTATAAAAAAATTTAGGTGAACAACTCACAAATGAACAAGAAATTCATTAAAAAAAAAAACTAAAAATATGTAAATCTAAACAAATTAGAAGAATAGGTTTTAAGTATAAAAAGAATTTATTAAATTAAGTTTAAATATATATATAAAAAGGCTACAATTAAAATGTCGCTCTAGGCCCAAAATCCCTTGGACCGACCCGGTTTGCTTTTCCTGGAGACAAAAATTTATTTGTATAAACATTGTGGCCCAATATTGGCTACCAAACAAGCCATATAGATAGTAAAAATAAAAAAGATACAAGGTTAGCATACCATCATTATTCTCAATCCAACCAGGGATTCCATTATAGGATAAAGCCAGACTTCGTACCTCTTTGAAAGTCTCAAATAGAGAAACGTTTAGAACCCATGTTTGAGAAAAAAAAGGATCCTTTAATTCCCTGAAGTTGTAAAGAGAGAAGTGGGTCACGTGACCAGTGGTGGAGTCGCAGGTGACTCGCTCCCAATGACAACAGTCACTCTCAAGGTCATCAACCTATGAAGGGAGAAGAAGATCTGTAACATTGGGGCTGGACCTCACAAACTCCTTTATTTCTAATAGAGCTATCCTCTCTTCGTCAAAGCAGCCTCTGTACCCATGAAGTTGAACCAGAACTATCAAACCCCACAATAAACTCTTCATCAAGGACCCTCCCATTGTGAAAAAAATGCAGTAATGGTAATACTCCTCTGTTCGTTGCAAGACCAGCTTTATACAAATTAGGTGAATCAATTTGGTCAAGTGAATTGTGGAAAAAAGGAATATATAATAAAATTTGTCATGTCGGTGGTGGAAAAGAGGCGAACCTTTATTATGTCCTGTGGCCACTGGTATAGGTGGCAACCTCAGAAATTCTACTTTCTCTTTCATTATAGTCCAATTCACTCCTAATTAACCTCAGAAATCAAATCAATGTCGGAAAAATATTATGGGGAGTAATCTGTAAAGGTGGTACTTTGGAGAATTGCGAGTCAAGTCAATGGCGGGAAAGAAAATTACACTTAATCATTCAGACCGCATTTGATAATATATACTCAGTTGTACTAGTTGTTCATGTCGTTTGAGCATAATTCAAAGGCATCCACTTGGTATTTGGAGCATTTTAATATTAAAATTTTATTTAAATGAATTAATTAAAAAAAGGTTGATAATTTGTTTTTTTTTTTTTTTTTGAGAATCAGAAGAAGTGAGAGTTTAATGTGGTAAATAATTCTAAAGTGAGGTTATCCTAGCTGAGAAACTACCTAATTAAACTAGGCATCAGTTTAGACCCCTAAATTAACAATTAAGGCCAAGTACTTGATTAAACAATTGAACTAAGGATAATAAGCATTGCGTGGATAACAAGCAAATTAAATAAGTAATAAAGCATTAAGTGAAGAGAAACAAATCCAAGATATATGACACCAAATGTGTTATTGAATAAGAAAACTTTAGTACCAAGTGTAAAAATCTCTCCATGGCCAACGGCCGAAACAATCCACTAAGTATAGATAGTTGCAATATAGAATACAAAATAAGCCCTCCAAGCCTAAAGCTATCCTAATGCTTGAGCCCTCTAAGCTCGTACTAGCAACTAACTACTCTAAGTCGTTTTTCTAACTTAGGCATCTGATCCTGTAACTAAGCACCCATTGCATCTTCAAGGCACCATTGTTTAAATTGGCAACCTCCAATGGTTCCCTGAATGTTCAATACACTCACAACACTCAAAGAGGATGATGATCGTCGTTGGGATGATCTCCTCACAAAGATTTGGCAATGATGAGTGGACTGACTGATGGGACATTGAATAATGCATTCATTTCAACTTGATGGAGAAATGCCTTAATTTGAACAGTCACATGGACTGACTGATGGTTTTAATTTCAACTTGATGGAGACATGCCATTTTGATTGGTTAAGAAATGAATATTGAGAGTGAGGAAAGATAAAAAATTGTGGAGTACACAGATTTTCTGTTCTAATATATTGTACTTTACATATAGTGTTCTACTTGGAATATTGATTCATTTGACTTAAAGATTTTTTTCACATGCCAAGGCCTTGTAGCTAAATTAACATCTTTTCATGCACTAAATGCTTAGGGGTTTAGGAGGAAAGAGTTTGAGCTATGAGTTAGCATCATTTTGTAATTATCTCTAACAAAAAGTAATTCTACACACTAACGGAGCTACTATTTGATTTTAGCAGGGAATAAATTTTTCGTAAACATATGTGTAACTTTAGCTAGTTATACACATACACCCTTAACTTTTATTTTATCCAACTAAGTACTTAAATTTTAATACTATAATAAATACACTCCGTTAACTTTAATTTTAGCCAATTTAGTACATAAATTTTGGTACTCTACAAATAGATCCCCTAAACTTTTATGTTGCCACAATAAGAGCCCTTCAGCATTTTTCATTTATTTTTTAATAATTTGGTTCAAAAAAAAGTTAAATTGGTGGGGAGTCTAATAATATCAAAGTTTATGTACTAATTGGAAAACAGATAAGTTACGGGAGTCTATTTGCCCCAATATCAAAGTTTAGTCACTATAAACTCAACAAGAGTTATATATTTTTGTAAGAAAACTCAAAAAGATATAATATCTATCATTTGTTTAATTGTAAAGCTTTTTTTCTATTGTTTCTTACATGACGAATAAGCTGGTTTTAGATTTTTTTTTTCTTTTTTCAGATTCAAATTTCCACTTATAAATAAAACAACTTTTACAACTTACATAGTTACAAAATACAATATATGTAAATTTCTTTTAATACGTAATTATCCCCCAAATTTTATTACTTATACAAAATTTTTATAAAGGATGATAAATTATTACATAAAAATTTCGAAATCTTATCCATTTTTTTCATGCTACTCTTAAAATAAGAATAATGTTTTTTTATTAGCCTTTAAACAACATTAATATAATAGGATTAGTTTTCTTTCTACTTCAAATGAATTTAATATAAAAAGAAATAATAGTGTATTGATTATAATTATCATATAAAAAAGTATATCTCCAAAAATACAAAAAAAAAAAAAAAATTGAAGAAGAAAAAGAAAAGAACAAAAATCCAATTATATTTAGTTGAAGTTAGGAGTAATGCTATGTTTGAATGTTGGAAAAAGGAGGGAGAGTAGAGTACGTAGAGGGAGAGAGAGTAATTAAATTACCTTGTTTGGATGTATTTTAAGGAATAAGGGGGAGAGATTTGGAGGGCTTTGGAGAACTACTTCTAACCCCTCATTTTTAATTCCCCCAAATTGGAGAGATTTGGAGGGAGAGTGAAGGATAAAAATGTTTGACCAAATGAATTACCAAATTTATTCTTACTATATTAACAAAATTACAAATGAAAAGACTAATTACTCCCCTCCCCTTTACTTAATTTTAAAAACATCCAAACAAGGTGGAGGATAACCATTCTCCTCTACTCTCCTTCCTCTCTAAACTTCCAAACAGGCCATAAGGGAGGGGGGATTTGTAAGTCTTGAGAATAAAATTTTAATTTTCCCTTAACAAAAAAATGACTTTAAAAGTTTTCAAAATAAGTAAAATGAACAAAGTTTCTCTCCAAACTAGTTTGGAGAAAAACCCTTCAAACTTATCATATATCTCTTTTTCATGTATGAATTTTAAAAATCTAACCGTTAGATTACATGTTCTTATTATATCCTTCATGCTTGCAAATTTTCAAGAAGATCAAAGATCAATTGCTATGTCATCAAATAAATGTTAAAATTTCAAGTTTTTGTAATCTAAAATTATGTATAAAAAATAAGTTCATTGATCACATAGTAAATAAAATCCGATTTGAATGAAATTTAATATGCATGTTAGGAACATAAGGAACATAAAATTCAACGGTTAGATTTTTAAAATTCACATTCAAAAAAAAGATATATGATAAGTTTGAAGGGTTTCTCTCCAAACTAGTTTGGAGGGAAACTTTTTTCAAGTAAAATGTTTTGAATTCTTTTTCTTTTTTTTTTCTTTTTTTCAGAAGAAGATTTTGAAAAGTTAAGTAGTGAACCGGTTCATGGCAAGAAAGCATTTCATGGCAAGAAAACTTTTCTTGCCATCAAGCCGGAATTTCTTGGGATCAAGCAACAAGCAAGAGCTACAGATTGTTTGAATTGATTTGGGTCAAGGGTATATATAGAGAATAAATGATTCATTCACATAAGTTTGACCATTCCACAGGCTTTAATGACACTGTTCTACAGTTGTGACGGAGTGATCATTGCCCAAGTGTCAACAAAACCATGTTGTGCCAATTAATATGTATACGACACCATTTCACAGAAGCCTATTAGAGCTTGCGGTTCACACGACACCGTTTTATTACCAATCTTATTAATAAAGCATAGTTACACAACACCTATTCACATATAGATGTACTCAACAAAACCAACAGACTTGGTCTTGTCAGGGACAATGTGTTGAAAGCAATGAGGTATTTTCATTTATTTTTTATTTTATGAAAAAATATCTAATTCAAATTTTGATTAAATACATACCTTGAGTTAGTAAAGAGCCATTAAGTTTATTTCTCCTCAAGAATAAAGGTTTTTGAGAGAAGATAATGCTCCTATTAAAGGAGGAACAATTCCTGTGATGTCATTCACACTCATATCTAAAAGCTCCAACCTATCCAAAGCTAGCAAATCTTAACAAAAAAAGAAAAAATGTTGTGCTAAGAAAAAATCATACATACATACATATATATATATATATATTATATATACACACACTCTTGTAATGTATTGGAAAATTACCATAATATAATTTTTTTTTTTTATCTAAATATGAAAATTGATTATTATGGTAATTACCTTGAGTTGGTAAAGTGCCATTAAGTTTATTTCTCCTCGAGAATAAAGATTTTTGAGAGAAGATAATGCTCCTATTGAAGGAGAAACAATTCCCGTGATATCATTCACACTCATATCTAAAAGCTCCAACCTATCCAAAGCTGGCAAATCTTCACAAAAAAAGAAAAAAGAAAAATGTTGTGCTAAGAAAATATCATACATACATACATACATACATATATATATATATATATATATACACACTCTTGTAATGTATTGGAAAATTACCATAATATAATTTTTTATCTAAATATGAAAATTGATTATTATGGTAATTACCTTGAGTTGGTAAAGTGCCATTAAGTTTATTTCTCCTCAAGAATAAGGATTTTTGAGAGAAGATAATGCTCCTATTGAAGGAGGAACAATTCCTGTGATGTCATTCACACTCATATCTAAAAGCTCCAACCTATCCAAAGTTGGCAAATCTTCACAAAAAAGAAAAAAGAAAAAATGTTGTGCTAAGAAAAAATCATACATATATATATATATATATATATATATATAACACTCTTGTAATGTACTGGAAAATTACCATAATATAATTTTTTTTATCTAAATGAAAATTGATTATTATGGTAATTATTTACAATCATTTTTATGATTGTATTTGGATATGAAATTATGTGTTATAGCATCAAGTGTTTATTATTATTGAGTTTGTATATAAAATTATATATTCTAGTATTTAAGGAAAATTTGATGTACTAAAATTCTAACAAAGTGTTAAATTATGAGATATAGTTTATATTTAATTAAGTCACTCATGAGAATAATAATATCTAAAATTGTGGATTCAAAAGTTTATATTATATGGCACAATATAATATAGAATTTTTTTTTTATGGGATATAGAAATTTTTTAATATGCCCAAGAAAAGTCTTTGAGCACGTCTATAAGAAACGTTTTGAATTTCGTTCTAGACTGACTTCATTAACAGAATATCTTAGCAGAAACATTTGTGCTATAATAACAATAAAAATGATCTGCTGTGTCATTATTAAGCTAAGAAGCTAAAAAAATTTAATTGATTACATTTAAAAATAAAATTAATAATTTAAAACGGTCTAAAACACTTTCCAAAGTGATCTGATGTGTTATACAAGGAAAAAATAAATAAACAAAAGAGGTAATATATTAAGAGAAATGCTATATCCAAAACACTTTAATGTTATAGGTGGGGAAAATTATTAGTTTAATGTTATTAGTGGGAAAATTAATAATTTTAGTATTTGGTCCCTATTAGAGTTAATAATAACTTACCACTTATGATTTCTAGTGAAAATATTATGAGCGTAACGTATTTTTTTTACTGTTATAGCCACAAACTTTTCTACAAAATTTTTATAAACAGTTGAAGTAGCACTCTTATTGGTTCTCAACTAACCCACCACATACATCACCTCTTTACTTGTCAATAATTACTCATCACATCAGGAATTTGTAAAAAAGTTTGAATTTCTAAGATTTCATCTCTTTTTTTATTTCATCCTCCCACATGAATGTCAGATCCTTTACATAGCTCTACTTTGTATATGCTGATTTTTTTTCCCTTCCTCAAATCTCAGTTCTACTTTATTTTCATTTTTATTATTTATCACCCCTCTCTAATATTCTCATCTTGCTTCTTATTGATTCATTTTTTATTTATACTCATTCTTTTTTTGATTCAGTCCCTTTCCTTCGTGCCCCTGCCATTTAGGTCCACCGCTTTACTCTAGTATTTGCCACTCACAATTTCAGCTCGAAATCAATGTTTGCCCAGATTGACGAAATTCCAGTTGGAATGTAGTCAAAATTTGAACCGATTCGGAATTTTTTTTTTTTTGGGGGGGGGGGGGGTGGTGTCATTTGGTCTGGACTAGTACCCAAACAAACTACAATTCATAAATTTTCCTGTAAGCCAATGAACTAAGGATGATGAGGAGATGAAATTCATGAAAAATGTCCCCGTGCCTAAGCTGTGGGCAACCTCACGTACACTATGACAACCACAATGCTAGATACTTGTAATGTGATGAGACCAGTGAGTAGATTGTTAAATAACTGATTTTCCCCTCGCGTGTGGGCCAATACTTCCTTTTAATAGGTGAGATCTAGCATGTGTAAATCTAAATTGGAGGTAGAGTGGAAGAGACAAGAATCAAATTCAAGATCTTCTGCTCTGACTGATACACAGTTAAGAAAAACAAAAGAGACGTGTAGGAATGGTAAACTCTAATCTTTATTGATAAAGAAAGGGGCCTATATATAGGCTTTACATCAAAACTGGAAGTACATGAAAATAGGCATTATCTCACGTTCAACAACAAATTCCTATTGACTAGATAAATCAACTCCTATTAACCAGGAAACAAATAAAAGCAAACTATTGAACTCCTAAAAACTAGGAAAACACATAAATAGTAATAAATATAAAATAAAACATTTAAATCTTAACACCCTCCCTTCAACTGAAACCTGCAGAAATCAGTTTAAAAGAAAATCAACCCTCTACAAAGTCCTCCTTTACAGTAGCATGTGAACAGACTCCAAGTAAACCACGCAACTTCACAAATGTAGCCAACTTGAGAGGCTTGGTCTATATATCTGCAACTTGATCTTCACTTCGACAATAAACTAGTTTGATTGTTCCATCATTGTTGAGATCTCTAAAAAAATAATATTTCACATCAATATGTTTGCTTCTTCCGTGCAGCACAGGATTCTTAGAGAGTTTGATTGCTGAGTTGTTGTCACGAAAAATTGTAGTAGCTTCAACTTGCTTGAATTGTAGCTCTTCAAAAATTCTTCTTAACCAGATAGCTTGACAAGCACAAGCTGTTGCAGCAATAAATTCAGCTTCTGTAGTTGACAAGGAGACAATTTGTTGCTTCTTAGAGGACCACGATACAGCCCCTGTGCCCAACATAAAAACATAGCCCAAAGTGCTCCTTCTATCATCTTGATCTCTTGCATAATCATTGTCAGTAAACTTGAATAATTCTAACTTTTCACCCTTCTTGTATAACAACCCAAAATCTCTAGTTCCTTGCAAGTACCGAAGGATTCTCTTGGTAGCTAACAAATGTATTTCTGTTAGATTCTCCATATATCTACTTATTAAACTCACAAAATACATTATGTCTGGTCTTGTCGCAGTTAAATACATCAAACTGCCAACAATTTGCTTGTAGAGAGTACTGTCCACCTTTTTCCCTTCATGATCTTTGTTTAGCTTTAAGCCAAACTTAGTTGGAGTGCTTACAAGATTGCAATCCTTCATCTGCAACTTGTCCAAAATGGCTTGCACTTACTTCTTTTGAGAAATAAAAATCCCATTAGCTGATTGCACTACTTCTATGTTAAGGAAGTAATGCATTATACCAAGATCAGACATTTCAATTTCAACCACCATGGATTTCTTAAAGCTTTCAAACATGGCTATATTACTTCTAGTATAGATTAGATCATCTACATATAAGCAAACAATGAGCATTTTCCCTCCATCATCAACTTTTATGAAAAGTGTGTGTGTTCATAAGGACATTTTTGAAATCCTTTCTTCAAAAAATAAGTTTCTATACGATTGTACCAAGCCCATGGAGCTTGTTTTAATCCATATAAAGCTTTTTTTAATTTATACACTTTATGCTCATTGCTAAGTTTTACATAACCAGGGGATTGATCAATAAATACCTCTTCTTTCAAATCTCCATAGAGGAATGCTGATTTCACATCCAACTGGATCTGATTGTATCATGTCTTGCAACCGAAGCAAAGACTTCTTTATAATCAACACCAAACTCTTGGTTGTAGCCCTTAGCTACCACGCATGCCTTGTGCTTGTCAACCTCACCATTCTCCTTCAGCTTTGTCTTGTAAACCCACTTTACGCCAATTTTCTTCTGCCCTTTTGGAAGATCACATAGCTCCCATGTATCATTTCTTTCAATGGCTGTAATTTCAACATCCATAGCTTTTCTCCATTTTGGTTCTTTGACAACCACTTCAAAACTGATAGGATCACAATCTGAAAATAAAGCAAAATGAGTGAGTGGGTCTTCAGATTGATTAATTCCAGTCACCTCATAATCATACATCCATGCGGGCCTTTTTCGAATTCGATGATGAGATTGAGCTGCTATATCAGTAGCCTCTGCTATATCAGTAGCTTCTGCTTCTGTTGGCAAAATTTCAACAGCTGTTGGAGTTGCTTCTGATGTATTTTCAGCCATAAAGACTATTGATGTTGGCTCACTTTCAGAATCATTGTCAAAAGAACTTGAGTAGGTTGCTGTCTATTCCAATCCTAAGTGTTTTCCTCATCAAAGACAACGTCTCGACTGGTCATAATCTTCTTGGTTAGTGGATTAAACAATTTATACGCCTTGGATACTTCACTAACACCAAGAAAGACACACTTTTCCCCCTAATCATCAAGTTTCTTCCTTTTCTCATCCGGGATATGTGCATAAGCAATGCAGCCAAAAATTTAAAATGATCTACAGCTGGTTTCCTTCCACTCCAAGCCTCCTCTAGTATCATATTTTGAACAGCAAATGCAGGACTTTTGTTCAAGATATGAATACTCCAATTTACTGCTTTAGGCCAAAAAGATTTTGGAATTCTCCCTCTTGTTAACAAGGTTCTCACCATATTGAGGATGGTTTTGTTTTTCCTCTCTGATACACCATTTTGTTGTAGTCTACAAGCAGCTGTCAGCTCTCTTTGAATGCCATGATCTTCACAAAAAACTTCAAATTGGGTTAAGCAATATTCTCCACCACGGTCTGTTCGAAGGGTCTTAATGGTGTTTTCTATTTCATTTTCCACATGAGCCTTGAAGCTTTTAAATGCACAAAAGGCTTTTGATTTTTCCTATAAAAAATAAACCCAATTTTTTCGAGTATAATCATCAATAAAGGTAATTAAGTATCTTTTACCTCCATTAGAACGTGGTGTTAGCGGGCCACATATATCAGAATGTATTAGCTCGAAAGCATCTTTTGCTCGCCATGACTTCCCTTAGGGAAATTGGGAACGATGTTGCTCGCTAACAACACATTCTTCACAACCTTTGGAAGGAATACTGATTTGAGGAAGACTTGCCACCATATTTTTCTGTTGGAGGGTCTTCAATCCACCAAAACTCAAGTGCCCAAAACAAAAATGCCACAACCAAGAAGAATCTTTTACTTCGGCTACCAAACAAGGTTGCACACTTGTAATCTTCAATGGAAGCAACCTGTTTAAACTCATTTGCACAACAGCAATGGCTCCTCTAGTAGGATCATAAATCTCACAAACACCCTTTTGAATAGTGATTACATAACCCTTCTCTTGCAATTGGCCAACACTTAACAAATAGCTTTTCAAGTTAGGAAAATAAAGGCATTAAAAATTGTTTCTACAAAACCATTCTTGGTTCTTATCTCTATATCACCCTTTCCCATCACCTCCACAGTGGAACAATCACCAAAACTTATTGTGGAATGAAAGCATTCATTTAAATAAGAAAAAGAAGACTTACTTCCACACATGTGGTTACTATAGCCCGTATCCACATACCAAACATTAGATTCAGGTTCCTGATCAGCTTGAACAACCATTAACAAAGTTTCCACTTCCTTCTTTTTAGCAAAATTCGATTGCGGTTCCTTTCCTTTTGTCTGTAGGTAGCCTAGTATAACATTCAGAACGATAGTGTCCAAATTTATGACATCTAAAGCACTCTACCTTGGATTTGTCAAAGTGTTGATCTCGTCCTCTACCTTTGCTTTGAAATGCCTGCTGCCATCTCTATTGCCTCGATCTCCCCTTCCTCTACCTCTACCTCTACCTCTACCTCTACCCCTTCCTTTAGAGTTTAAGAAATGAGTAGAGGTAGAAGCCTTTAAAGCTTGCTCCTCTGAAGTTGAACTTCGGTCCATCTTCTGTACATGGACCAGCAAGGAGCTCTGCAGTTCATCAAGAGAAAATGCATCTATGTCTTTCGATTCTTCAATAGAACACACGACATAATCAAACTTTGGTGTCAAGGAACGCAATATCTTTTCAACAATGGTGACATCTTCCATCTTCTCACCATGAAAGCGGAGCCTTCATATTTTTTTTTCATGGAATCCCAAATATCTTTGGAAGTTTCTTTGCTAAGAATTGTTTCCAAGATGGAACGATCAATTGCCTGGAAAAGGTAATTTTTTGCCTTCAAAACTTTGAGCTTTCTCCCTTCCAACTCTGTTTTCTTGGCATCTATCAAGACTGTATTTGGTGCTGGTGCTTGAATTCCATATTCAACAGTTGGCCAATACTCTTTGGATCGTAGAAAATTATCCATTAACATACTCCAATGGTCATAGTGACCATTAAAACGTGGGATCGCCGCTTGCACAAAATTTGAGTCTGAAGCCATCAATGGTTTTTGGCAACTCTTTCTCTCTTGCTTTTCTCACAGCTCTGATACCACTGATACACAGTTAAGAAAAACAAAAGAGACATGTAGGAATGGTAAACTCTAATCTTTATTGATAAAAAAAGGGGCCTATATATAGGCTTTATATTAGAACTGAAAGTACATGAAAATAGGCATTATCTCACATTCAACAACAAATTCTATTGACTAGATAAACCAACTCCTATTAACTAGGAAACAAATAGAAACAAACTACTGAACTCCTAAAGACTAGGACAACACATAAATATTAATAAATATAAAATAAAACATTTAAATCTTAACACTGACACCATGTTAAATTACTGATTGTTTCAAAAGTTTAAACTATTGAGATATATATGGTAAATTTAATCATTTAACCACACAACTCTAACATAGATATTAATCTAATCACGTTGAGCACATTGGTAGGTACTAGGTAGTTAAAGAGATATCTAGTTATCTCCAAGGCACTAAGGGAAAGAAACTGTGTTTTGGTTTAAGTGATCTAGAAATACTAGAATATATTATCGCAGATATTACAGGAGATGTAGATGATTGAAAATCTAAAAGCGGACATACATTTCTAAAGCTGTGTATGAAAAATATGATGGATGTAGTATACATATCGTGCAATATAGCAGGTAATTAGAACATTATGGATTTTGTTGACAATTTAAAATAAGTTATACGTAACAAAATGATTAGTGTGTTTTACAACAACAAGTCTATTGTCAGGTTAATAAAAACTAGAGCAAATATTTCCAAGGGCAAACACATTGATTATCACTATATTCAATATAGTGGAGATGGGTGAGATACGAGTTTGGTTTATCCCTGAGATGGTGGCTGGTCTTATAACCATGGTGTTGACTTAATAATATAAATTCAAAGAGCATATATTAAAAATGGGACTAATTATGCAACTTTTGCTTACTTGCTTTTTTTTTTTTTTTTTTTTTTTTTTTTTTTTTTTTTTTGAGAAACTTGCTTATTTGCATATAGTAGAACGTAATTATGCGACTTTTTCTTGGGAAATATACTTTCAAATTAGGGACTCCAATTCCTAGAAACGACAAAGACCGAGTAGGCTTACATCCTTTTTTTATTTTTTCTTCAACTTGGTAGAAACGTCCTAAATAATATGGGTCAGTCCATGGATGCCTTAAATTTCCACATTAAGGTGATCGTTGAAGAACACCAATCCACATTCATATTTTGATTAGACTCTTTATATCTTTTGTAGTACGATGCTGAAATCAATAATCCTATGCAGTAAAGAGAGTGCCTTAGGTGACTAAAAGAATCTCTAAATTTCCACATTCAGATGAGCTTGTGTAATTTAAACTTTGATGGAGACATGCTGTTTAGCGTACTCCACATTGCAATTTTAACTCTCAACTAATAATTCAATGAACAAGAACTGCATCTCAACAAAAATGATTGAGAAGTAAAGGGAAAAAAATGACTACAGTGCAAACTACACCTCTAAATTTTGGGTTCTTCAAAATTTACATTTCAAGATTCAGAATTTGGATTTTACTTCCTAAAATTATGTTGCATTAGTAGCCATTCTATTCATACTTTACATTAATTTCCACATGTGTTTAGTTCGTCCAACAAAATAATGTCATGTCATTTTTCATTATGTCACATGCAATTATTTTATTGGACGGATTAAACTTGCGTGACCAGCCAGTTTCTGCATCACTTAACTTAAAATATGGAGAGATGAGCTACTAATGCAAATAGAATGTAACTTCAAGGGGTAAAATTAAAATTCTGAAATTTTAGGGTATAGTATTCAAAAATTCTCAAACTTTAGGAGTGTAATTTACACTTTTACAATAATAATAATAATAATAATAATAATAAATAATAATAATAATAATAATAATAATAATAATAATAATAAGAAATATGTGCATATTTTACTTTAAATATAACTTTCGATTTAAAAACTTTGTTGTAATTTATAATGCTTTTGTAGTATTAGACTGTCATGGTCTATTCCTAGGAGTACGGTGACTGTATTAGTGTCCTGTTAGGCATGGTTGGTGTTGTTGAATTATTATTTATTTATTTATTTTTGGTTGAGAAACTGAATAAAAATTTCTTACTTACCTCAAAAATGATTTTTAAAAGTTGATAAATGAACTCATGCTTCATACACAAACAGGAAGGGTGACTAAGGAGGAGCACTACGGAATTAGTAGGGGCACATTTCATGTATTTTACCATGAAACCGGAATTTCTTGTGATCAAGCAAGAGTTACAAGTTGTTTGAATTAGTTTTCAGCATAGTATATATAAAGGTGTAAACTAAGGGCCCATTTGGATTGAGGGGGAAAAGAGGGGGAGTGTTGGCCGAAAATAGGATAATTTTGGACCAAATTTACTATGTTTTACTCTACTCTCCCTCTCTCCCCCTCAATCCAAACGAACCATAAATGATTACTACACATAATCTGAGAGACAACCCAAAGAGTTTAATTAATTTACTAAGAAGATTAGTTAAAAAGGTTCACAAATGCTAATATGAGCTATCAATCTGTGGAACGTAAAAACATGTGTATTGATCAATGACAAATAAACTGCTTGAATTTTAGGTATCCAATGCCAATGTTTTAGACTATTTAGCAAAAAGTTAAAAATGTTGTTCCCAAATTGACCCTTAATTAGCTTAAAGAACTATGATAGTAATATCTAGTGTGATCATCCGCATCAACAATGCACTAGAACGTACCGTAATATTTACATAGAAATGGCACCATTCCACTGCCAGTGAGTAGTGACCATTGGTCAAAGTTCAAACAACAGAATGATATCGTGACACTTAATGTACCCGACATCATTTCACGTATACCTGTTAAAGTTCACGATGCATGTGACAATATTTTGTAATTGTATTAATGAAGCATAGTTAAACAATGCCTTTTCACTTATAGCTGTTAGACCGTAACAAAATTGTAATAGAATCTGTTTAGGCAATTATGAGTTCCATAGAGAGTAATTTAACAGTGCAATTGATTCTGCTTCTTAAGCTCTCAGTCCATCAACATAGATATAAAATTTGTTACAATAAAAATTCCCAGAAATTGAGGAAGCAACCTTAGCTAATTACACAGATAGACTGATAACTTACGTAGAGTAATTGCAATAGAAAAATAACAAGAATACGTGCAATCCTCAACCAAATTGTTGCACCGCAGTCGCCAATGAATGTTGATATAAAGAACAGTAATTACTCCCAGACAAAACATGATGTAAGTTACCAAAAAGCTAGTGAAGAAGACCGTTTGATCAACTTTGTACCATTTCTCATCACTTACATCTGAGGAATGCATTGGCATTGGAGAATCATCTCTCCTGGTGCAATTTTTCTCCAATGGCAGTCCACAAAGAAATGGATTTCCATCATAGCTACTTGCATCAAAAGTTCCAAATTGGGCTTTCATATCTGGGGTCCTACCTGATAAGTTGTTATAAGCAACACTGAACACCTCCAAAAAGGTAAGTTCAATCAATTGTGGAGGAATTTCTCCACTCAATCTATTGTGAGAAAGATCCAAGCTCTCTACTTTAGTCAAGTTTGAGAAAGATTTTGGAATGGAACCTGTTAATTGATTGTGAGATAAGTTTAGTGCATGAATTCCTTGTAGCTGTCCAAGTTCAAGTGGGATTTCACCTGTTAGATTGTTACAAGATAAATCCAAACCTGACATGTAATTAAGAATGTCATCCTTGTAAGAGCTAAGCCTATATTTGGTAACAAAGTTAATTTCAACATCTAGGTAATACATATATTCAGTATCATCGAAGGAACTACCAAATCCAGAAGCCCAATAGTTTTCTTCAGAAATACCAAAAGACAATGTGTGTCCAAGACAATGAGGTATTGTCCCGAAAAATAAGTTTCTTGAAAGATCCATTAAAGTTATATTGGTCAGTTGACATAACTGTGTTGAAATATTGCCACTCAAATGATTTCCTCCTAGCAACAAAATTCTCAAGTTGGAAGTCTTACTGATTGCACTGGGAATGCTGCCTGACAAATTATTATCACTGATATCCAATGTCCAAAGCTTCGACATATTGAGAAATGGTTCTGGTATTGATCCTGAAAAGTTGTTCTCTTCCAAATGTAAATGTTTTAACCAAGTGCTTGACCACAAAGGTAAAGATCCAGCAAGGAAGTTATGAGAAAGGTCCAAAAACTCAAATGTAATTGTTTCACATGGAATTTGACCTTCAAAATTATTATTTTGCATGAGAACACCACCAAGATATGTTAAATTGCATATCCAAGTAGGAATCCTACCCGACATTTTGTTGTTGCTAACATCTAAGAGATCCAACTGAGCATTATTCACGAAATTGGGTAATTCGTTTGGCATAGCTCCAGAGAATTGATTATGATTTATTTTGAAAATAAATAGCCTAGTTATGTTAGATATAGGTACCCAATCTAAATGTCCATCAAAATAATTATTGGATAATACCAAGATCGACAGCATGGAGCAACCTACAAATAAGTCCTTTGGTACTTCTTCGGAGAAGTTGTTAAGGGACACATCGAGTGTGTCCAAGAGACTCATATTACCAAATGAGGATGGGAGAGAACCTGTGAAAGAATTATTGGATAACATTAGGTACTGTATATTTGGTAGGGTCTCCCCAATATTTTGTTGAAGCTTTCCATTGAGCTGATTGTTTGACACATCTATCACAGAAGTAGAGTTAAGACAAAGAGACAAATGAAAATGACCCGTGAAAAAGTTATGGTTAAGAGAGGCAGATTTTAGCCTAGTATTGTTTCTAAACAACCAATCAGGAAATGGTCCTTTCAACTCGTTGTGTGAAAGATCAAGTTTTCTCAAGCTATGCTGGTGAAAGAGGAATGTTGGAAGTTGATGGGATAGCTTATTCAGAGAACAGTTAGATATCACTAAAGACTCCAACTTAAATAAGGGTACCCAATCTGAATTTTCTGTTTCTATCTCGATCTTCTCATTATCACATCTAAATTGAAATGACTCAAGCTTGGAATTGTTAGCAAATAAGCTGAATGATAAACCCTCAAAAAGGTTATAACTGAGATCTATATACTTAAGGGATGTAAGATCAACTATCAAAGATGAAATGTTTCCTCGGAACCGATTCCTATTGAGATCTAACTGTTGAAGAGATGTCAAATTGTATAGGCAAAATGGAAAGGTCCCTTCGAAAGAATTCAAATTGAGATCTAACCGTTGAAGAGATGTCAAATTGTATAGGCAAGATGGAAGGGTCCCTTCAAAAGAATTCCTGCTAAGATCTAACTCTTCAAGTTTTTTGAGTCCACATAAACCTGTAGAAAATGACTAAACATTTGAAAATCTTCAACTTTATTATATCTTATTCATAAGAATACATAGGATCAAGAGTAGACTTGTTATATTTTAATTTTTTTTTTCAATTTCATGAAAAACTATTGACATCAAATTTTGATTAAATACATGGTAAGGAGCCATCAAAATAATTTGGCTCAAATTAAGATAAAGATTTGAGAGAAAATAATACTCCTATGGAAGGAGGAACAATTCCAGTGAAGTGATTGTTACTAAGATCTAAAAGCTCCAACCTACCCAAAGCTGCCCAATCTCTATAGAAAAAGAAAATCATTTGTGGTGTAGAAAAATCACTGCTCAAATTATGTGTGTGAGAATTACATCTAATATTACTCTTTGTTATATGTATTACACAATTTTATAACATTTAATTAGATTAATATTTTAAAAATATCACTGAAATATACAATCTTAACACATACACCAAATTTATGCCAGTAGAATTTTGTTTTCCTTGTGATCATTAAAGGCATGTTCTATGCATGATTTTTTATTATCATTTTATATTTCAATATCAATAATTGTTGAAATAATTTTTGATTACTCTACAATTATAATAAGGGAGGGAGGTTTGGAACCCCATATGTTATAGACATATCAAGAGGTACCAATCAATTGAGCTACAAGGCTCTGACATAATTTTTTTTTTTTTAATTATTGATTATCTTAATATATATATTTCTAAACTATGAACTGTATATATATTAAATAATGTATTCAAAGTGTAGATTTATTAAAAAAAAAAAACTCATCAAAAACAAAATTATTAAGTAGAGTAATTTGAACATGACCATTATATAGACATGCACCCAAAGCTAATTCAACCACAGAATTTAGGGGAGAGAGAGAGAGAGAGAGAGAGAGAGAGAGAGAGAGAGAGAAGAAGAAGAAGTAAAGAGAATAAAGAAAAATCCCTTACATTTTGGCAAGGAACCATTGAAATCATTGCCTCCTAAATTGAGGACCTCCAAGCTTCTTAGACTAGCAAGATCTGCAGCAATATGAATATAACATATTTAGAAGAAACAGAGCATTCTGTATTGCAACGTTAAATTATATATATAATTATATATTGAAAAGCAAGGCAGCAGTCAACTTCTTCCCAAACAAGTCCTTATGCGTTTAGTTTTGGAAGACCAAACAACTTTGAGTAACGTTTTAGTAGTCCCATTCTCCCATCAACCACTCTTTTGTTAGATATATACATTTCCGAATTTATTCTTTTATTTTCTTTGCACTTACAAGCTAGATCAGATCTTAATAAACATTATACGGACAAGATTTTATTTGTTTATTAATTCTTTATTTTGAGTGTAAGAACGAAAAGAACATTGCATTACCTTGGTCATAAAGGGGCCCCTCCATTCGATTATAATCCAAATTCAAGGATGTAAGCGCTGACAGTGAACCCAAAGATCTTAAAATCCCTTTGTCGAATTGATTGCCACTGAGGTCTAGGTGCTTCAGCTTGCTTAGCTTCGACAAACCCTTGAATTCTGAGTGTACACGATGAAAATAATAACCCTTTATTGTATGCAATTAAATCAAGTATAATACAAAATAATTTTTAAAAATTAAAAAAAAAAAATTGGAAGCAATGTGCTCTACCCTATAATGTGTTTCCAACAAATATGAATATCAATAGAGAGAGCACCACGCTCAAAGAGAATCAAATAATCGCTCGTAATATGGGGGCGTTTCACTTTTGAGCAATAAGGCAAAAACAGAGGTGATGGAGATGCATATTGATCATGAAGCTGTCAATTTAATTAGATCACTGCTTTATTATAAACTAGTATCTCTGGTTAAATCAAAATATGATCTTCTCTATCTCTCTACCTTGAACTGTTAGGGAGCCATTGAGTCGATTGTAGCTTAAATCCAACATCTCCAAGTCTTTGAAAACTGAAAGTTCTACGAAAAAAAAAAAAAGGAAAAAAGAAAGAAAGTGAAAACTAGGAATTGTTTATATACTTTGTAGATATTATGATGTATAGGTATACCTTTAGCAGGAAAGGATCCTTCCAAACTATTTCCAGAAAGACTCAAAGTTTTGAGTGATTTAAGTAATCTCAATGATGGTAGAATACTCCGATTGAAATTGTTAAAACCAAGGTCTAACCTCTCTAGCTTCTTCAACCTCAACAAACTTAGAGAACCTGTAAAGAAATGGTAAGAAATAGAGTAATTATATTTTTTATTCACAATAACAGCAATATTAAACACCAAATTATTCTTTATAAACTTGCTTCGAATCTACCATATAATGCTTTGAAATCATATTAAATTATCATAAAGCTGTCACTTTAATAAAGCAGTGATCAAAATATGATCTTCTCTATCTCTCTACCTTGAACTGTTAGGGAGCCATTGAGTCCATTCTTGCTTAAATCCAATGTCTCCAAGTCTTCCAAAACTGAAAGTTCTACAACCAAAAAAAAAAAAATTTGAGAAGTGGGAATTGTTTTAATACGGCTAGAAATCAACACTTAACTCTCTCTTGTCTCTTAAAATTTCTAGAGTTTCTCTTAATCACTTCCTCGCCGGAATCCTCAAACGGTAAGACAATCAAAACACAAACACAATCTAAAATCAGAATAGAAACAGCAGATCAAGAACAGGGAAAAATACAAATTTAATTAGAACAACAAATCTAAAATCAAAACAAAAACAACAAATCAAGAACATGAAAGCCTATCTAAGCTCCATTGTAACAACAAAGTGAATCAGAACAAGAAAAGAAGGAAGAAAAAAAGAAAAGAAAAGAAGAAAGACGAAGGCCAATCTCTCTGCCGGCTGTGTGTGTGAGTGAAGTGAGATGAAGAAGAGAGAAAATAAAAAACAAAAATGCAAACATGGAGGAGATGTCAAAAGATCACGGTCGGCTGTGTGTGTGAAGCGAGCTGAAGAGGAAAGAAAATAAAAACAAAAAGGAAGCACAGAAGAAGAGGAGAAAGAGAGAGGGGGGTTCTGGAATCAAGTGGAAAAAGATAAAAAGAATCAAGTAAAAAAAAAAAAAAAAAAAAAAAAAGGATGGAGATATATGGGTATACGTGTGTGGTGGAGAAAAAACAAAAAAAAAAAAAAAGAAAAAAAAAAGAAACATATGGATGAAAGAAAGGAAAAGAACAAGAAATGAACATTTAAAAATACTGTCGCAATATTTTTACAATAAATTTTAAATAATTAGTTAATATTGATAAGTAAAAAAAAAATTTTAGTGTGGGTTTAAATTAATACTAGTAATAACTTTTCACATAAGATTTTGATGTGATTTTTGTGGAAGTATTGTAATAAAATATTGTGAATATAATACCTTTTATTAAAAAATATAATTGTTGGAAATGAATATAGAAAGAATAAATGATGATAAGAGTAGAATAATAAATGAATGAAGAAATAATATTTAAATGAGATAGAGAATCTGTTAGAAAGTTTATTCGAAAAAGTGAGTAACTAAAAGGTAAAAGTCACTTTTTATTCTTAAAAAATACAAAAATTTGAAGTATTTGCCAGAAGTGCTCTAACTCTCTATTGTTAGTTAAAAGTAAAAATCGCCGTCTATTCTCCAGAAAATACAAAAATTTGAAAAATCTGAGATGCTCTAACTCTCAATTGTCTCTTAAAATTTCTAGAGTCTCTCTTAATCACTTTCTCTCCGGAATCCTCTAGAGCTTCCCTTTATTATTTAATCTCAGCCACATATATGTTTAACTTGTCTAGGAGGTTGGTGAAAGCCATTATTTTTCTGTCAATAAATATGAAGCTAGAAGCTTCAAGTCGGTTTCTTAACCGACATAAATCTAGTATAAATAGATGTGATGATGGCCGAAGTGTTGTGTGTGGAATGATGTGAAGTCTCATAAAGAACCAACGTGTGTGAAGTGAAGTGTGAGGTGAAGTAGTGTGAAGTGAATCAAGTGAGTTGAAGTGTGTCAGCACTGTGAAGTAAAGAAAAGAAAGTCAAGAAGTAGTTGTATCATTGTGTTAGTAGCTAGGTGTCTACAAGTAATGTGTAAGGTATTTGGTGAGTAAGTGCAGTGTGTGCAGTGCACCAGTGTCGGTGTATGTCAGTCAAGCATTAGAGCTTATAGAATGTTGTAATTTAAAGAGTCCAATTTTGAATATGAAAGTGCTTCTTCACGTGTTTTACTCAATGTATACTTTGTAGGTATTATGATGCATAGGCATACCTTCAGCGGGAAAGGATCCTTCTAAATGATTATTAAAAAGACTCAAAGTTTTGAGTGATTTAAGTAATCTCAATGATGGTAGAATACTTCGATTGAAATTGTTTGAACCAAGGTCTAACCCCTCTAGCTTCTTCAACCTCAACAAACTTATAGAACCTGTAATGAAATGGTAAGAAATAGAGTAATTATATTTTTAATTCACAATAACAACAATATCAAACAAAAATGAGTAGTTTTATTGATATAGTCAATTGAAGAGAATTCAAAGACCAATTTTTAGTATATTACATATGCTTTTTCCATTTTATTTGATACATAAATTAAATGGGAAATGAATTGCTGAAGAAATTTTGAAGTTAACATGTAAGCAAAATTCAATTGTTTTATTGAGAAAAGGATAATAAAACTACTTAATATTATGACCTATATATACGTATTTGATACACGAGTTAATTAATTAAAAATTGTTAAATAATAAAATAAACTTAAATATCAATATAATTCATGCGATAAAAGTAAAACTTGTAATTATCATAGTAGATACGTTAGTGAAAGCCGTATAATAAAACCACAATTCTGTATAAAGCCATGTTTTTAATCTTTTGAAATTAAAATAAGAAAAACATAAATATAAATAGGGGCCACGATCAACACACCTTCATTTTACTATCTCTCAAAAAAAAAAAAAAAAAATCCTTCATTCTCAATCCAACCACTAATTGCATTGCAGGATAAATTAAGACTTTTAAGCTTTTGAAATGTTTCAAATAGAGAATCATTTAGAAACCAGACCATGTCTCTGTAATTATAATGGCAAAGATAATAAAAGTCAATATCTAATTTACTGATGCTTTGGAGAGAGAGTTGGGTCACATGACCAGTGGTGGAGTTACAGGTGACTCGCTTCCACTCACAACACTCACTCTCTGGCTTATCAACCCATGAAGGGAGAAGATGATGATCTGTAAATTGAGGAAACCATACAAATCTTAATTTCTAAAAGACCCATACGAGGTTTGAAGTGAACTAGAACTATCAAAGAATATGTAGTTAATAGTAGTAATACTCCTCTAATTTTTTGCTAGACTAGTTTATATATTAGTTAGGAGAATCAAGTCAAGTCAATAGGCGTTTTAGTCTGCCTTTCATTTTAGTCCAAGTATTTTCGGATAGCATTTTTGTTTTTATGCTAAGTTGTACTAGATATGCTTATTGCTTAAGAATACATCTTTACTTTGAATATCGCACCAAAAAGATTTAAAATTGCATAATTTTGACTGCTAAATGTAACCTGTATTACAATGTTAAAATTTCTAAACATGAGTATATATAAGTACTGTGCAGACTACTAGCTACAAGCAGAATTGGGCTTGGGCCTTATTATGAATTGGGCTATATTTATATATCTCTAACACCCTCCCTAAACCTCAAGGCGGAAACCTATGAATTATTGAAGTTAGATTGAGAAGATCACTTGGAGATGCCTTAATAATGCCTTATGAAGAAATAACAACGAAAAATGTGCACAAATTTACCTCACAAATTGATTTGTTAAGCTTCTTCAAAGAAAGAGCCCATGAAGATGAACTAGAACTATCAAATTGGAATTAAGCAAAAACTGAGTAATGTAGTCAATTAGAAAATTTTATATAGGGGGTCAAAAGTCAACGCAAAAGTCAAAGTCAAAGTCAACAGTCAATGGGTCCTAGTCAAAGTCAACGGTCAGTGCTCACTAGTCAGATCCGGGTGGTTTCGGGTGCACCCAGGTCAAAAAAAAAAATGACGTGGTAAGAGACAAGGCACACTATGACGTATAGCAAGCTGACATGGCTGAAGAATTGTCTAGGGCTGACGTGGTGTGCTTGCGTGGCTGCTGACGTGGAGTAATGATGTCATCTGATGACATCAGCAAGGGTTCTTCAGCGCGTGGAAGGCACATGACGGCATATACCGATGCGTGTAAAGGATACCAATTCCATTAAAAAAAAAATTAAGCTTGTGCGAGATCAACTCGGCCAAATTTCAAATCGGGTTTTGCAGATCGGTGGGCCAGTCCGACACGGGCGGCGCGTATGGAAATAAAACCAATATCCATAAAGATTTGAGAGTAGCGGCGCGTGGTGAGATTTCTCTCCCGGAGCACAACTTCACTCTTGTGGTCGCGTGGAGGAGAAATGATCTCTGATGGTTTCAAATGACCAGATTTCTCCTTGATTTTTCCTCACGGGAGGCCGAGGAGCAACGTCTGTGGTCAGTTTTCATGAACACTGCAAACTTTATGTGCACAAATCTAATAGGTAGACTTCACAAAGATTGCATTGTGAATAGGATTTGGACATAGTAGTAAGCCAAATAATGGTGGCTGCTAGATGGTGTTAATATTAGATCTAGCAAACAAGTCAATGACTTCAATGGTGGTGTGCACATGAGAATCTTCTTTGCTGTGTAAGATGTTTATTTGATGAAATCCTAGAGATTTATACACTACATATTAATAACATTATTATTAGCAACACAATGTGTTATACTATGTTGTCTATACTAGCCTGATATATCAATTTACTGGGTTCATTGTCAAAATCTGTTTTCTTTACGAGGTTTACATTGTCTCTAAAAACACTTTTTTATACATCTAAAGATGTATCCCTTAAGGGCTACATCTTTTTTTGCGTTTATTGTAGGCCAAAAGTGTAAGAACTACAATAAACCTATGTTCGTTAATGTTCACCTATTCATGAATATATTTTTGCATCTATTTCTACTAAACCCTAGACTACTAGTACAAACAGGATTGGGCTTGGACCTATTACATTGAGCTATATTTAATATATCTCTAACAGTAATATTGAGGCTCGGCCTCACAAACTCCTTAATCTCTAAAAGACCCATCCTCTCTTCTTCAAAGCAACCTCTGTGCCCATGAAGATGAACTAATACTATCAAACCCCACCGTCCCATTGTGAATATGTAGTTAATAGTAGTAATACTCTAATTATTTGCTAGATTAGTTTATATATTAGTTAGGAGAATCAAGTCAAGTCAATAGGCGTTTTAGTCCGCCTTTCATTTTAGTCCAAGTATTTTCGGATAGCATTTTTGTTTTTATGCTGAGTTGTACTAGATATGCTTATTGCTTAAGAATAATTTATAATTATTTGTACTTGTTAAGGGAAAGAGTGAAGAGGAGGTGGATTTAAAATTGGCATAATTTTGACTGCTAAATCCTAAGCACCTATGGTTATTATTATTTTCTGAATAGGATTTGTTAAATATTTTTAATACCATTATTTATGAGTAGCTAATTAGAAGGGGGTCAATTTTGTACTAGAGCTTTTTTTTTTTTTCAAATTATCTCCACTCGTTTCGCTTTCACGTGAGTGCACCCAAATCCAAAAAGAAAAGGCAAAAAAAAAAAAAAAAAAAACTTTGGAGTTAAGAGACAAAAACACAAGATAAAGAGGCCGTATGAACAGAGGCCAACGAACTGAAGAAAAAGAAGAAACAGAGAGGATATATATTAACATACCTTTATGCTCAATCCAACCACCAATTCCATTAAAAGATAAATTAAGACTTCTTAACTCCTTGAAACTCTCAAATAAAGAAACGTTTAGAAACCAGACCGTATAACGGAATTCGTAAGTGTAATCGATATAATCAGGGAATTCCCAGATATTGTGGAGAGAGAGATGGGTCACGTGACCGGTGGTGGAGTTGCAGGTGACTCTCTCCCACTCACAACACTCACTCTTGTGGTCATCGACCCATGAAGGAAGAGTATGACCTCCGGAGAGGTGATAGACCCCTGAAGGGAGAAAATTGTTGATGCTCTCTTGGATGGTCTCATTGGGGGTGGACCTCACAAACTCCTTCTTGATTTCTAACAGACCCATCCTCTCTTCTTCAAAGCAACCTCTGAGCCCATGAAGATGAACTACAACTATCAAACCCCACAATAACCACTTCACCAAGGACCGTCCCATTGTGAATATGTAGTAATACTCCTCTAATTTTTTGCTAGACTAGTTTATATATTAGTTAGGAGAATCAAGTCAAGTCAATGGCTGTGGAAAAAAGGAGAACGAAGATTCATTATGGGTTGGCTAGTAAAGCTGGGCGGTGGCATTTTAGTCCAAGTACTCGGATAGCATTTTTGTCTCTATGCTGAGTTGTACTAGATCGGCTTATTGCTTAAGGATTATTATTCACAGGCATGTTTTGGAGCATTTTAATCTTTTCTTTTCTTTTTTCAATTGTCAATAGCCTTGAAGTTGAACTGAAACTTCTTGTATTTTTTTAAAAAACATTTAGTGCTTAAAATTTAAATCCACTCTCCTCCACGTATTGAATTATAAATTAAAAAAAAATTATACTTGTAAAAATATTTATGTATATATATATATATATTTATTTTTAAACTAATCTGTTTTGTCTACTCTAAAAAATAATATTGAACAACCTAACTAAGGATCTCAGTAATTTGGGCTCAACAAAAATAATCTTGACCCCCAAATATATTCCTTAAATTCTATAAAAATAAAAAGTAAAAAACCCAAGTTATAATAATAAAAATTAGCCCAAACAACAACAAGATTAGCCCAAACATACACACATGAATAAATTGTTTTCAGATTCTTTTTTAATTTAAACTCAAATATTATTTATATATGAACTTTTTTTTATTGTTAGATGGAAACTAAGCACAACTTAATGTAAATACATTCTTTTTTGCTAGTATTTGGAGTGTTGGAGATATATTATCATGATTAGTAAACCTGGTTAAGTAACTACAAGCAAAATTACTAAAAACGTCACTAAAAAACCGTCAGTGTTCAAATTATAAGAGAAACAATGCAAGCCTATGGTGTGAAAGGGAAGGCCTATTAGCGAGCCATCAATTTTGTTAACTAAATTGTTACTAGAAATCTGACAAGACGATCTTTAACAGCATATTCGTCGGACCTCACAAACCCCTTCATTTCTAACTGTAAAACCCCAGAATAAGCCCTTCACCAATTGAGGACCATCCTAATGTGAACATGTAGTAGTACACTAGTACTCCTACATTCAGTGCTATGACCAGTTTTACACAAATTTGAAGGTAGTAGGTAGGAGAATTCAATGAAGTCATTTTTTTAGGGCTGAAAAGTAGTTGAATTCAATGAAGTCGCTAGACTAGTTTTTTAGGGCTGAAAATGTAGTTGTAATATTAATACTCTATTCATTGCTCGCTAGACTAGTTCTATCTTTAAGGGTGTGTCCGCTTTTCAAAATAAACTATGATATTTCCTAGAGTGTGTGTTTTCTAGGTAGATTATGGATTGGCTAGTAATGGCAGCAGCCCCACGAGTACTTCTTTTTCATTTTAGATAGCATTTTTATCTGATTAAATCAAAATAAAATCTTCTTTTATCTCTCTATCTTTAAGGGTGTGTCCGTTTGGAGAGAAAATATTGTGGAACGATGAAAACTAAGTTTTTTTCACTGTCATTTGGTGGTAGGAAAAGGGAGAAAATTTTCCTCCCGGGCCCAGAAGACTTTTATTCAAATTGGATTGGCTAGAAAATAATGGGGGCAGTAAAATGCCCCCACCATTTATATAACGTTGTTTTTTTTTTTTTTTTCAAACGTTACTTTCGTTTTTTTTTTTTTAATAGCATTTTTCAAACGTTCTGATTAAATCAAAATAAAATACTGTCAGTAACGTTTGAACTTTTTTTTTTTTTTTTTTCTTTCAATGTTAACGTTGAATTCTTTTTTTTTTTTTTTTTTTTTTTTTTCATTCATTAACATTGAACCCTTTTTTTTTTTAAAATTTTGTTAACAAGGGTAGCCATCATTCCAACCGACACACAAGTTGAAATTTGTAACTTTTTCACATAATTTTCCATCCTTCCACTTTTCCACTCCTCCAACCGAACACACCCTAACTGTTAGGGAGCCATTCACGAGTTGAAATTTGTAAACTGAAATTTGTAAAAAAAAAAAAAAAAACACAAAAACACAAAAACAGAAACAAAACAAAATGTGAAAATAGGAATTAATTATAGGTATTATGAAACTTCCAAAAGATTATTAGAAAGACTCAGGAGTTTTGAGTTTTAAATATAAATATAAGGTTCTAATTGGTGTAATTTTAAAATCGTTTTGGTTATATCACACTTTTGAATACATATATAAGAAACTATATTCAGAATACAGTTTCTCTCTTGGAGGTTTCGCAATCTGATTGGATTGTGATCTTTGATTTGTGTGGTTTCTATGACTGATTTTGTTTTATCTATTCCTTATTTGTTTGCATTTTCTAAAATGTAATTATAGATCTTTGAAACCAATGCGACACCGTTTCACATAAGCCTAGTAAAGCTTGCTGCCCAGCACGACAGCATTTTATAACTAATCTTATTAATGAAGCATACTTAAAACGGTTTCACTTATTGTCATTGGACTGTAATAGAATCAGTTTAGGCGGTCATAACCATTCTGTAGTCATCCAAGCCTCATATAAATCATCAATCACAGAGTAATTAATTCTGCTTCTAATGCTCTTAGTTTCTCTCTTTCTCTCACTTTCTCACTCTTTGTTTTCATCTTCTTCGATTAATTTCTTTGCTCTACTTACTTCAATTAATTCGGATCAATTAGGGATAATTCATAGGCCTCTTTTGGGGCATCTAATTTTTTTTTTCTTTAAATGTCAAGAACATTATAGTTCAACAAGCACTTTCTGATGGCACTTTTTTGTGTTTTTAAAGAAGATGTTTAATAGTTCAAATGCTCCCTCCCCAATTATCAATTTTAAAAAAATAAAATAAAATAAAATTGTTTTAAATGGTTTTTTTTTTTTTTTTTCAAACAAGAAGTGAGAGTTTGTCTATAAAAAAACTGCATTGATTAGGAGAAAGAGTCCTTATTACTAATTTAGGCTAAAATACAAAACCACCCCCTATGTTTTACCATAATTCATTTCAGTACTCCAACTTTGTTTTCATTCAACTCAGTTCTCCAAGTATTAAAATAATCCAATTAAGACCTTAGTTAGTATTCCATTAAACTGTTTGTTAACTCACATTAAAATTGCATTTGTTTTGGTCATTCACAATATTTAATTAATAACATTATTATTTTATTATTTCTTTTGAAAAAGAAGATTGAATTTTATATATAAAAGTAAGAAAAGATTGAACAAAGAGGCCTGGACCCAGCAACTACAAATTGATAGATGATACCGCAGGTCACACTATGAATTCTCAATCCATTCCGCTAGTGCCAATAAGAGTTTGTAGCTATTATTAGGAGATATTAATCAATAATCCAAGAACTTGAAAGTGATTTTGTTTGAAAATTGAACCGTAAAGAAATATACTTTCGAATTAGTGAATCTAATTTCTGCAATAACAAAGATTGAGTAGGCCTACATCCTTGTTATTTCCTTCAACTTGCTAACAACTACTTAAACAATTTGAGTCTGAGTCAGTCAGTGCCTTAATTTTCCGCATTGAGGTGATTGTTGAAGAAAACTAATCCACATTCATAATTTGATTAGACCTTTATTTTATTTTATTTTTTTTGCAATAGATGCAAAAATAGTTTTTTGAAGGGATGACAATATTAATTCCTTTGAAGTAAAGATAGTTGCATACAAGAGAACGAATGTGCGTGAAAGACTTAAAAGGAAAACGCAAGACTAGACTTAGCATTTGACGCATGAATTTTATGTTAGGACCCTATTTCCACATTGCATGATATGGATTGATTAGAGCTATATCATTTGCATTGCCTTGCTGAAAGCAACCAATGCATTATTAATGGTAACTATTAAGATATCTAAATTTCCGCATTCACATGAATTGGTGTACTTTTTTAAACTTTGATGGAGACATGCCGTTTAGCGTACTCAAATTGCATTTTCAAGTTTCAAGTAATAATTCATGAACAAGGATGATTGAATCTCAACAAAATTGTTTTAAAATTAGAAAACCCCTCTACAAAGTTTGTTTCAGCCATTGATTTTGGTGTTAAAATTGAACTAACCCAATCTAGCAAGTGTATCAATAAACAAATAAATTTTAACTTGTAACTTTAAGCGAGATTAAAATGTGGGAAGACGTATAGGTGTAAGCAAATTTTTTTTTTAAGGAAATACTGGTAGTTGTGTTTGTGAACAGTTAAAGTTTTAAAATTTTAGATAAGTTAAAACTTAAGACTTTTAAAGTTTAGTTAAGGAGTAATTGAGTAAGAGATAATTCTGAACAATTTTAAAAGTTTTCTTGCTTCAAAAATAAAAGAAAAGATAAGGATTAGAAATTTAGAACGTGTATGTGGTGGTGGACGTTTGTACTTTGTATTTGTGTAGAAGTTGAGTATTTTAAATTTTAAATAGGTATGCTAAATTTTAGGAAAATGAGGTGAATTTTGTATTTTAATTTTACAAAGAATTTTTTAAATGACTTTTATACCCTTATTTATTTATTAGTTTAAAATAATGTTAGGTAAAGATTAAGCTTGATTTTGAGAATTCAAAGAACAGATAACTAGCTTTGTGAATCCACAGCTTCCTTATTTAAGGTTAATTTGCCAATTATGCATAAGTCCTACAAAAGATATACATTCTATTACATTTTGCGGCAATTATCTAGAAGTCTACAGAAGACCCAAATCAACCATAATGTCTATTTTCGGCGGAAGTCCAAGCCTAGAAGTTGGGAAGTAGCAAATCACGTCCATAATTGATTGATTTCTTTTTTTAGTTATTTCCTTATTTGTATCTTAGCAAATCACCTCCTTAATTAATTTAGCTGCGCCACGGGGCCCGAACCTTCCTATGCATCATAGGTAGTCCCAATGTCCCATCCCACTCTATTAACATTTATAATAAAAAAAAAAAGGAAAAAAACATTGTTTTATTCAATAATAGGCAATTTTAAAGTGATAGACAATTTGGTCTCAAGGTAAGAACTTTCTTTAATAGATAAGGCGTGAAAGTGACCCTGTTTGCAAATTGAAACTTGGAGAAATATACTTCCAAATGAGGGACTCCTTTCCTGCCAACGACGAAGACCGACTAGACTTACATCTTTTTTTTTTCCTTCAACTTGCAAAAAACGTCCAAAATAATATGGGTCGGTCAATGCATGCCTTAAATTTCAAACATGATGATTTTAAATGACAGTTTGCGTAAAAGTGGGGGTATGGAATTTCAAAAAGAGTTGACCTCAGTGGGCAGTTTCCATGTAGGGTGTACAGCTGGAGATGGAGATAAAAGAAAGGTAGGAAGTGTGGTGGAGCCCGAAGTAAAGAGAAGGTACATGCAAGAACTAAAAGTCCAGCTAAGGCAGACGTTACAAGCCAAACTAGTCTAAATAAACGGGCTCGTAATCTTTTCTTTTCTTTTTTCAATTGTCAATAGCCGTGAAGTGGAACTGAACTTTTTGGTATTTTTAAAAAACACATTTAGTGCTTAAAATTTAAATCCACTCTCCTCCACGTATTAAATTATAAATTACAAAAAAAAAAAAAACTTGTAAATATATATATATATATATATATATATATATATATATAATTAGCTTCAAACTGCATTGGAGTCATCTAAAAAGAAGAATACAAAAATGGACTTAGCGTTAAAGGTAAGTCCATGGGATAATGTCTTAATTTCAACATTCACATGGGCTGATGGCTTTAATTTCAACTTGATGGAGACATGCCGTGTAGGGTACCCCAGATCACATTTCCAAATACCATGTCTCAAGTAATAATTAGATGAACATGCTGTTTTGGTTAAGAAACGAATATTGAGAAGTGAGAAAAGATAAAGATTTGTGGAGTGCATAGATTTTCTATAATTCTAATATATTTTACTTTACATACAGTGTTTTACTTTTTTTTATAGAGAGTTTCAATATATAGCGTCCGCTTTTGATGATTGTTCTATCATCAGACTAAGACACTAGTCGATTTTTGGTATAGTTGGTGATTGAATCCCAGATTTCTTTTTCAATCATCAGAGACTTTACCAGTCGAGTTAACTGGAACCCACCATATTTCATATAGTGTTCTACTTGAAATATTGATTTGTATGATTTGAAGTGCTTTTATATGCTGACAGAGCTACCATTTAATTTTAGCATGGGATAAATTTTTCAAAAACATATGTGTGCACTCTAACACTAACACACATATATGGATAAAATTCCTTGACATCCCCTAAATTGTACTAGTTATACTTACACTCTCTGAACTTTTATTTTAACCAACTTAGTAAATAAATTTTAATAATATAACAAATAGATTTCCTTAAACTTAATTTTAGCCAATTTAGTACATAAACTTTGGTACTCTAACAAATAGACCCCCCCCCCCCCCCCCACCTAAACTTTTATGCAATTGCAATAAAAGTCCTTCATTTTCATTTCTTTTTTAATGATTTGGTGCAAAAGGAAGTTAAAGTGGCGGGGAAAAATAGGTAAGGAGGTCTTATTGCTATTATATCAAAGTTTATATACTAAATTGGCCCCAAAAAAAAATAATAATAATAATGGGTCTATTTGCCACAATATCGAAGTTTATGTACTATAAAATAAAATAAAATTCATGAGTTATATATTTTTTGTAAGAAAACTCAAAAAATATATAATATGTATCATTTTTTCTAATCGTTAAGGTTTTTGTTTTTTTTATTGTTTCTTACATGATGAATAAGCTGGTTTTAGATTTTTTTTTTTTTTTCAAATTCAAATTTCCACTTATAAATAAATCAACTTTTAGTAGTTACAGAGATGCAAAATACAATTTATGTAAATTTCTATTATTATGTAATTATCCCCAAATTTGATTACTTATACAAAAATTTTATAAAGGAGAATAAATTATTACATAAAAATTTTGAAATCTTTTTTTTTTTTTTTTTTTTACTCTTCAATGATAACAATAATGGTTTTTATTAGCCTTTAAACCACAATAATATTTCTTTCAACTTTTGAAATGAATTTAACTTATAAAAGAGATAATAGTGTATTGATTATAATTATTATATAAAAAAATATATCACCAAAAATTCAAAAAAAGAGATAATAGTGTATTGATCATAGTTATAGGCATCAATTTCCAGAAATGGCGTATTAATAATGTCCTGGTGAATTCCATATTGGTAAGGCATTATGTCAATGGACATTGGACAGTCCACCATCATAAAAATGAACATGTGAAGCGGTGGAATAGGCGATTTGATGAGAGGAAGTTGCTGGAGAGATCCATTAAGTTTATTAAGATCAATTGACAAAGTTGAGTTGGAATTGTGCCACTCAAACAACAGATGTCCACTGAATTTATTATTAGACAAGTCTAAAATCTGCAACCTGTTAGCAATTCCTTTGGTACTTCTGTTGAAAAGTTGTTAAAAGACAGGTTCAGTATGCCCAAGAGACTCATGTTACCAATTGAGAATGGGTGATAACCTTGGAAAGCATTTTTGAATAAGTTAAGAAGTCTTATCTTTGGCCACCGATGAAAAGAACCCATGAACAAGTTATTATTAAGAGCAACAAAGTCTAGCCTTGTATTTTTCCCTATAATAACATTTACCATGTCCTGTGGCCGCTGGTAAAGGTGGCAACCTCAGAAATTCTACTTTCTCTTTCATTTTAAGTCCAATTCACTCCTAATTAACCTCAAAAATCCAATCAATGTCGGAAAAATATTATGGGGAGTAGGCTGTAAAGGTGGTACTTTGGAGAATTGTGGGTCAAGTCAATGGCGGAAAGAAAATTACACTAATTCAAGGACAAACAACAATAACATTAGGACAAACAACCACAAAAGAACAAAATATATATTCAACAAAAAGGTCATTCAAAAGCAGTTAAGTATAGATATACTAATTATTGTGATTGGAAAAGATAATTATTATCCCATCCTATAGTTGGTATAAGTTCAGAAAAACTTCCATAATAACTCCATTATATCTAAAATTAAAAAGAGAAATTTATAAAATGCAACCTAATATATATATTTATATATAAATATATATATATATATATATATATATATATTCTATGCTTAATTAAAAAAAATATTTTTTTTTTCTTGTGAAAAATAAGATTAAAAAGTAAAGTGCACTAATAAAGCATAATCTATGCACAACCAGTGTAAACTAATAAAGCATATATAATTTGTTTTGAGTATTTAATTTTTTTTTTTCTTCTAAATGTCAAGAACATTATAGTTCAACAAGCACTTTGTAATGGAACTTTTTGGTGTTTCTAAAAAAGATGTTCAAGAGTTCAAATTCTCCATCCCAATTATCAATTTTTTTATATAAAATAAAAATGATTTAAATGAATTTTTCTTTTTTATCTAAACAAGAAGAATTTATAGTTTATGTATAAAAAAACTGCAATGATTAGGAGAAAGAGTCCTTATTATAATTTATATGTGTCTTTTTTTCTTAATTTTCGATAGGAATTGAGGAAATGACAGGGTGAACGAATTGCTAGATAATATGGTAGGGTCACACTATGAACTCTCAATCCATTTCCCTTGTGCCAATAATATCTGAAAAATTATATATAAAAACATGTGCCTCGCATAGTTTCGCATCACAATGGAATACTTGCATTTGACACATGAATTTAATGTTGTTAGGACTCTAATGAGTCTAATTCCACATTGACATGATTAGAGCTATATCGTTTGCATATATTATATTATTGCCTTGTGGAAAACAACCAATGCATTATTAAAAGTAACTAAGAAAATCTCTAAATTTCCACGTTCATATGAATTGGTATAATTTCAACTTTGAAGGAGACATGCCCTTTTGCATACTCTAAATTGCATTTTCAAGTCTCTAAGTAATAATTAAATGAACAAGGAATATATAATTGGTGTAATTTCAAATGCTTTTATACGTTACTAGAGTGTGGCTGTATATGCTATGAGTGATTGTATTAGTGTGGGGTTACCTAAAAATGATTGTACACAAATGGGAAGGTTAATCATAGATCTCTGTCAATAAATATTGTGAAACTCGTTAGACAAGCTTCAAACAGAAATGGCACTGTTCCACAGCCAGTGATCGTTGCTCAAGAGTTCAATGTTCAAATAACAAAACGATGTCGTGCCACTTAATATACACGACATCGTTTCACATAAGCCTATTAATGCTCGCTGCCCATGCGACACCGTCTTATTAGTTATTAATGAAGCATGGTTACATGACGCCGTTTCACTTATAGTCATCCAAGCCATGTACAAAAAATACTCACTTTTGCTCTTTCTCATTCTCTGGTTTCATCTTCTTCGTAGATTAATTTCTTTGTTCTACTCAAAAGCTTTACTTTGATTGATAGTATATCATTGTGTAAATCTTGTAAAGCTCTTCCATTTCTTCAAAACTATCCTATCACCAGCACTGAATTCTGATAACTATTGGTAAGGTTGTTTCAGCACAACAAGGAGAGTTCACATTCGTGGAATTGCCTTTGTTTGGTTTCCATTTAGGCTCAACACTGTTCTTCTAGAGATTTTTAGAACAACTGATAGAAACAAAACAAAACAAAACATGGTAAAAAACACAGACTTTAAATTAGTTTAAACAAAAAAAAAAAAACAGACTTGAAACAAATGTGCAAGTTTCATCACTTAGTTATTAATAATTTAAATAGATATTACAAGATCTAAATTACTTATTTAATATTAAATGATGAATACGATTTTGAACTGTTAAAAATCGAGTTGCATAAGAATTTGAGAGGATTATGATCCGCTCATAAGTCACTTTCTTTTTCCTTTGGCTCTAGTCTAGCGTGTATGGGAGTACCTCGCTGCTCGCATGTACACCGCATATAGAATACTTGCGTAAATGGAACGCATGCGCAAGAAACTTGACTTCAAGGAAATCGTATAACTGGACATACACGTCCAACACACGGATTTGTGTTGGCTCTATTTCCACACTGACGTGATACATGGAATAATTATTAGACCTTTTTCGTTTGCATTTCCTTGTTCAAAGCATCCAATTTCCAATGCATTGAAAAGAGGTTGTCTTAATTTCCACATTCACATGGATTGGTGGCTTCAATTTTAATTTTGATGGTGACATGCCGTTTAGCTTACTCCAGATTGTATTTTCAAGTCTTCTTAGTAATAATTATAGGAAAGTATCAAAACTTTCCTAAAATGATCCATTAGCGAATGTCCTAAAAGCATCTGTTAAGTAGACCCATAATTATATAAACAAAAAAAATTGTATCTTAGCAATAATAAATAGTGAAGAAAATAAAAGAAGATAAAAATTTGTGGAGTGCAGATAGTTGTTGTCCTAATAAATTTTACTTTTGTGCCAAGAGTGGAGAGACATTTTTTTTTTTTTTTTTATGGTTAGATGGAAATTAAGCAGGACGCGCGCGTGCACACACATGTAACAGAAATAAAAATTAGCCTCAAAATGCATTGGAGTCATCTTTAAAAAAAAAAAAAAAAAAAATCACAAAAATGGACTTAGCATTCAAGTTTATATTTTAGCATTGACGTGATATGGAATAATGCATTAATGGTAACTAAGAGAATGTCTTAATTTCAACATTACATGGGCTGATGGCTTTAATTTAAACTTGATGGAGACATGCCATGTAGGGTACCCTAGATCACATTTCCATATTCCATGTCTCAAGTAATAATTAGATGAACATGCGGTTTTGGTTAAGAAATGAATATTGAGAAGTGTGGAAAGATAAAAATTTGTGGGGTGCACAAATTTTCTGTAATTCTAATATATTTTACTTCAAATATAGTGTTTTACATATATATTTTTTTTAGAGAATTTCAACCAAGGACGAACGCAGGATTTCTAGTCTCAAATATGCATCCATATAGTATTAATAAACTATCAACCAAGACAAATACCCAAAAATTGTTGTTTCTTAATATATTAAGATACAAATCTATCAACAAAAACAAAATACATGAAACACTATTGTTTCTTAATACAATCATCTATGAAAAGGGAACTCGACGTTCTTTCAAATCTTCAAAATCATCTACGATTGAATCCAAACTAAATGTCGAAGCTATATCCTTTTCAATGTATAACATCAAAGAGTCCGTCAAAAAATCATTTTCCATTTTGTTTCGAAGGCTAGTTTTGACAACTTTCATAGCTGAAAATGCTCGCTCTGTATAGCAGTAGAAACTGGAAGAGTAAGCACAAGTCTCACCATTCTATAAACAAGTTTGTATGTTCGGAATTTTTAGTTCTCACCAACCATTGAGACAACTCAGATAAACTTTTCAATTTTTTGAACTCTGGATCTTGGACTACATTGTACTCAAAATGATAAAGCTCCTTCTCCAACACTTGTTTTTCATAATCTGTGAAATCTTGTGGCTGAGAAAACATGTAGAATGGCCTTCGAAACAAAACTTTGCATCACCAATTTCTTCCCGAATGGCCTTTTCACTTTGGCTGCAGAAAACATGTAGAATTTCTTTTTGAATCCTAGGTGATGTGTAGGTTGCATTTTTTGGAGCTTTTTCTATTATTTCAGCAACCTCCTCATTCCAAAAAGTCACAATACCCAATGACTCAAAAAAGTTCCCACGATTTAATGAACTACAACTTCATCTCGACCTCTAAAAGCTATAGCTTAGATATCGGACAATAAAAATTGAGGCCTTTAGTTGCAACCGATTATTTGCAATTTGTTCAGTGGTGAAATGATTAACTACCCTTTGTAAATGCTGCGATTGGTTCACCAAATCCTTACACATTTGCTCAGCAACTCTATGAGCTGAATTAGGATCTTTTCCTATATGACCTTGAAGATAACATTCTTTACCCCCTACTTTTTTCCAATTTCTAAAACCACCAACGGTGAATGTATTTTGTCCCACAACCCCACTTGGACTATTAAAGACAAAGCAAGGTAACAATAAGCTGTATCTGTCGTAGGAGAATATTCAAGCCATGATTTATTTTTTCCAAACCAAGAAGCTTGAAAGCTACGATTGTGCTTTCCACTTTTTTTGAATCTTTAAAGGAGGTTGGTGCGGACCATTTATAATGTAAGCCCGTCGAATTTCATCACGTTGATTAACATGATATTCCCATATTTGTTTGCGTGTTCCGGGATCATAATCCAAAGAATCAAGGTCAATTCTTTGAAATTGCGATTGAGAGATTGGAACATCAACATTTTTCGGAATTGGAAAATTCATATTTTCTAGAATTGGAACATCCACATTTTCTAGAATTGGAATAGCTACATTAGTTGTTGGCAATTCCACGTTGACTTTGAAAGAATTCGAAGTTGAACATTTTCTTTTGAAAAAATCAAGCATTGTAGTTGATTTTTTCATGATCTACAAATAAAATAAGAATCATATAAGAATCACCATTATTTTCTTAAATTTGTGTGACAATTCTCTTTATTATAAGATTTGTTTTTTTCTTTTTGTCATTATTCTGCCTTTATTTATGTCTGTGTGTTTGGTCTGCCTTTATGGCTTTATTTATGTCTTTGTGTTCCTTCTAACATAGACCCACTAAGCCACTAAGTACTAACCCCACTACCGACACTAAAAACTTTTCTTTTAACTTTACCTTTGTTTTTTTCTGTCACTTGTCCGTTGCCCAAGTGACTTGTCCCTGTTATGCCCAACTAACAGTCAATAAAGAAAAAACTGATCTCTACATCAACAAATTCTACTCTCTCTCTCTATCTCTCTTATATCTATATAATACAAGAGAAAGCCATAAACACAGTGTAAAAAAAAAAAAAAAAAAAACACAGGCAGCACCAACATCAATTCATTTCATCATTCATCAGTAAAAACACAAACATGAAACACTACAAGTCCACAAGGCACAAGCATCATTCATTAATCATTAGTTCTGTGAATCTCAGATTCTCAGATCAGATCACAAAGATGAAAGAAACAAACCGGCGAAGGAAAAGATCAGAATAAATACCTGTGGCTGTGGGTCTCGAGCAACCGGCGAAGGCAGCGGCAAGTCTTGAGCAACTGGCGACGGCGGCAAGTGGGTCTCGCGTGGGCGCCGCCGCGGCGGCAAGTGGTGAAGTGGGTATCGCGTGGGTCTCGCAGCTCTCGCTCTCGGCTCTCGCAAGCGTCACGACGTGGGTGTGGGCGTGGGCGTGGGTGGCGGGCCGGCGGCGTCACGGGGTGGGTGAGCAAATGGGTCTCTCTGTTTCACCTCTCACTCTCTCAGTCTCACTCTCAGTTCCTTTCTTTCTTTTTTACTTTTTTTTTTCCTTCGTTTTTCCGCTCTCTCCGTTTGGTTTTGGACGAGCTGATGTTCCTTTTTTTTTTTTTTTTTTTTTTTTTTTTTTTTAATTTTTTACATGGGTCATGGGTTCCTGGGGGCTGGGCTGGCCGGATGATGGGCAAGGAGGGGGGCAGAGCTAAAGTGGGGAAGAGAACCGAACTAAAATTTGAGGGGGGGCCCAAAGTCTTTTTTTTTTTTGGGGGAAAAAGCTGCTAAAAAATTTTTTTTTGGGCCCAGGGGGGAATGGGCCCCCAACCTATGACGTCCACTTTTGATGATATAGTTCTCTCATCAAACCAAGACACCAATCGGTTTTTGGTGTAGTCTGAGATTGAATCCTAAATTTCTTATTCAACCATTAAAGACTTTACCAACTGAGCTAACTGGAACCTACTATATCTCATATAGTGTTCTACTTAGAATATTGTATCGTGCGATTTAAAGTGCTTTTATACACTAATGGAGCTACTATTTGATTTTATCTGGGGATAAATTTTTCATAAACATATGTGTGCACTCTAACAATAACACACACACACACACACACACACACACACATGGGTAAAATTCCTTGACATCCCCTAATCTTTACTAGTTATACTTACACTCCCTGAACTTTTATTCTAGCCAACTTAGTAAATAAATTTTAATAATATAATAGATAGATTCCCTTAACTTTAATTTTAGCCAATTTAGTCTCATAAACTTTGGTACTCTAACAAATAGATCCCCTCTAAACTTTTATGCAGTTGCAATAAGAGTCCTTCATTTTGATTTCTTTTTTTAATGATTTGGTGCAAAAAGAAGTTAAAGTGGCAGGAAAAAATAGGTAAGGAGGTCTTATTGCTATTATATTAAAGTTTATATACTAAACTGGCAAACAAAAAAGTTAATGGGGTCTATTTGCCACAATATTGAATTTTATGTACTATAAAATAAAATAAATTTCATGAGTTATCTATTTTTGTAAGAAAATTAAACTGAAAAAGATATAATATCTATAATTTTTTTTAATTGTTAAGGGTTTTTTTTTTTTTTTTTTTTTTTTTTTTTTTTTTCAGATTCAAATTTCCACTTATAAATAAAACAACAGTTACATAGATACAATCTTGAGTCCTCAACTAGTTTTAGATGTTTGTATAAAAAAAAAAACCCACCCCCTATGTTTCACCATAGATGTTACATAGATACAGTCTTGAGTCCTCAACTAGTTACATAGATGTTTTAGATGTTAGGCTAAAATACAAAACCCACCCCCTATGTTTCACTATAGTTCATTTCAGTATTCTAACTTTGCTTTTATTCAATTTAGTTCTTTAAGTGTTAAAAGTATTCAAGTAAGACCTTAGTTAGTATTCCATTAAAATGTATATTAACTCTCATTAAAATTGCATTTGTTTTGGTCTTTCATAATATTTAATTAATAACATTATTTTTTTTAGTTCTTTTGAAAAAGAAGATAGAATTTTATATATAAAAATAAGAAAAGACTGAACAAAGAGGCTTGGACCCAACAACTACGAATTGATAGATGATACCACAGGGTCACACTATGAATTCTCAATCCATTACCCTAGTGCCCATAAGAGTTTGGAGTTATTATTAGAAGATACTAGTCAATAATCCAAGAACTTGAAAGTGATCTTGTTTGAAAATTGAATAGTAAAGAAATATACTTTCAAATTAGTGAATCTAATTTTTGCAATGACAGAGACTGAATAGGCCTACGTCCTTGTTATTTCCTTCAACTTGATAACAACTACCTAAACAATTTGAGTATGAGTGAGTCAGTGCTTTAATTTTCTACATTGAGGTGATTGTTGAAGAACACCAATCCATACACATTTTGCAATAGATGCTGAAACATTAATTCTATGAAGTAAAGATAGTTGCATACTAGAGAACGAATGCACGTGAAAGACTTAAAAGGAAAACGCAAGACTAGACTTAGCATTTGACGCGTGAAAGTGACCCTATTTGCAAATTGAGACTTGGAGAAATATACTTCCAAATGAGGGACTCCGTTTCTTGCCAACGACAAAGACCGAGTAGACTTGCATCTTTCCTCCCACACCCCACCCCCCCCCCCCCCCCCCCCTTCAACTTGCATAAAACGTCCTAAATAATATGGCTCGGTCAATGCATGCCTTACATTTCAAACACGGTGATTTTAAATGACAGTTTGCGTAAAAGTGGGGGTATAGAATTTCAAAAAGAGTCGACCTCAGAGGGCAGTTTCCATGTAGGGTGTACAGCTGGAGATGGAGATAAAAAAAGGTAGGAAGAGTGGTGGAGCCCGAAGTAAAGAGAAGGTACACGCAAGAACTAAAAGTCCAGCTAAGACAGACGTTACAAGCCAACTAGTCTAGATAAACCTGGTGGGCCAAAAAAAGGCACTTGGTCCAGAATTACGCGAAGGCCCAATTCTACTAATGACATGGAGTGCACGGATCCGGAGGTAGGCCCAAAACGTAAAGAAAATAGGTCACTGACAGCTAAAAGGGAGGTATTGCCGCATGCTAAAAAGTTTAAGCAGGAAGATTAGCCCATCGAACATTGCGGTGATCGTTGAAGAATACTGATCCACTTTATCATTTGCAATACGATGCTGAAAAAAATAGAATACTTGCAGACAGGAGAAAGAATGCACGTGAAAGACTTGAAGGAAAACACAAAACTTGACTTAGCATTTAGCGCATGAATTTAATGTTAGGATTCTATTTCCACAATGACATGATATGGATTTAGTAGGCCTTTATTTATTGTATGCATTTCCTTGCTGAAAGCAACCAATGCATTATTAGAGGCAACTAAGAAAAATTCTAAATTTCCACATTCACATGAATTGGTGTAATTTTAAACTTTGGTGGAGACATGCCGTTTAGTTTACTCCACATTGCAATGTTAAGTGTCAACTAATAATTCAATGAAGAAGAATTGCATCTCAACAAAATTGATTGAGAAGTGAAGCGAAAAAAGAAAAAGACTAAAGTGCAAACTACACCCCTAAAGTTTAGGGGTCTTTAAATTTTACATCTTGGAGTTTCAAATTTGGATTTTAGCTTCTGAAGTTACATTTTGTTTGCATCAGTAGTCATATCTTCAATATTTTTTGTTAAGTGCCATATAAGCTTGTCACACGTATTTAGTTTATCCAATAAAATAATTTTTCGTCATATCTATTATGTAACATGGCATTATTTTATTAGATGAACTAAACACGCATGTCAAGCTAGCTTTTGTGTCACTTAAGTGAAAATATGGATGGATGAGCTATTGATGCAAATAGAATATAACTTCAAGGGGTAAAATCTAAATTCTAAAGTTTTCAGGGTATAAAATTCAAAAACCTCCAAAATTTAGCTGTGTGATTTGCATTTTTGCCAAAAATTCAAAAAAAAAATGCATATTTTACTTTAAATATAACGTTCTATTTAGAAACATTGTTGTAATTTAAAAAGCTTTTGTAGTAATATACTATGACCATTTATGCCTAGGAGTGCATGATGTAAGTTATTGAAAAGCAAGTGAAGAAGATTGTTTGATCTACTTCGTACCATTTCTCATCACCTACATCTGAGGATTGCATTGGTGTTGGAGATGAATCATCTCTCCTGGTGCAATTTTTCTCCAATGGGAGTCCACAAAGAAATGGATTTCTTTAATAGCTGCTTGCGTCAAAAGTTCTAAATTGTGATTTAATACCCGAGGTACTACTTGATAAGTTGTTATAAGTGACACTAAACACCACCGGAAAGGTAAGCGCAAGCAATTGTGGAAGGATTTCACCACTCAAACTACCGTGAGAAAGATCCAAGCTCTCTAATTCAGCCAAGTTTGAAAGTATCTTTGGAATGGAACTTGTCAACTAATTATGAGACAAGTTTAGTGAATGAATTCCTTGTAGCTATCCACGTTCTAGTGGTATTTTACCTGTTAGGTTGTTACAAGATAATATTTAGAGGGCATTTGACAACACACTCTTTGTACAGCTTATGCTTGTCGCTTAAGCATAATTTAAAGGCATCTTTTGTTTTGTTTTGTTTCTTTATTATTTTTGAAAGACAAAGGCATTTTTGGAGCATTTAATAATTAAAAAATTATTCAAATGTATTAATTATAAAAAAAATAAATTGAAAAATTAAATGATAAGAAGTGAAAGTTTCTCTTGGCTAATGAGTCTTAGAGTGAGAAGTTAGTGTTTTAATAAAAAAATTGAATCATGAATTGACAAGGAGAAAAAGTTCTTATTAATTTATAAATTATTTTAAGAGTTCTTATTAATTTATAAATTATTTAAAGTTATTAGTAGGCAGGTAGGAGAATGAGTGTCTAATGAATGAGAAATGGGTAGGAGAAGATGTAGTGGAGATGGTATGAAATAAAGAAATGATCCATCATTGACCTACTATATAGACTAGATATTGGGCCCATGAACTCTCTTTGAAACCCTTCATCTAAACCAATAGTACATGTAACTCCAGCCCATTTGATTAATTACCAGCAATAGTTATTAGAAACTCCCCAACTTAGAATCATGTGCCTCATTAACCATAAGAATCTGAACCAACATTTTATTAATGAGCATGGATTTGCTGCAAACATGTTTGTAGGAGTTGCTATAAACAAGATGAGGTGGCAACTTATGAAACTAACATGTGTCCTAGGCCATGTGCATGTCACATGTCTAGCCAAATTCACTTAACCACAGTAAAAAATAGCAAGACCATTTTTTTTTTTAATTTATGAAGCCACAAGATTTAGAGATATTGAATGAAGCAAAGCTAAATAACTCGAGTATGTTATCCTTTGAGTTTGATAAGAACGCCAAGCATGTTAATGGGTTGCTGGGTTTAGGATCCAAATATGGGTTTTGTTCTTCTTGTTCTTGATTTTATTTTTCTTCTTCTTCTTGTGTTTCTTCAATCCAAAATTTTCCTCCTTTCATTCCTCAAAAGAATCATGTGAATATGGACATGGAACTAAGCTTGGAAGAAAGGAAGCCACTTTTTGTTGTGCTTTAGATCTTTTGCCCGAGTTGCTCAAGATGATGGGTTTAAGGAATTTTGGGTTTTGGGTAGAAAGGATTCTTTTTAGATTTGGTTAAGCTTCTCAATGAGTAGATCTAGGTTTGGATTTTTAATTTTTGAACTCAATTTCTATATTCTCAGTTCCCATTTCAAGTCAAACTTCCCAAAAATAATTATTTTCTTTTGACCTCGACAATTCTACACAAGAAATTTGTAGCAAATCAAATGTTATATTTACAACTAAATCCACCAAATTAAACCATGGGTCAATCACACCGAGAAATATTTTTTCTCATTTCTTTTTGTAAAAGAGTAAGACTAAATGGAGGAAGAAATTAGTGTTTTGGCTTAATTGAGAACAGTCGCCCAACCACCAAGGTATGGTGGCAACGATGAACAGTGCTCGCTTGAGAGAGAGAAAGGGGAGCTAGGTCTGCAAAGTGAGAGATGATAGGGGTTTTGTTTTACTTGGGTTGGTAGAGAGAGACCAGTGGTTTAAGTTTTAACTGTGGTCAAGTGAATTTGGCTGGTCATGTGACATGCACATGGCCTAGGACCAAGGTGGTCGATACCGTACCGATACCGGCCGTACCGGCCAGTGCACAGGTACTGGTACACTTCTATTTGTACCGGAAAAAATACTGGTCATACCAGCGAATTCTAACCGTACTGGACCGAAATACAAAATACTGTGTTTTTTTTTTTTTTTGTAATTGTGGCAGTTTTTGTCTCTAAAATAATCAATAATGAAAGTATTTTGTAGATAATTTCATTATTTTACCTAACCTTTGATCTCTCCAATTCTTTTACTTAATTTGGATTTGGTGTTTGAATTAAGAGTTCCATTTTCTTCTTTTTTAATTGTTTTACCTGCATCAATTCTAATCTCCAGTTGATCTTTAGGTTGTTGTATCAATCAGTACACAATAGTTGAAATGGAAGGTATTTATGAGACTAAAAGTTGGAGAGTCTGTGTGTGTATGCGTGTGTAAATAGAGATTTTGTGTGTGTGTGTGTGTGTGTGTGTGTGTGTGTGTGTGTATTAAATATATAAAATAGTGGTAAACCCGAAACGGTACACCGATATTGACCGGTATCCGAAATATATCGTATCAGTGGCCAAACCGGTACAGCCTCCAGTACGGTATTGACTTCCTTACCTAGGACACATGTTAGCTTTATAAGTTGCCACCTCATTTTGTTTGCAGCAACTCCTACAAACATGTTTGCAGCAAATTCTTGCTCTTTATTAATAGGGGCCATTACACTTGGAACTTGGGAGGCCTAATAAGCCTATAAATAGAATAGACCCCATTAACACCAATACCACCACTTAACATAACAACAAGCTATTCTTTTTAAATATTAAAAAAAAATTGACATAACCTTAGCCCAGCACAAAAATATAGATTTCTAAGAATGAAGTGAGTTGGTATGAATATGTGATATGACCCTTAGACAAGCCCAAATGTGTTTTGAATGATGTGGGAATCGAGACAAACTCTTGTCCCTCTTCCTATCTAGTCTCGCTCTCATCTCTCTCTGTTCTTTTATTCTTGATTGATTAGGTTTGTATATGCTTCTTTCCATTTTTTTCTAACTCATCAATTGGACAAGCTCTTGATGGTCACATCAGGGGTGGACCTCACAAACTCCTTAATTTCTATCAGACTCATCCGATCTTCTTCAATGCAATCTTTGGGCCCGTAAATTGAACTACAACAATCGAACCCCACAATAAGCTATTCACCAAGGACCATCCCATTGTGAAAATGTAGTAATAGTATAACTCCTCTATTCATTGCTGTGACAATTTTATACAAACTACAAAGTGTGATAATTGAATCAAGTCAATGGTGGAAGTCTTGGGAACACGTGTGGATGAATTTCCACATTGAATAAGAATGAGAAGAGTAAGTAGTTAATATAATATAGTTAGTCTCAAACTCATATGTTTAAGTCTTTTGGGTTCAATGGTTTTCTTATATATATTATATTTACGTATTATTCAATTGAGGACTCCCCAAGGTATTATTTCTACAAGGAAAGGGGAACGAAATTAAGGACAGTAAATCTGTAAAGGCAGTAGGTAGGATAATTGAGTCAAGTCATGGCACCCTCAAGTGGCACTAATTTATTTCACATTTATATTCTTAGTACCTTATATTGTGGAAAACGTGAGTCACCTCTAGCAACTATGCCTTCTTCTTCTTTTTTTCCTTTTCTTTTCTCTCTTTTTTGCCTTTTGGAGGTAGTGATTAGAAAACAAGTCTTCGCCCAACGCAACCTATAATATGATTGGTGCCCTATTACATCTCTGTAATTCTTGAATATTGAATAATTACTTAGATAGACTAATAAGAGTTGTGGCGTTTGAGTAATAATTCACAACAATTTTTGGTGGATTTAAGGAAATATCCAACCTACTAATTGCTAATTCTTATGCAAAATTAAGTATTAGCCAAAAGTCTAAATTACATTGTCTAAATTGAATTAAATTCTAGAAAACCAAGTGACATTGAGTCAGCGGAAAGATGGAGAATGAAGATTTGGGAGTAAAGGTGGCTGCCCCATGAGTATTACTTCCCTTTCATTTTAGACCGAGTGTTTTGACAACATTTTTTTTTTGTGCTGAATTTCACACAACTTTTGATAATACACTTAGTTGTACAAGTTACTCATATCAATTAGGGATAATTCATAGGGCACTTTTGGGGCATCTAATTTTTTAATTTTTATTTTAAATGTCAAGAACATTATAGTTCAACATGCATTTTTTAATGGCACTTTTTGATTTTTTTTAAAGAAGACTTTCAATAATTCAAATTCTTTTTCCCTAATTATAAATTTTTTTTTTAAATTAAATATAAATAACTTAAATGAATTTTCTTTTCTTTTTTAAACAAAAAGAAGTGAAAGTTTGTCTATAAAAAAATAAATAAAATAAAAACTGCATTGATTAGGAGAAAGACTCCTTATTATAATTTAGGCTAAAATACAAAACTTATTCTCTAAGTTTCACCATAATTCATTTCAGTATTCTAACTTTGCTTTCGTTTAGTTTAATTCTCTAAGTTTTAAAAGTGTTCAGTTAAGATCTTAGTTAACATTCTATTAAATATTCCATTAACTCTCATTAAAATTGCGTTTGAAAAAGAATATAGATTTTATACACAAAAGTAAGAAAAGACTGAACAAAAGGCCTAGACCCAGCAACTATGAACTGATAGATAATGCCACACAGGGTCACACTATGAATTCTCAATCCATTCCCCTAGTACCAATAAGAGTTTGGAGCTATTATTAGAAGATACTAATCAATAATCCAAGAACTTGAAAGTGATCCTGTTTGAAAATTGAATCGTAAAGAAAAATATTTTGGAATTAGGGACTCTAATTTCTACAATAACAGAGATTGAATAGGCCTACATCTTTATTATTTCCTTCAACTTTCATTAACTACTTAAGCAATTTGAGTCCGAGTCAGTCAGTGCCTTAATTTTCCACATTGAGTTGATCGTTGAAGAACATTGATCCACATTCATATTTTGATTAGACCTATATTTTTTTTGCAACAGAAAAACGTTAATTACATGCAGTAAAGATATAGTAGATAGTGCATTAGTTTCCACATTGACTTGGATTAGAGTGGCAGAGGATCAAAGGGACTAGAGGGGAGCCCCCAACATTTTGAAAAATATCTATTTTACTATATGATGTAATTATATTTACAAGTAGCTCCTTTGGAAAATACAACTTGACCCCCCTCAATTTGTTATTAAATGTCTAAATACTTTTTAGTGTAAGCATAATAAACAAATAATTATGTAATAATCCTTTCATAATATATGTCAAGAGTGACGATATATATATTAGGTTGTAAATAGTATTAGTGTTTTTTAATTTTTTTGGTGTGTAAAATGTAATAATATCTTTTCAAGTGTAATGCTTTTTATCTTATTCTATGCAATTTTCAATCGTTTTAACCACATATCTATAATTTATAATTGATTTAATTATACTCTTTGGCTGCCAACATTGTTTAAAAAAAAAATCGTGTTTTACTTAATATTCAGGTAACTTGTAAATCATAGAGTACATAATATACAATGACATAGTATTCTTTCACATCTAAAAAAATTCAAAATAGAAACATAAAATATAAAAAAATTCTTCATAGCATTTTCCATATAAATGATAATGATACGAACTTTCTACTTCTTAATTATTTGCATTTTCTAAAATGTAATTATAGATCTCTATCAATATATATTCTGAAACTTGTTAAACCAACGCGACACTATATCACATAAGCCTATTAAAGCTTGTTGCCAAATGCAACACCGTTATAATCAATCTTATTAATGAAGCATACTTAAAACAGTTTCACTTTTAGTCGTTGGACTGTAACAGAATTAGTTTAGGTGGTTATGAGTTTGTGAGAAAGAGATGATAGTCATCCAAGCCTCGTATAAATAATCAATCATAGTGTAATTAATTCTGCTTCTAAAGATCTTAGTTTCTCTCTTTCTCTCACTTTCTCACTCTTTGTTTTTATCTTCCCCTTCAATTCATTTCTTTGTTTCACTCACAAGCTTTACTTTGGTTGATATTCTATCATTGTGTAAATCTTGTAATGCTCTTCGATTTCTTAAAAAATAGCATGTCACCGCACAATATTTGTATAACTATTGGTAAGGTTGTTTCAGCAAAACAAAGAGAATTCACGTAATAGCTGTTTCAGACATTTATTGTGAATAAATGAGACTATGATGAGGAATAAAATAGGAAAATAAAAATACTTATGGATCTCCATTATTCATAAGCATAGATATAAAGTTTGCTACAATAAGAGTTTCCAGATATTGAGAAAAAAACCATAGCTAATTATACAAACGGACTGCTAGGTTACGTAAGGTAATGACAACAGAAAAATAACAAGAATACATGCAATCCTCAACCAAATTGAAGCACCGCAGTCGCCAATGCGGATTGATATAAAGAACAATAATTACTCCCACGAAGAACATGAAGTAAGTTATTGAAAAGCTAATGAAGAAGATCGTTTGATCTACTTTGTACCATTTCCCATCATTTACATCTGAGGATTTTGTTGGCATTGGAGGTGAATCATCTTTACTGGTGCAGTTTTTCTGCAGTGGTAATCCACAAAGAAATGGATTAAACTCATAGCTTCTTGCACTAAAAGTTCCAAATTGTGCTTTCATATCTGGGGTCCTACCTGATAAGTTGTTATGAGCAACACTGAACACCTCCAAAAAATGAAGCTCAATAAGTTGAGGAGGAATTTCTCCATTCAAACAGTTGTGACAAAGATCCAAGCTCTCTAATTCTGTCATCTTTGACAATGTCTCTGGAATGGAACCTGTTAACTGATTGTGAGATAAATTCAATGCATGAATTCTAGATAGCTGTCCAAGTTCGAGTGGTATTCCACCCGTTAGATTGTTGCATGAGACAATGGCGATGCCACTCAGTAGCCAGGGTGTTCCTAGGAACACCCTGGCTTGAATTTTTTTTTTATATATAATAATTTAATTTTTTTTATTTGTTTACCCTTAAAAAAAAAATAGGAACACCCTCAAACAATATCAAGAATACCCTTAAAAATTTTATGCCAAACAAATTTTGAATTAAAAGGCATGCAGAGGCTGGGGTGTGTGTACACATGAGGTGTGTGCTAACGCACGATGGGGTGTGTGCTAGACTCCTAATAGTTAGTAAAAAAAATGAATGAAGCAACTAAACACCAATGATTAATAATATAATTAACTAATATATTATAAAAGACAAATAAATTAAATTATGTTGCTAAACAACAATTAATAATTTAATAATTAATGAAACAACAATACAACAAATTATAGTTTATAAAAGACAAACAAATTTATGAAACAACTAAACAACAATAATTAATAATTTTATTAATATTTCAAATAAACAATTTCTTTTGGTTCCTTTTGAGTGGAATGCAAATTTGTTTTTTGTTTTAAGATTTTTTTTTCCACCTTAAATGAACAAGAATTTCAGTTGTATTTACCAAAATGTAATAAAACATCCGAAATAGACTGAAATGACCTAAAATTTTTTCAAAGTGAAATAGGAACACCCTGAAAAAAATTCCTGGAATCGCCATTGGCATGAGAAATCCAAACCAGACATGTAATCAAGAACGTGTCCCTTGTAAGAGCTAAGCCTATATTTTGTAACAAAATTAAATTCATCTGGTGGGGCATATAAATATCCAAGTCCAACTTCACTGGAGGCTTTAAAGTAATTAGAAAGTCCCAAAAAAGGCACATCAATAACTTTTTGGAAAATTCTATATTGGTAAGGCGTAGTCGAAAATAACACTGAATAATATGCACCAAAAATATTAATTGGATCAAAGGAAACACGATGAAAGCAATGAGGTATCATCCCAGAAAGGAAGTTGTTGGAGAGATCCATTAAGTTTATATTCTCCATTTGACACAACTGAGTTGGAATTTCGCCACTCAAACGGTTTCCTCTTAGCAATAGAATTCTTAACCCCCAAAGTTCACCAATTGCATTGGGAATTCTGCCTGACAATCTGTTGTCACTGATATCCAATGTCCAAAGCCTCGAAATATTGAAAAAGGCTTCTGGTATTGATCCTGAAAAGTTGTTTTGGCCCAAATGCAACTGTTCTAACCTTTCGCTTGACCAGGAAGGTAAAGACCCCGAAAGAGAATTTTGAGAAAGGTCTAAATGCCGAATTTGAATGGTTTCACAAGGAATCTGACCTTTGAAAAAATTATTCCGCAAAAAGAGTGTATCAATATATGTGTTGTTGCATATCCAAGTAGGAATCTTATCTGACATTTTGTTATTGCTGACGTCAAAATATGACATTAGAGAACATTTGGGTGACAGAGTTCCAGAGAACTGATTGTCATTTATCTTCAAAACCCTTAACTTAGTGAAGTTAAAGGTAATTGACAATAGATGGCCACTGAATTTATTGTTAGATAAGTCCAAAATCTGCAATTGGAAGCAACCTGTAAGCAATTCCTTTGGTACTTCTCCTGAAAAGTTGTTAAAAGACAGGTTCAATAGGTCCAAGAGACTCATGTTACCAATTGAGAGTGGAAGATAACCTTCGAAAGCATTTTTCGATAAGTTTAGAAGCCTTATCTTTGGCAGGATATTCCCCATATTTCCTTGAAGCTGACCACTGAGTTGATTGTTTGACACATCCATAGCATAGGCCGAGTTAAGAGGGAGCTGCAGATGAAAATGACCGGTGAAGAAGTTATTATTAAGAGTTACAAATTCTAGCCTTGTATTGTTTTCAAGTAACCAACCAGGGAAAGGTCCTTTCAAGTTACTGTAAGACAGATCAAGTACTCTCAAGTTGTGTTGGTGAAGGAGAAATGTTGGAATTTGATTGGAGTAGTTCAGATAGCAGTTGGAAAACACAAGGAAATCTAATTGAAACAAAGGTACCCAACCTGAATTTTCTGTTTCTATGTCAAGCGTCTTGCTATCACACTTAAATTGAAAGAATTCAAGCTTTGAGATATTGGCAAGTGAGTCGAATGAGAAATGCTCAAAATGGTTAAAACTGAGATCAATATACTTGAGGGATGTCAGGCCAGCTATCAAAGATGAAATGTTTCCACTGAACTCATTTCCAGAGAGATCTAACAATTGAAGAGATGTCAAATTGTATAGGCAAGAAGGAAGTATCCCTTCAAAGGAATTCCAACTAAGATCTAATTCTTCAAGTTTCTTCAATCCACATAAACCTGTAAAAAAAGGAGTAAATTTTTGTAGTCTTCAACATTATTAAATGATATTTATAATAATACAATGGGTCCCTGTTGTTATGTACTGGTCTTTTTCATTTGTTTTCATTTCAAGAGAAATATTTTCATCAAATCAAGTAAATAAATACCTTGAGTTCCTAAAGAGCCATTAAGGCCATTTTCCTCAAAAAATAAAGATTTGAGAGAAGTTAATGCTCCTATAGGAGGAACTATCGCAGTGGCGTGTGAATATATATATATATATATATATATTTTTTTTTTTTTGTGTGTGTTTTTTTCTTTTTTCTTTTTTTCGCCGTGTTATTATATGTTGTGTTCTATGTTTGGTTGTTTATTAATTGTTTTTTTTTATATGACTTATGTTACTTTGTGTAGCTAAAAATCGATATGCATTCATAAGTCTTCCTAGTTAAATTAACAAGTTGATTAATTTCGTTGTAAAATCAACCGGGTTCTAAATTTGTTGTAACACGAGCTCATATGATTGAGCTTTTAAGTTAAGTGATATCTTTATATATTTCAATAACTACTTAATTGTAGTCTCCCCAATAAGTCATCTCCCCAATAGTTGATGAGATAGTTGGTGGTCATTGGTAATTTGGCCATCTTAATATATAAATATGTACTGAGAGCTAATTCAACCATAAAATACAAAAAATAAAATAAAATAAAAATCCATTACATTTTGACAAGGACCCATTGAATAAAATGTTTCCCAAATTGAGGATATCTAAGCTCCCAAGAAAAAGGATTATCAATTATGTTTTGCAACATGAGAAAGCAAGGAAAATAGAAAATGGCCAACTTTTTAAACAGAGCATTTTGCTACGTGTGTTTGACTGTTCTCTGGAAGGCCAGTTAACGGTGCTATCAACCACTCTTATCTTCTTCTTTTTCTTATTTCATTTTTATTGACACTTAATAAACATCAGATCTTAATAAACATTAGATTTAATTATTTATTAATAGAAATTTTCATCGGACATACCTTGGTCATCAAGGGGGCCCTCCATGTCATTAGAATCCAATTTTAGGGATTTATGCGCTGATAGTGAACTCAAAGATCCTAAAATCCCTTTGTCAAAGCTATTATGACCTAAGTCTAGGTGCTTCAGCTTGCTTAACTTCAACAAACTTTTGAAATCTGAGTGTACACAATAATAAAAAATAATAGCGTTATTATAACTAAAATTCTTTTTATAATTATAAATATTATATATATAATTCTCATTCACACTTTTTCATAGTAATAATCAAGGCAAAAGACCATCTTCACTATTTTTATTTTTATAAAATTTTTGATGATCATCTCTCCACTGAAATTAAAGAAACAGTTAAGGTGACAAAAATGTTATAAATGCAATAGTACGCGATTAAATAATATATAATACATATTATAAAAATAATGTATAACTAACATATTACATATATCAAATTAATAGCTTGTGAGAATCATATCAAATGTGCTAAAATGCTATTTTAACACTTAAATCAAACGTGCCAAAAGATAAATTTTTTAACACCTAGTTACAGTATAAAGTGCCAAAGAGCATAAAAATACATTTTTTAAATGAAAGTTTGAGAGAGAGAGACTTGAGTGGTAGAAGAAAGGATAAATAAAATATTTAAAAAGAATATTAAAATGAAGTGGTAAAATAATAGAGTATTTGATATTTAGTGTATTGTAAAGTGAGGTGTTAAGATAGATAAAATAGCTTTTTAGTGTTGGGTATATATATGTGAGTGAAGTCTCATATTGAAAAATGATGAGAATAATGACTAGTTAATATAACATAATTGAGCAGATACCCATTAGGCTTAGACCTTTTGAATAAAAATGTAAATCTACTTGTTATATTAATTATTCAAGAAAGCACCCCAAAGCGTTTATCTCCCCAACATTTGAGTTGCTAAAAACTATATTTTTTGTGAATGCTCTTACACAAAGGCTTTTACTTTTTGAGCAAAAACATAGGTGATGGTGATGTATGATTGATTGCTGCATATTGATCATAAAGCTGCTAATCATAATTAGATCACTGCTTTAATATAAACTAGTAGCTCTAATTAAATCAAAATAAAATCTTGTGTCACTCTACCTTGAACTGTTAGGGAGCCATTGAGACGATTATATCTTAAATCCAAAATCTCCAAGTCTTCGAAAATAGAAATTCCTAAAAGAAAAAAAAAAGATGTGAAAAGTGGGAATTGTTCATATACTTTGTAAGTATATATTATGACAAACTAGTATGTAACCCGTGCTACCGCACGGGAATGAATATAATTTAATAAAACAATGGAAAAAAATATATTGCATTTTATTATTTAAGTGATACTATTGGTATTGTTTTTATTATTATATTATTATTAATCATGAGTTTAGTCATATTTAAAAGACTTAATTTATTCATATTAATAAATCTTAATATTATGTAATTTTTTAACAAATATTTTTATCATACAAAATTCTAAAGAAAGAATGCTACATATATATATATATATATATATATATATATATATTCAAGGTTGATTCATAGACGGTACATATAGTTATAATTAAGTTGCTTTATCATAAAACAATTTTTAACAAAATATTTTAATCACGTAAATGTGAATCTCATAACATGCATCTCATAACAATAGAATAACATGAATCTCATTTAAAAAAATTTAATCAATTAAAAGTCACTAAAATTATGAGCATAAAACGTAAAGACAAACAAATAGGATAAGTGCTAATTGTATATATGATCTGCAATATAGCTTGAGTTCATGTGTTTACCAATCGTATATAAGTCTGAGTTTTGATAAGTAAAGATCTAAGAAGATTGTGGTTCAATCTTGAGAAGATTTCCATATTTAATAATTAAAAAAAAAAAAACTATACATCAAAAGTCTACCTTTGCGGTAAACACTATATATCTTTTTAACACTCCAAAAAAAAAAAAAAAAAAAAAAAAAGCCCATCATCAATCCTATAAACCAAAAATTCATGAGAGAAAGAGATTGAGAACATAGGACGAAAATAAATAGATCTAATGAAAATAAAGAGTGAGAGCTAAATTATAAATTCCATAAAACTTGCGAACAAAAAAATAATAATAATAAAAGAAAATCATATTTAATTAACAATTACCTTGCATTGAAGCCTGCCTTTGTAAATCCAGATATATAATTGATCTGCAAAATAGAGGGAGAGAAAGAGAGATTAGATTGAATTTTACAAGACGGAACGGAACTCTAGTAATAAAAAAAAAATCTTGATAAAACAGATTTAGTAGAGAAGTAGAAATTGAATCTTGCAGAAAGAGAGAGAGAAAGAGAGAGGAGGTTCAGATGAATATGAGTAGTGGATGCGTGTTTTTTTTTTTTTTTTTTGAGAAAAAATACATAAAATCAAAAAATTACAATAGAAATCTATGGAAAACCTCTTCTTATATAGGAGAGTTGTACTGGAGATGGGGAGATAAACCTTGAAATATGCAGATGTGGAGAGATGAACCTTGAAACATGCAGATGTAGGGAGATGAAATTGATGAACCTTGAAATATGCAATGGGGGAGATGAAAAGTGTGATGAACTTTGAAATACGTCAAAAAAAAAAAAAAAAAAACACAACAAAATTACAATTGATTCACTTAAATTTAGACAAATGGAATCATATGAATCTTGACACATGGCACAAAATTAGGATTCTAATTTAGAATTACAATTGGAGATTCTCTCTGCTTCACCTATTATATATATATATATATAGATGGGCATACCTTCGGCAGGAAATGATCCTTCCAAAAGATTAGCAGCAAGACTCAAAGTTTTGAGTGATTTAAGTAACCTCAATGATGGTATGATATTCTGATTGAACAAGTTACTACCAAGATCTAACCTTTCCAACTTGTTCAACCTCAACAAACTTTCAGAACCTATATATAATGAGATTGTAAGAAATAGAGTAATATATATATATATATATATATATATATTTCACAAAAACAACATCAAACACCAAATTATTCTTAAAGACTTGCTTTGAATCTAGCATATTATAAATAGAGAAAATAAACCACCATATTAAAATCTGCATAATGTAATGTCAAAATAACCCTTGCTTTAGCATCCCTTATAAAGCAAAAAAACTAGCAAAAGCTTGTATCGAATATAAAAGTAACTAGTAGTCGTAACATGTCCGTGGGAGGGATAAACTAAATAAAAAAAGGATATTTTGTTTTTTATGTATAAAAAAATAAATAGACAATTTCAATAAAATTATTTATGAAATAAAAGATATTGAAGAAAAACCACAGTAAATCTCATTCTTAAAGAATTATGTTTAGTAGCCCACAATTAACACTAGATATTTATTAATACTAAAAAAATAATAAGATATTAAAATATTTGCTTTTAAAAAAATGAAACATCTATTGAATTTCATCAATAATTTTAAGTCGAATCCAAAATATATTTTAAAAGTTTTTTGGGGGGAATAAAAATAGTTTTCTAAATTAATTGGAACTTCTAGTAATAGAGTTTCACCAAGAAAAAATTGTCAAAAATTTTAAATTCATATTTGGAGAGAGAGAGAGAGAGAGAGAGAGATTATGTGGTATATAAACATGTACGTATATTTTTTGGAGAAACATATATGTATTCTGCGAGGGAAAAGAAGAGGAGAAACAAAACTACTGTATATAAGCTATGTCACAGTGATTGATTTTTTTTTTTTTTTTTTTTTTGAAGACACTGTGATAATGAAACAATATGAGTACATCTAATTAGATACATGGTGATAGCATGGGATATAATATAGTGCAATAAGTAGTTTTAATGATATAGTCAATTGAAGAGAACTCAAAGACCAATTTTAGTATATTACATATGCTTTTGTCCATTTAATCTGAGACATAAATTAACTGGAAAAAATCTTATTAAGAAATGTGAAGATTTTTTGTGTTTTTGTTTTTTTTTTTTTTTGTTCTTTTTTACTTGAAGAAATGTAAAGTTAACACTTAACATGGAAGAAAAATGCAATTGTATTATTGAGAAAAGGATAAAACTACTCAATATTATGACTTATATAGTATATGCACGCGTAAATGATGCACGAGTTAATATATTAAAAATGGTTAAATAATAAGAAAAAACTTAAATATCGTCAAAGCTTCAAAATTATTTAAAATTATATACTATATATATATATATCAAATAAAAGCCAGTATAATTCATGTGATACAACAAAAACGTGTAATTATCATAGTAGATACTTGTAAAACCAATTCTGTATCAAAACCATTTTTTCTTTATTAGTTGGAAAATATAATAAGAAACAAATAACTAGAAGGCACGTTACTTACCTTCATTCTCAACCCAGCCACCAATCCAATTTAAGGATAAGTTAAGATTTTTTAGCTCCAAGAAAGTCTCAAATAGAGAAGCATTCAGAAACCAGACAATATCTTTGTGATAATAATAATGCGAGTCATGATAATGGTCAGTATTTAAATTTCTGATGTTGTGGAGAAAGAGGTGGCTCACGTGACCAGTGGTGGAGCTACAGGTGATTCGCTCCCACTCACAACACTCACTCTTTGGCTCATCAACCCATGATGGGAGAAGATGATCTCCTATGGTCATATTGGTGGGGGTCGACCTCACAAACTCCTCCTTGATTTCTAACAGGCTCATCCTCTCTTCTACAATTCAACCTCTATGCACATGAAGTTGAACTACAACTATCAAACCCCACAATAAGCTCTTCACCAAGGACCACTCCATTGTGAAAAATGTAGTACACTAACACTAGTACTCCTATATTCATTTCCATGCCTATGACCAGTTTTATACATAGTGAAGGAGGCAGGTAGGAGAATTCAGTCAAGTCTTTTTTCTATCTTTTTTCTTTTTGGGGTTGGTGGGCGGGAAGAAAGTTTAGTTGTAATAGTAATACTCCTCTATTCGTTGCTTGCTAGATTAATTTATATAGGAGGTAGGAGAATCGTTGATAATTCAAAAGCATTCCGGCAGGTGTACTAGATATGCTTATCGCTTTAGTTAATTCCCTGGAATGTTTTGGAGCATTTAATTTGTTAGATTTTAGAACACTCGAAAACACAGGTTATTTAACTTAATATATTATCCAAGTTGTTACTTAGGTCAATTAATCAAATTTAGGTTAAACAATAGTAAAACATATCATGAACAGCGAAAAAGTAAAAAACACAACAATAGGATGACTCAGGAAAACCAATAAAACAATCTAATTTCAAAGTAAAAAACCTATTAATGATTTAACTTAAACAATCCACAAAGCAATAATTCACTAATAGAATAGTATTTTTTACTATAGACTTAACCCTAAATCTATTGCTATTTCATGTAATACTTACTCACATGACCACACATAGCTCTGAATCCACGGACTTTTCTATTATGAATTTGTTACACACAAACGCTCCTATTTATGACTTTAAGAACTCCACTCAAAGGTTTAGATCATCAAGTGTTGATCTACTTGCAGCAACTTAATTCCACCGGTACTAGCAATATCAATCTAATCTCTGATAGATGCTTGTTAAGTTAGAAGGTTACAGAACCTCACAGATTTCACAAAAGTAACTCACAAAACTTGAAAAATGTGTATTAGAGTTTTCCTTTTATACTTAGCAGTGTTGGACTCAAACCCTAAACATTTCACGGGCTTTTGGGTCTTCTTTAAAATTCTACAGAATCGCAATTCAATCAGTTGAAGGACTCTCTCAATCGGTCGAGCATAGGAGTTTTTCAATTCTTCTTTCTGTAGCTTGTATGTTCTTGAATTTTAACTTGTATCAAATTGAGCAATGTTTGAAACTCTTTAGAAACACTAAGATCTTATGGTCCTCGGTTTGCGAACATACAACAAATTTAGTTCCTAAATATTTAATCCTAAATATTTAGAACCTAACATAATTTTTTATATTTTTTTTAATGTCAACAGCCTTAGAGTTCAATTGAAACATTTTGGTATTTCTAAAAAAAATAAATTCATTGTTCAAATCAACCCTCCTCCAAGTATCAAATTATCAAATTTTAAATTTTTTTTTTAAAAAATGTCAATAGCCTCATAGTTAAACTCACACTTTTTTCTATTATTTTTTTGTTTCTAACAAAGGCGTCTAGTGTTCAAACTCACTCTCTCTCAACTATCTAATTATCAAAAATAAAATGAATTTTGTGAATATTTTCTTCTGCAAAAATTGAGATTAAAAAGGAGAGTACACTGAGCTTATCAAATTATGCTTTATAAAGCTTCCGAAAAAGAAAATGAATGTTGTGGATTTTTTTAACAAATAGATGTTAATGATAAAAATTATTCACAGGCACCTCACACATGTTTAAGGAGCTAGTTATTAATTTTACAAAAAGTAATAGAGACAAATTCATAAAATTTCCATTTACTGTGAGTCGCATTTATATTCCTGTAGTACCTTATATTGTAGAAAAGGTGAGTCACCTATAGCAATTATGCCTCTCTTTTCTTTTCTTTCTTTTTTGCCCAACGCAATCCATAATACGTACGCTAGGTGCCCTATGAACTTACTAATTGCTTCTTCTTTTTTGAGAAAAAAATAAAAATAAACCTACTAATTGCTAATACTTAATATTGAATAATTACTTAGACAAACTAAAAAGATCGTAGGCTTTTAGTTTGAGTAATGATTAGCAACAATTTCGGGTGGATTTAAGCAAATATCCAACCTTCTAGTTGCGAATTCTTATGCAAGATTAAGTATTAGCCAAAAGTTTAAATTACATTGTCTAAATTAAATTAAATTCTAGTAAATAAAGTGACAATGACTCAAGTCAATGGCAGCAAAAAAAAGGAGAATGGAGATTTGGGGGTAAAGGTTGCAGTCCCACGAGCACCTACTACTCCCCTTTCATTTTAGACCAAGTATTCTGATAGCATTTTTTTTTAGTGCTAAATTTCACACAACATATACAAATACACTTAGTTGTACAAGTTATTCTAATCAATTAGGGATAATTTATAGGCCTCCTTTGGGGCAACTAATTTTTCTTTTTAAAATGTCAAGAACATTATAGTTCAACAAGCAGTTTTTGATGGCACTTTTTGGTGTTTATAAAGAAGACATTCAATAGTTCAAATTCTCCCTCTTTAATTATCAATTTAAAAAAAAATAAAAAAAATTATTTAAATGAATTTTTTTTTTTAAAAAAATTTAAACAAGAAGAAGTGAAAGTTTGTCTAAAAAAAAAAACTGCATTGATGGAGACAAAGTTCTTATTGTAATTTAGGTTAAAATACAAAAACTCACCATCTAAGTTTCACCATAATTCATTTTAGTCCTCTAACATTACTTTCTTTCAATTTAACTTTCTAAATTTTATAAGTGTTCAATTAAAACCTTAGTTAGTATTCCGTTAAACTGTCTTTTAACTAATTGAAATTACGTTTGTTTAGGTCCATTCACAATATTTAATTAATAACCTTATTATTTTATTATTTCTTTTGTAAAACATGATATTGATTGATTAGACTAATCAATCCATATCATGTCAATGCATAATTTAAACTATGATGGAGACATGCTGTTTATCGTACTCCAAATTGCATTTTCAAGTCCCAAGTAATAATTCAATGAACAAGGATTGAATATGAACAAAAATTAAAAGAAGTGAAGGGGAAAAACTGTGACTGTTTATGCTTAGGAGCGCAGTGATTGTATTAGTGTTGCATTACCTACATATATAAGTCGATAATTTTGGTTGTGTCACACTTTTGACGGTGTTGAATAGAGTTTCTTTTTGCGGGTGACACAATCTGATTGGATTTTGATCTTTGGTTTTTTGTGGTTTCTATGTCTAGTTTTCTTATTCCTTATTCCTTATTCATTTGCATTTGCTAAACTATAATTATAGATCTCTATCAATATATATGGTGAAACTTGTTAAACCAACACGACACCGTTTCACATTAGGCTATTAAAGCTTGCTGCCTAATGCATAAAACTGTTTCACTTGAAGTCGTTAAACTGTAACATAATCCGTTTAGGCAATTATGAGTTTGTGAGAAAGAAACTACAAGCTTTAATAGACTAAAAGATCTTCATCCAAGCCTCATATAAATTATCAATCACAGTAATTAATTCTACTTCTAAAGCTCTTAGTTTCTCTCTTTCTCCCACTTTATTAGTCTTTGTTTTCATCATCTTCTTCGATTAATTTCTTTGTTCTACTCACAAGCTTTACTTCAATCGATATTCTATCATTGTGTAAATATTGTAATGCTCTTTGATATCTTAAAAACTAGCCTATCACCCACACAATATTTGGATAACTATTCTATCATTGCCTTTTTTTCATTTCTTTTTTTTTTTCATCCTCTCATTGCGTTTCTTCTCATTCCTAGTCCAAAATTTTATTTTATTTTTATCTGTTTTGGTTTTTTTTTCATACATTTTTTTCCTCATCAATTTTTTTCATAACGTGTTATTATTATTATGAGAATAAATTGGAACCAGTAATAATGTGACACGGCATACTTTTACCAATGAAAACTAAAGCATGACACACACAATCACTCCCTCAAAAATACCTAATATAATAAAAATTAAAACCCAAATAACCATAAAATCAAAACCCAAACGGGGATATTTTCAGAGTAGCAGTGGGAGGAGGAAGCATATCGTAAGTTATGATGGATTTGAAAGAAAGTTGAAAACTAGCATCTCGAGTTTTAGAAACTCGATTTTAATCTAAAACTCGAGTGTTAAATAATCGATTCTCAATTGGTGATTTTGCCACCTAGATCTCGAGTCTTAAGGAGTCGACTTCCAAATTGTACTTGAAGAACATCCTCTCTAAAGAAGAATAGAATGAAGAACGGATCTCTGAAGAAGAACAGAATGAAGAACGGATTTGGATTTGAAGAGGCATGATCTGATTTGAAGAGGAAGAACGAAGAGATGATTTGAAGAGGCACAATCTGATCTGAAGAGGAAGACGAAGTGACGATTTGACAAGGCACGATCTGGTCTTTAGATCTGCCGTCGAAGAACGAAGAAGAAGGAGAAGAAAGAGAAGAAACCCAGTAGATGAGAAACCCAGAGACGCAGATGAAGAAACCCAGCAAAAACCCAGAGAGAGCTGAAGAACGGTGAAACTTGAGTTTTTAAAACTCGAGTCTCAAAACTTCCACTGGATTTTTCGTCCACATCAGCTCCTATCGCCTACAAATCGAGACTTAAAAACTCGATTTTTATTTTGAAACTCGAGTTTTAGACACTCGAGATGCCACTTTTCATCATTGTTTTGAAACGTGACAACTAACTAATTTTTTTTATATTTAATGTTATTTGAAAAAAAAAATCAAACCCAAACTCACTGTGCAAGCTCCGAAGAACCAACCCAACAATGAGATGACCTTAGAGATGGTATCGTTGAAGCAGCCAAAGTCCGAGAGGCGTAGCTGGAGACACTGGTGAGTGGTGAGAACAATGACAAGAATGGTGAGAAGAATATAGAAAAACCTTCTTACTTTGGAGAGTTCTAAGGTGGCTTTGAGGAGTGATAAGCTAGAGGGTGATTTGGGGAAGTGTGATTGGAGAGCTAGAACAATCTTGGGCTGTTATTTTTTTGGGGTAGTTGCCGTTTTGGGATATTGGGTACTGACGAAGTGGATGTTGTGGTGTTGGTTATGGTGGTACTGGGTTTTCTTATTTGCTTTCACAATCTCTTGAGCTTCTCTTAGTTTTTGATCCACGAAGGGGATTTTAGAAAAGGGACATTGAAGTTGTATTGAAGATGACAAAAATGAGTTAGATTCATACAACACCCCTTTTCATCTTCCTCTTTTCAATGTTTCTTTGCAATAAGGCATATAAAAGAGTTCTGCTATTAGACTTTCTGTTCCTGCTGATTTGAAATCACTCTTTTTTTTAACTTGATCTCACAGGTGTCTCCGGTGGTGCCCCTCGAATTTTAGCGGCGACATTGGGACCATCTCCGACGTCTCATCGTTGGGCTGGATTTTCTAATTTTTTATTTAATTTTCTGGTTTTGGGTTTTCATTTTTATAATATTATTATGTATTTTTGAAGGTGATTGTGTGCGTCACATTATCATTGGAGGCGTAAACCAGCTCTTTTACACCACAACCGGTTCCAATTTATTCAACCGGTTCCAATTTATTCGCTGTTATTATTTTTATCTAATAAGTACAAAAGAATAAATTACAAAAATTACATTTTTCATTATGTTATTTATCTTTTTTATCTAGAAAAGATTTTTTTTTACCTTCCAACCATACATCATGAGTAAGAACTAAAATTTCTTATATGATCCTCCTACTTTTTTTTTATTTTTTTTTATCTCCTTTCCATTTTCTATTTGCTTACTTTATGTACCCTTAAGTTTTAGTATATTTAAGTATCAAATGGATCAACAGTACAAAGACATCCATATAAAATGAAATATATAAACCTACAACTACCTGTACAAGTCAATTAATCTAAGATACACATCCAAAAAGTGAAATGGGAAAAAGTAACACTAAAATTAGTGGTAATTTGGCTCTTCAACCAGGATTGTTAAAGAAAGTTATGGCATTGCACCTATCAGTTTCATCCAAAAGATTAATCAAATTTTAACTATGACAAATTAAACAGAGCCATAGAGTAATGATTAAAGTGTTATGCAAATTGCAATTGATGATAAAGTTTGTTAAAATGCTCATTCAAAGTAGAATAGAGAACTACCTATATAGTTTCCCAAATTGGAACTCACTTAGATTGAAAACACTTCATTTAATTGACATCCTTCCAACCATATTCACAAAAGCCAAATGGAGGGTGAATAGACTTTGTATAGCGAAAGTCGAATTCTCCCACTTTAATTAGAACTATATGTATATATATTTTTAGAAAGTAAATAAAACCATATTAATTAAAGGTCATACTAAGAAAACAAATTATTGTGTATTTTAAATCACAGTCCATTATTCTAAATATTAGATATAAAGTTCGCTACAATAAGAGTTCCCAAATATTGTGAAAGCAGCATTAGTTAATTATACAAATGGACAAATAACTTACGCAGAGTAATGCTAATTGAAATATAACAAAAATACATGAAATCCTCAACCAAATTGAAGCACCACAGTCGCCAATGAGGGTTGATATAAAGAACAGTAATAATTCCTAGGAAGAACATGATGTATGTCACCGAAAAGCTAGTGAAGGAGACCACTTAATCTACTTTGTACCATTTCTCATCACTTGCATCTAAGGATTGTGTCGACGTTGGAGATGAATTGTCTCTATTGGTGCAATTTTTCTCCAATGGCAATCCACAGAGAAGTGGATTTCCTTCATAGCTGCTAGCACTAAATGTTGAAAATTGTGCTGTCATTTTTGGAGTCCTACCTGACAAGTTGTTATATGCAACACTGAACACTTCTAAAAAGGTAAGACTAGTAAATTGTGGAGGGATTTCTCCACTTAATCTATTGTGAGAAAGATCCAAGCTCTCTAGTTCAGTCAAGTTGGAGAATGTTTTTGGAATGGAACCTGTGAACTGATTGTGAGACAAGTTTAGTGCACGAATTCCTTGTAATTGTCCAAGTTCAAGAGTGATTTCACCTGTTAGGTTGTTACAAGAAAAATCCAAACCAGACATGTAACTAAGAATGCTAGCCTTGTAAGAGCTAAGCCTATCTTTAGTAACAAAGTTAACTTCAATATCTTTGCTCTGACTCTCATAACGGTCAGTGACAAGGTCACTTTCAATTCTGAAAGGCAGAAACCCCACATATTCTGAGCTGAAAGCACTAAAAGATAGAGTCTCATTAGAGACAATATGTTAAAAACAGTGAGGTATTGTCCCAGAAAAGAATTTTCTAGAGAGATCCATTAAGCTTGTATTGGTCAATTGACATAACTGAGCTGGAATGGTGCCATTCAAACGGTTTCCTCCTAGCAACAAAATTCTTAAGGAGGAAAGTTTACCGATTGCACTTGGAATAATTCCTGACAACTGATTGTCACTGATATCTAATGTCATAATCTTTTAAATATTAAGAAAAGCTTCTGGTATTGATCCTAAAAATTTATTCTCTTTCAAATTTAAATATTATAAAGCATCGCTTGACCACAAAGGTAAAGATCCCGAAAGAAAGTTATGAGAAATGTCCAAATTCATAAATGGAGCTGTTTCACACACAATTTCACCTTCAAAATAATTATATCCCAAAAGGAGAGTAGAAGTAGATGTTAGATTGCATATCCAAGTAGGAATCTTACCTGACATGTTATTATTGCTAACATCCAAGAAGAAATCATTAAAAGTCAGTGGGGAAAATTCATTCGACATAGCCCCAGAGAACGAATTGTCATTTATTTTCAAAGCCTGTAACATAGTAAAGTTAAAATCACTTGACAATAAATGGCCATCGAAATTATTATTAGATAATTCCATTATCATTAGCTTGGAGCAACCTGCTAATAATTCTTTCGGTACTTCTCCGAAGAAGTTGTTAAAGGACACACTGAATATGCTTAAAAGACTCATATTGCCAATAGAGGATGGGAGGGAACCACTGAGGGTATTATTGGATAACTTTAGACTCAATATATTTGGTAGCATATTCCCTATATTTCCTTGAAGTTGCCCATTGAGCTGATTGTTTGACACATCCATCCAATAAGTATAGTTGAGACAAAGCGGCAAATGAAAATTACCCAAGAGAGAGTTATCATTAAGACTAACATATTCCAGCCTTGTATTGTTTCCAACCAACCAACCAGGGAACTGTCCTTTTAACATATTGTAAGAGAGATCAAGTACTCTCAAGCTATGCTAGTGAAAGAGAAATGTTGGAATTTGATTGGAGAGCTTGTTGAGATTACAATTAGATATCACAAGATATTCCTACTGAAATAAAGGCACCCAGTATGAATTTTCTATTTCTATATTGACCATCTTCTCATCACACTTAAATCAAAAGAATTCAAGCTTAGAAAGATTAACAAATGAGCTGAATGAGAAACCGTCAACAAGGTTATGACTGAGATCAATATGCTTAAGGGATGTGAGGCCAACTATCAAATGAGATGAAATGTTTCCTCTAAAATAATTCTCGTAGAGATCTAACAATTGAAGAGATGTCAAATTGAATAGGCAAGAAGGCAGGGTTCCTTCAAAATTATTCTACCTAAGATTTAACTCTTCAAGTTCCTCAGTTCACATAAACCTGCAAAAAAGGAACCAATTTTTGCAGTTCTCAACATTATAATATCTTATTTGTAAGAATACGTCAGGTCTAATCCTGTAATTTATTAGTCTTTTTTCATTTGTTTTCATTTCACAAAGAAATATTTACATCAAATCAATTAAATACATACCTTGAGTTGGTAAAGATCCATTAAGTTCATTTCCTTGCAAAACTAATGATTTGAGAGAAGATAATGCTCCTATAGAAGGAAGAACAATTCTAGTTAATTCATTGTCACTCATATCTAATAGTTCCAAGGCATCAAAAGTTGCAAAATCTGAAGAAAAAGATAATATATTGTGCTGAGAAAAAATCTTTGGCAAAATCAAATATAGATATAAATGTGAGTTAGATTCACATGTACACCAAATTTTATGTGATTTATCAGTTTTATTAGATAAATATTTTAAAGATGTCACTTATTTATATGTTTTTTTTACATTTAAACCAAATTTTATGTCAATTTGATTTATTTACCAGGTAATCATTAAACTCAAGTTTTATGTTTAACTAGCGTGTAACCTCCTGTATATAAATAGGTACAATTAAAAAAAATCACAATTATGTACATGGATCAAATCATACATTTTTTCTTTAAAAGATATTGAAATTAAACATGGCATTAGCTTATACCTTTTTTAAACCATAGATTTCTAAAGTATGTAATGATTTCACATATTATATATATATATATATATATATATATACTATTAAATATGTTGTTAAAAAGAATGATGAAGGTTTTCCTATCTTTGATGAAAGTATTTTTAAAGGTATTCCTGATGGTGTTAATACCTTAATCTATACTATTCTTAAACATTTTGTTGGTACTCCATCTAATATTTTATCTCAAATTCTGATTATCTGAACAATTTGAGATGCCCCACTATGTTTGATTGTTAATGGTACCAAGTTGTTTTCATTTCCAGAGTTTTGCTCTGGAAAGATTGCTACAAGCCTTATTGGAAAGAAAAGTTTATTGATGGTCTGCCTCCTATCTTTAATCATAAGGTAAAACAAGAGTTAATTGGTAAAACTGATTCCATTGATTATGATAATTTAAGTTATCGTGATATTTTAAGCACTATTAAAAAACTTGGTATTAATATGTGCAATGATGTGAAATTGTAAAATATCAATTAAAGAATAAAAGAAAAGCTAAATATGAAATGAGTAATTTCTGTGAACAATATGGTTTGCCCCCTATTGCTCCTTCCAGGCGAAATGGGAAAAAAAATGATAAAAGTCACAAAAATTATGATCATAAAAAAAAATACAGAACCAACTTTGCTAAACACAATAATTTTTATGCTAAAATGATAAATGTTTCTAAAAATATGATAAACAAAAAATAGGTAAAGTCAAATGTTTTAACTATGGTAAACCTGGATACTACAGTAAATATTGCAAGCAAAAACCTGGTAAGTTAAAAAATAAGTTTAACATGTTAAATATTGATGATAAAGATCAAGAAGAATTATTTCGAATCCTTGAATCAAACAATTCGTCTAATTCTTTGAAAAAGGACTTTTCTTCCTCATCTGATTCCTGTTGTCAATGTGCTGATGATCTTCTAGTTCACCTGATGTTAAAATTGGTTGTAGAGATTCTTGTTGTAATGTTATAAAAACTATTAATGCTCTCACCAAAAGTGATGAAAATGAAAGTTTATTAATTACTTTGATAAGCCAAATTGAGAACCCTGAATTAAAACAAGAGTATCTCAATAAGCTTAAGAAAAATTTAATAAAAGATGAAGATGTTAAAAAACTAAAATCAACAATAAGCTTTGAAGAAACCTTAGAGAGATTTAATAAAAAGAAACCCAAAGATTTAACTGTTAATGATCTCTAACATGAAATCAATGTTGTCAAACAAGAGATAATTAAACTAAAAAATGAATTTAAAATTGTTAAAAGTGATAACAATAATCTTAAACAAGAGTTGTTTTTATTAAAATTGATGAAAACCTTGATAAAAATCAATCTGACATTGACCAAGATGAGCATAAAGATGGAGATGAATCCAGTCAACAGGCTTTTCTTTTTGATAAAGGTATTGCTGATATTTTCACTAATCTTGTTAACAAAATGCTTCCACCAAAATGGTTTTCAAAAGTTAAAATTGTTGTTTCCCATGATTATCATTTCAATGTTATTGCTTTGATTGATTCTGGTGTGGATATGAATTGTATCTAGGAAGGATTGATCCTTTCCAAGTATTTTGAAAAATCAACTGAAAGATTGGTTTCTGCTAATGGTACTCAAATGAAGATTAAATATGAATTTAATAATGCTCATGTTTGTCATGATAATGTCTGCTTCAAGATTCCCTTTGTTCTGGTTAAAAACATGATTGATAAAGTGATTCTTGATCTTCCATTTATAAATGCTTTGTATCCTTTTCTTGTTGAGCATTATGGAATTACTACTAATCCTTTTGGATAGAAAGTAAAATTCAAATTTGCTTCAAAGTTTGAAATTGATACTGATGATGCTTTAAATCTGATTCATGCTAAAACCAAATATCTAAACTTCCTTAAGCAAGAAGTTAGATACAAGAAAATTGCTGAACAGCTTTCTGATAAATTGTTGCAGTAAAAAATTAATAATTTCCAAAAAAATTTGATTGATGATGTTTACTTTGATTCTCCTAATACTTTTTGGCATGTGAAAAAACATATTGTTACCCTGCCTTATGCTACACAATTTGATACTAATGTGCTCCTTCAAGAACCACTAATGGGTTCTTTCAAACACTTCACAAATGCTTTTACAGGTAATACTCATAATACTAAGATGTTTATCATTACCGTTTATTAACCTTCAAGCACTTGAAATCCATCTTATTAACCTTACTACTCAAAATAAGGCTTATACAACCACCTTGCTAACCTTGTTCTAGAAGATGAGTCTCATAGGAGCCATCTTAATAATCCAAATATTGCAAATAAAACCTTCACTAGTCAACTCTTTGGCAAAGAGGATATCCATTCGAAGGATAAAAAGACTATAATGGGTACTAATTATGCTAGATATAGTCTTAAGATCCAATCTTTATTAAGAAGTGTTGTTGCCAACTTGCCGCCAGAAATACAATCTTGTATTTTGAAAGCAAGGCTATGACCAAATCTCTTGATCTTTGGTTCAAATATTTCAAACCACTTGTTAAAACAACTATTCCTGATCCCACTAATTCAGATGATATTAATGACATCTATATGCTGTCAATATGGGAAGAACACTTTGAGAGTAGTCTTAGAGTGTATGAAATGAATCATCAATTTCTCGGCCTCCTGGTCAATTATGAAGATGGTTCAGATGATAATGACAGAGATCCCTATTGGCTTTCCCAAATGTTTGAATTTGGCTTCATCAAACTCATAAAACTAACGAGTCATGACCAAGTTAGCCAATTCCCACAAATTATTCAAAATGTTGTTACAAAGATCAATAATCTTTTGTTTCTATTAGATGCTGGAGTACTTTGCCAAAATGGGATAAAGATAACTAGTTGGATGCCTAGCCTTCAAAACATCTTGTTCTCATTAATGGCTTTACACACCAAGGTCAATCGTATGAAGGAGATACCTACCTTTCATACAAATATCCTGATGCTCTTGCCAATTGCTGGAGAAATTATTTCAATAACCAAATTCTTGATGTCATCCAAGACCTATGGAAAGACTACCATTTCATAAGAAGCACAGATAGAATTCATGTTTTCGATATAAAACCTTATGTTTCTGCTGTTCGTCATCTTCAAAGGATTAGTCATGATGATCCAAAAAGGTTTTTTACACCAGGAAATAGTCTTGTGTATGAGCCACTTCTATACTGTGGATTTTGCAACTAGTATTGTCACGACCCAAATCTGTACTTCAGAATTTAGAGCATGACCGGCATGTTAATATCAAGTTTACCTCAATACTAACACGAACCAACCTAAACTGATGGTGCTTATCAAGAATTGTTTCCTGTATACCAGCTTATTTTCTTGCATAAAAGTCATAATATACAAAAATGATGAAAACCTTGAAAACTCATTTCATTTGAACTTTGCAAGATTACCACTTGCCTAAAACTTAAGGTATTCATGTAAATATTACATAGCTAAACGTTTAACAAAACTCTTATTTACAAACCTAACCCCAAAGACATATAACTGGGGTTCAAAACAAACTAAGGTTCCGAATTACATCTGTGCTCAAAGGATTAAGTACATCTTGATTCCTCCTATACAACAAAAGCGCTAAACTACTACACAACAAAAAGACTACACAATCTAACAAATGAGAATCATAGAATCCTTGCCACCTCTAATACTCTCGCTACTTCCAGGAAGAACCTATGCACTAAAATATAATAGGGTGAGCTACGAAGCCCAGTTAGGTTTTATGCTCCATGAGCCTTTGATAAAAATGCATGTAAAACGTTTGTGAAGACAATCTCATCTCCACTAGGAGACAAAAGAAAATTATTTACAAAAGCCCAGGAGGCATATAGGAATGATGTAAAACGTGCATTTGGAGTGCTTCAAGCACGATTTGCAATTGTACGTGAACCTGCACGATTTTTCTATCATGGAACACTACACGACATTATGAAAGCATGTATAATTCTTCATAATATGATCATTGAAGATAAGCGAGATGAAGCTGAAGCAGTGGACTTAGATTTTGAACAAATTGATGTGATTTTATGTACACCAATGTCACATGAGCAGACAAATGAATTTACAGATTTCATTCAAGTTCATCAATGCATTAGGGATCAAGAAACTCATTCTCAACGCCAAATGGATCTCATTGAACATTTATGGCAATTACAAGGAGAGTCGTGAAAACTTTTGGTTTTGTTTATTTGTTTCCTCTTCTTTATGGAGTTGCCATTAAAACTTCTGATTTGGTTTATTTTTTTCATTTTTTTTTATGAAGTTGCCATTAAAACTCATTGGCTATGTTGTTTTGTTGTGTTAAGTACTAGCCAATTGTTTTGTTGTGTTAAGTTTAAGTACCATTTGTCATCAAGGAAGTGACAAGCTCAACTCTGTTTAATTCAAAGGGTTTTTTGTGAGTTAATGTTATTGGATATGAGTTATGTGTGTAAGTTTTCTATGGACTATATTGGTAGTTTTGTTCAATTGAAACAACTTCAACTTGACAAGTTGGCTTTAAGATTGCATTTATAACTATGTTTTTGGCTTTTGATATGAGTCATTTAATCTGGATACATATCTGTGCACACTTATGAGAGTTTGCTTTCATGGAGTACTGTATCATTACAAATTTGGAATGAATTGTCCAGAAAAAAGATTTTATTTGAAGATGTGTGTAATATTTCAATAGTATGTGTGAGATTGGAGAAGTTGCATTCTACTTTAGATACTTTGGTGTTAGGTACTCTGGTGTAATAATTCAAGCAGTTAATTTCTGGTGTTAGATACTCTTATTTTTTGTGCCAAACTATGTAGAACTCGATTAATCATTAATGTCTGCTTTTGATATGAGTCTTGACAGGTTCAACCTTTTTTTCTTTTTTTTTTTTTGAAGGTTGAAAGGTTTTGAGTTTTTTTTTTTTTTTTTTTTGAAGGTGACAGGTGGATTTTTTTTTTTATGGGAAGGTGACAGGTTCTAAGTTTATTATGATTATTATTTTTTATTTTTTCTAAATGCTTGTTAAGAAAATATAGATTTTTAAAAATATGACAGTTGAGGATTATATGAGAATGTTACCGTTAGAATAAGAATATTTGAAAATCTGACTGTTAGGAACAAATAATAAAGAAAGAATAAAATAAGAATTCAGAAATAATATTTAGATGAAGTGGTAAAAAAAAGAACATCTAATAAATGGTGTATTGTAAAGTGGTGTGTTAAAATATAAAATAACTTTTTGATATGTCAAAATAGCAGTATTCTACAACACTTGATAGTAATGCTCTAATGCTTTTTGTAGTATCAGACTGTTATTGTTTATTCCTAGGAGTGCGGTGATTGTATTAGTGCCTTGTTAGACACGGTTGGTGTTATTATTATTATTATTATTATTATTATTATTGGTTAAGAAACTGAATAAAAATTTCTTACTTACCTTAAAAATGATTTGTAAAAGTTGATAAATGAACTCACGCTTCATACACAAACGGGAAGGGTGACTAAGGAGGAGCACTACGGAATTAGTAGGGGCACATTTCATGTATTTTGCCATGAAGCCGGAATTTCTTGTGATCAAGCAAGAGTTAACAAGTTTTTTGAATTAGTTTTCAACATAGTATATATAAGGGTGTAGACTAAGGGCCCATTTGGATTGAGGGGGAAAGGAGGGGGAGTGGAGGGGAGTAGGTAGTATAGTGTTGGCTGAAAATAGGTTAATTTTGGACCAAATTTACTATGCTTTACTCTACTCTCCCTCTCTCCCCCCTCAATCTAAACGGATCATAAATGATTCCTACACATAATCTAAAAGACAACCCGAAAAGTTTAATTAATTTACTAAGAAGATTAATTAAAGAGGTTCACAAATGCTAAAATGAGCTATCAACCTGTGGAACATAACAACATGTGTATTAATCAATGACAAATAAACTACTTGAATTTTAGGTATCCAATGCCAATGTTTTAGACTATTTAGCAAAAAGTTAAAAATGTTGTTCCCAAACTAACCCTTAATTAGCTTAAAAGTACTTAAAAGAACTATGATAGTAATATCTAGTGTGATCATCCGCATCAACAATGCACTAGAATGTACTGTAATATTTACATAGAAATGGCACCGTTCCACAACCAGTGAGTAGTGACCATGGGTCAAAGTTCAAACAACAAAATGATATCATGACACTTAATGTACATGACATTGTTTCACATATACCTGTTAAAGTCCACAATGCATGTGACAACCTTTTATAATTGTATTAATGAAGCATAGATAAACAATTCCTTTTCACTTATAGCTGTTAGACCGTAACAAAATTGTAATAGAATCTCTTTAGGCAATTATGAGTTCTATAGAGAGTAATTTAACAGTGCAATTGATTCTACTTCTTAAGCTCTCAGTCCATCATTCATCAACATAGATATAAAATTCGTTACAATAAAAGTTCCTAGATATTAAAGGAAGTAACCTTAGCTAATTATACAGATAGGCTGATAACTTACCTAGAGTAATTGCAATAGAAAAATAGCAAGAATACATGAAATCCTCAACCAAAGTGTAGCACCGCAGTCGCCAATGAGTGTTGATATAAAGCATAGTAATTACTCCTAGGAAAAACATGATGTAAGTTACCGAAAAGCTAGTGAAGAACACCGTTTGATCAACTTTGTACCATTTCTCATCACTTACATTTGAGGAATACATTGGCGTTGGAGAATCATCTCTCCTAGTGCAATTCTTCTCCAATGGCGGTCCACAAAGAAATGGATTTCCATCATAGCTACTTGCATCAAAAGTTCCAAATTGGGCTTTCATATCTAGGGTCCTACCTGATAAGTTGTTATAAGCAACACTAAACACCTCCAAAAAGGTAAGCTCAATCAATTGTGGAGGAATTTCTCCACTCAATCTATTGTGAGAAAGATCCAAGCTCTCTACTTTAGTCAAGTCTAAGAAAGATTTTGGAATGAAACCTGTTAATTGATTGTGAGATAAGTTTAGTGCATGAATTCCTTGTAGTTGTCCAAGTTCAAGTGGGATTTCACCTGTTAGTTTGTTACAAGATAAATCCAAACCTGACATGTAAGTAAGAATGTCATCCTTGTAAGAGCTAAGCCTATGTTTGGTAACAAAGTTAATTTCAACATCTAGGAGATACTCATCGTAGAAACTACCAAATCCAACAGACCAATATTGTGCTTCAAAAATACGTGCTTCAGAAATACTAAAAGACAATGTGTGTCCAAAACAATGAGGTATTGTCCCAAAAAATAAGTTTCTTGAAAGATCCATTAAAGTTATATTGGTCAGTTGACATAACTGTGTTGAAATATTGCCACTCAAATGATTTCCTCCCAGCAATAAAATTCTTAAGTTTGAAGTTTTACTGATTGCACTGGGAATGCTGCCTGACAATTTATTATCACTGATATCCAAAGTCCAAAGCTCCGACATATTGAGAAATGGTTCTGGTATTGATCCCGAAAAGTTGTTCTCTTCCAAATGTAAATGTTTTAACTGCGTGCTTGACCACATAGGTAAAGATCCATCAAGGAGGTTATGAGAAAGGTCCAAAAACTCAGCTGTAATTGTTTCACATGGAATTTGGCCTTCAAAATTATTATTTTGCATGAGAATACCACCAAAATATGTTAAATTGCATATCCAAGTAGGAATCCTACCCGACATTTTGTTGTTGCTAACATCCAAGAAAGCAATATTCATGAAATTGGGTAATTCGTTTGGCATAGCTCCAGAGAACTGATTATGATTTATTTTTAAAATAAATAGCTGAGTTAAGTTAGATAAAGGTACCCAATCTAAATGGCCATCAAAATAATTATTGGATAATACCAAGGTTGACAGAATGGAGCAACCTACAAATATGTCCTTTGGTACTTCTCCGGAGAAGTTGTTAAGGGACACGTCAAGTGCTTCCAAGAGACTCATATTACCAAATGAGGATGGGAGAGAACCTGTGAAAGAATTATTGGATAACTTTAGGTACCATATATTTGGTAGGATCTCCCCAATATTTCGTTAAAGCTTTCCATTGAGCTGATTGTTTGACACATCTATCACAGAAGTAGAGTTAAGACAGAGCGACAAATGAAAATGACCCGTGAAAGAGTTATGGTTAAGAGTTGCAGATTTTAGCCTAGTATTGTTTCTAAACAACCAATCAGGAAACGGTCCTTTCAACCCATTGTGTGAAAGATCAAGTTTTCTCAAGCTATGCTGGTGAAAGAGGAATGTCGGAAGTTGATGGGATAGATTGTTTATAGAACAGTTGGATATCACTAAAGACTCCAACTTAAATAAGGGTACCCAATCTAAATTTTCTGTTTCTATCTCGATCTTCTCGTTATCACATCTAAATTGAAATGACTCAAGCTTGGAATTGTTAGCAAATAAGCTTAATGATAAACCCTCAAAAAGGTTATAACTGAGATCAATATACTTAAGGGATGTAAGGTCAACTATCAAAGATGAAATGTTTCCTCGGAACCGATTCCTATTGAGATCTAACCATTGAAGAGATGTCAAATTGTATAGGCAAAATGGAAGGGTCCCTTCAAAAGAATTCAAATTGAGATCTAACCGTTGAAGAGATGTCAAATTGTATAGGCAAGATGGAAGGGTCCCTTCAAAAAAATTCCCGCTAAGATCTAACTCTTCAAGTTTTTTGAGTCCACATAAACTTGTAGAAAATGACTAAACATTTGAAAATCTTCAACTTTATTATATCTTATTCATAAGAATACATAGGATCAAGAGTAGAGTCATTATATTTTAATTTATTTTTTTTCAATTTCATGAAAAACTATTGACATCAAATTTTGATTAAATACATGGTAAGGAGCCATCAAAATAATTTTGCCTCAAATTAAGATAAAGATTTGAGAGAAAATAATACTCCTATGGAAGGAGGAACAATTCCAATGAAGTGATTGTTACTAAGATCTAAAAGCTCCAACCTACCCAAGGCTGCCCAATCTCTATAGAAAAAGAAAATCATTTGTGGTGTGGAAAAATCACTGCTCAAATTATGTGTGTGAGAATTACATCTAATATTACTCTTTGTTATATGTATTACACAATTTTATAACATTTAATTAGATTAATATTTTAAAAATATCACTGAAATATACAATCTTAACACACACCAAATTTATGCCAGTTGAATTTTGTTTTCCTTGTGATCATTAAAGGCATGTTCTATGCATGATTTTTTTATTATTATTTTATATTTAAATATCAAAAATTGATGAAATAATTTTTGATTACTCTGTAATTATAATAGGGGAGGGAGGTTTGGAACCCCAGATGTTATAGACATACGAGGAGGTACCAATCATTGAGCTACAAGGCTCTGGCATAATATTCTTTTGATTATTGATTATCATAATATATATTTCTAAATTATGAACTATATATATATATATATTAAATGATGTATTCAAAGTGTGGATTTATCAAAAAAATAAAATAAAAAATTCATAAAATACAAAGTTATTAAGTAATATAATTTGAACATGACCATTATATAGACATGCACCCAAAGCTAATTCAACCATAGAATTTAGGAGAGAGAGAGAGAGAGAGAGAGAGAGAGAGAGAGAGAGGAGAAGAAGAAGCAAAGAGAATAAAGAAAAATTCATTACATTTTGGCAAGGAACCATTGAAATAATTGCCTCTTAAATTGAGGACCTCCAAGCTTTGTAGACTAGCAAGATCTGCAATAATACGAATATAACATATTTAGAAGAAACAGAACATTATGTATTGCAACGTTAAATAATATATATAATTATATATTGAAAAGCAAGGAGGGGAGGGAGGTTTGGAACCCCAGACGTCAAAGACATATTAGGAGGTACCAATCGATTGAGCTACAAGGCTCTGACATAATTTCTTTTTTAATTATTGATTATCTTAATATATATATTTCTAAACTATGAACTGTATATATATTATATACTGTATTCAAAGTGTGGATTTGTTAAAAAAAACACTCATCAAATACAAAATTATTAAGTAGAGTAATTTGAACATGACCATTATGTAGACATGCACCCAAAGCTAATTCAACCACAGAATTTAGGAGAGAGAGAGAGAGAGAGAGAAGAAGAAGAAGAAGAAGAAGAAGAAGAAGTAAAGAGAATAAAGAAAAATCCATTACATTTTGGCAAGGAACCATTGAAATAATTGCCTTCTAAATTGAGGACTTCCAAGCTTCTTAGACTAGTAAGATCTGCAGCAATATGAATATAACATATTTAGAAGAAACATAGCATTCTGTATTGCAACGTTAAATTATACATATAATTATATATTGAAAAGCAAGGCAGCAGTCAACTTCTTCCCAAACAAGTCCTTATGCGTTTATTTTTGGAAGACCAAACAACTTTGAGTAACGTTTCAGTAGTCCCATTCTCCCATCAACCACTCTTTTGTTAGATATATACATTTCTGAATTTATTCTTTTATTTTATTTGCACTTATAAGCTAGATCAGATCTTAATAAACATTATACGGACAAGATTTTATTTGTTTATTAATTCTTTATTTTGAGTGTAAGAACCAAAAGAACATTGCATTACCTTGGTCATAAAGGGGGCCCTCCATTCGATTATAACCCAATTTCAAGGATGTAAGCGCTGACAGTGAACCCAAAGATCTTAAAATCCCTTTGTCGAAATGATTTTCACTGAGGTCTAGGTGCTTCAACTTGCTTAGCTTCGACAAACCCTTGAATTCTGAGTGTACACAATGAAAATAACAACCCTTTATTGTATGCAATTAAATCAAGTATAATACAAAATAATATTTAAAAATTAAAAAAAAAATTGGAAGCAACGCGCTCTACCCTATAATGTGTTTCCAACAAATATGAATATCAATAGAGAGAGCACCACGCTCAAAGAGAATCAAATAATCGCTTATAATATGGGGGCGTTTCACTTTTGAGCAATAAGGCAAAAACAGAGGTGATGGAGATGCATATTGATCATGAAGCTGTCAATTTAATTAGATCACTGCTTTATTATAAATTAGTATCTCTGGTTAAATCAAAATATGATCTTCTTTATCTCTCTACCTTGAACTGTTAGGGAGCCATTGAGTCGATTGTAGCTTAAATCCAACATCTCCAAGTCTTCGAAAACTGAAAGTTCTACCAGAAAAAAAAAAAAAAAAGAACGTGAAAAGTAGGAATTGTTTATATACTTTGTAGATATTATGATGTATAGGCATACCTTTAGCAGGAAAGGATCCTTCCAAACGATTATCAAAAAGACTCAAAATTCTGAGAGATTTAAGTAATCTCAATGATGGTAGAATACTCCAATTGAAATTGTTTACACCAAGGTCCAACCTCTCTAGCTTCTTCAACCTCAACAAACTTATAGAACCTATAATGAAATGTTAAGAAATAGAGTAATTATATTTTTTATTCACAATAACAGCAATATTAAACACCAAATTATTCTTTATAAACTTGCTTCGAATCTACCATATAATGCTCTAAAATCATATTAAATTATCATAAAGCTGTCACTTTAATAAAGCAGTGATCAAAATATGATCTTCTCTATCTCTCTACCTTGAACTGTTAGGGAGCCAGTGAGTCCATTGTTGCTTAAATCCAATGTCTCCAAGTCTTTGAAAACTGAAAGTTCTACAACCAAATAAAAAAATAAAAAAAATGAAAAGTGGGAATTGTTTATATACGGTTAGAAATCAACACTAAGAGCATCTCCAATAGATGCTCTATCTCTTTTTCTTTTTCTTTTTTCTCCAAAAAAGCCTACTGTTCACACTCCAACAGCCGATCTAAACATAACTTCTCCAATTTTTTTTTGAAGTTGCTACAGCTGTTCTCTTAATCTAGAGAAGACTGTAGCAACTCCAAACCATTATTTTATCTTAAAAAAATACCCGGCTGAATAAAAAAAAAAATTCCTTCTCTTTCCTCTCCTCTTCTTTGTTCATCTGCCTCTCTCTCAAACGGTAACACAATCAAAACACAAACATCTGTCTCTCTCAAATGGTAACACAATCAAAACACAAACACAATCTAAAATCAGAATAGAAACAACAGATCAAGAACAGGGAAAAATACAAATTTAATTAGAACAACAAATCTAAAAGCAAAACAAAAACAACAGATCAAGAACATGAAAGCCTATCTAAGCTCCATTGTAACAACAAAGTGAATCAGAGCAAGAAAAAGGGATAGACGAAGGCCAATCTCTCTTCTGGTTGTGTGTGTGAGTGAAGTGAGATGAGGAAGATAGAAAATAAAAAACAAAAATGCAAACATAGAGGAGATGTCAAAAGATCATGGTCGGCTATGTGTGTGAAGTAAGCCAAAGAGGAAAGAAAATAAAAACAAAAAGGAAGCACATAAGAAGAGGAGAAAGAGAGAGGGAGGTTCTGGAATCAAGTGGAAAGTAGAGATAAAAAAAATAAAAAAAAAAAAAAAAAAAGAGAAGAGGATGGAGATATATGGGTATACGTGTGCGGTGGAAAAAAAAAAGAGATAAAAAGAAAAGAAAAAAAAAAAGAGTAACGTATGGATGAAAGAAAGGAAAAGAATAAGAAACGACCATTTAGAAATATTATCACAATATTTTTATAATATTTTCATAATAAATTTAAAATAATTAGCTAATATTGGTAAGTAAAAAAATAATTTTAGCGTGAGTTTAAATTAAAACTAGTAACAACTTTTTATATAAAATTTTAATGTGATTTTTGTGAAAGTATTGCGAAAAATGTTGTGAATATAACATTTTTTATTAAAAAATATAAATGTTGGGAATGAATATAGAAAAAATAAATGATGACAACAAAAGAATAAAGAATAAAAAAATAAATAATATATAAATGAGATAGAGAATCTATTGAAAATTGTATTAAAAAAAGTAAGTAATTAAAAGGTAAAAATCACTAGTAACAAGTACAAAAATTTGGAGAATCGGTAGAGATGCTCTAACTCCCTATTGTCTCTTAAAATACCTAGAGTTTCTCTGAATCACTTTCTCTCCGGAATCCTCTAGAGCTTCCCTTTATTATTTAATCTCAGCCACATATATGCTTAACTTGTCTAGAACAAGTACAAAAATTTGGAGAATCGGTAGAGATGCTCTAACTCCCTATTGTCTCTTAAAATACCTAGAGTTTCTCTGAATCACTTTCTCTCCGGAATCCTCTAGAGCTTCCCTTTATTATTTAATCTCAGCCACATATATGCTTAACTTGTCTAGAACGTTGGTGAAAGCCATTACTTTTTCTGTCAATAAATATGAAGCTAGAATTTTACCAAAAGAAAAAAATATGAAGCTAGAAGCTTCAAGTTGGTTTCTTAACCGACATAAATCTAGTATAAATAGATGTGATGATGGCTGAAGTGTTGTGTGTGGAATGATGTGGAGTCTCATAAAGCACCAACGTGCGTGAAGTGAAGTGTGAGGTGTAGTTGTGTGAAGTGAATCAAGTGAGGGGAAGTGTGTCAGCACTGTGAAGTAAAGAAAAGAAAGTCAAGAAGTAGTTGTGTCATTGTGTTAGTAGCTAGGTGTCTACAAGTAAGGTGTAAGGTATTTGGTGAGTAAGTGCAGTGTGTGCAGTGCACTAGCGTCAGTATATGTGAGTCAAGCATTAATGTTTGTAGAGTATTGTAATTTAAAGAGTTCAATTTTGAATATAAAAGTGCTTCTTCGTGTGTTTTACTCAATATATACTTTGTAGGTATTATGATGCGTAGGCATACCTTCAGCAGGAAAGGATCCTTCCAAATGAGCATAAGAAAGACTCAAAGTTTTGAGTGATTTAAGTAATTTCAATGATGGTAGAATACTCCGATTGAATTTGTTTAAACTGAGGTCTAACATCTCTAGCTTCTTCAACCTCCACAAACTTATAGAACCTGTAATGAAATGGTAAGAAATAGAGTAATTATATTTTTTATTCACAATAACAACAATATCAAACAAAAATGAGTAGTTTTATTGATATAGTCAATTGAAGAGAATTCAAAGACCAATTTTTTAGTATATTACATATGCTTTTTCCATTTTATTTGATACATAAATTAAATAGGAAATGAATTTCTGAAGAAATTTTGAAGTTAACATGTTAGCAAAATTCAATTGTTTTATTGAGAAAAGGATAATAAAACTACTTAATATTATGACCTATATACATGTATTTGATGCACAAGTTAATTAATTAAAAATTGTTAAATAATAAAATAAACTTAAATATCAATATAATTCATGTGATAAAAGTAAAACTTGTAATTATCATAGTAGATACGTTAGTGAAAGCCGTATAATAAAACCAATTCTGTATAAAGCCATTTTTTTAATCTTTTGAAATTAAAATAAGAAACAAATAAATATAAATAGGGGGCATGATTAACATACCTTCATTCTACTATCTCACAAAAAAAAAAAAAAAAAAAAAATTTACCTTCATTCTCAATCCAACCACTAATTGCATTGAAGGATAAATTAAGACTTTTGAGCTCTTGAAATGTTTCAAATAGAGAAACATTTAGAAACCAGAACATGTCTTTGTAAATATAATATCTAAGATAATAAAAGTCAATATCTAATTCCCTGATGTTTTGGAGAGAGAGTTGGGTCACATGACCAGTGGTGGAGTTACAGGTGACTCGCTCCCACTCACAACACTCACTTTTTGGCTCATCAACCCATGAAGGGAGAAGATGATGATCTATAATATTGAGGCTCGACCTCACAAACTCCTTAATTTCTAAAAGACCCTTCCTCTCTTCTTCAAAGCAACCTCTGTGCCCATGAAGATGAACTAGAACTATCAAACCCCACAATAAGCACTTCACCATGGACCGTCCCATTGTGAATATGTAGTCAATAGTAGTAATACTCTAATTTTTTGCTAGACTAGTTTATATATTAGTTAGGAGAATCCAGTCAAGTCAATAGGCGTTTTAGTCTGCCTTTCATTTTAGTCCAAGTCAATAGGCGTTTGAGTCCGCCTTTCATTTTTGTCCAAGTTTTAGTCAATAGCCTTGAAGTTGAACCGAAACTTTTTGGTATTTCTAAAAAACACATTTAATGCTTAAAATTTAAATCCACCCTCCTTCACGTATTGAATTATAAATTAAAAAAATTATACTAGTAATATATATATATATATATATATATACACACACATATAATTATTTTTAAACTAATCTGTTTTCTCTACTCTAAAAAATAATATTGAACAACTTGACTAATCTTCCTCAAAAAAAAAAACAACTTGACTAATGATCTCAATAGTTTGGGCTCAACAAAAATAATCTTGAGCCCCCAAACATATTCCTTAAACTCTTAAACAAAAAATACAAAGTACAAAGTAAAAACTCAAATAACAATAATAAAAACTAGCCCAAACAACAAGAAAATTAGCCCAAACATACACACATGAATAAAGAATTCGTTCCCGAGCCTTCTACTCACCGCCCATTGGGAGCTAGCCATGTCCGAAGTCGTTATTGTTTTCAGATTCTCTTTTAATTTAAACTCAAATACCATTTATATATGAAATTTTTTTTTATTGTTAGATGGAAACTAAGCACAATTTAATGTAAATACATTAAATTTAAATTATTATGTATTTACCCCTAAATTTTATTGCATATACACAAATTTGATGAAGGAGAATAAATTTTCTACCAAAGAACTTCAAAAAAAAAAAAACCCCAACTAATATTTTTTATTTCACTTTTCAAAGATAAAAATAATGTTTTTTTTTTAGTATTTTTTTTTTCTCTATCTACTTTCAATTTAGCTTCACACTACATTGGAGCTATCTTTAAGAAAATTCACAAAAGCAATCAAGCCTCTATTTTCATGTTGACGTGATATGGAATAATGAATTATTTAAAAGTAACTAAGAGAATGCTTTATGGTCCATTTGAATTGAGATGAAGGAGGAGGAGTAGAGTAGAGTAGGATTGGACTGGCCTAAAAACAACTTATTTTCAATCAATTCTACTCTACTTCCCTCTCAATCTAAACAGATCCTTAATTTCAACACTCACATGGACTGACTAATGGCTTTAATTTCAACTTGATGGAGACAAGCTGTATTGGTTGAGAAATGAATGAGAAGTGAGGAAGATAAAAAATTGTGGAGTGCACAGATTTTTAGTAATTCTAATATATTTTACTTTACATATAGTGTTCTACTTAGAATATTGATTTGTGTGATTTAAAGTACTTTTACACGCTAGCTGAGCTACTATTTGATTTTAGCAAGGGATAAATTTGTCATAAACATATGTTCATGCTCTCTAACACTGACACACACATATGTGGATTTAAGTAAATATCCAACCTACTAATTAATTAACTTGGCTAATTAATTGGTTAATTTACCTAAGGGGTCAATACTTTCTTAACCTATCAATCTTGTTTGAAAATTGAAACATAAAGAAATACTATACATTCAATTCTGCAATGATAAAGACTGAGCAAGTCTACATCCTCATTATTTCCTTCAACTTGCAAACAACTACCTAAACAATTAATATGAGTCAGTGAGTGCCTTAACTCTCCACATTGAGGTTATCGCTCAAAGATGAGTCCCAAGAGTTCGTAATCAGAGACTCGTTAATGGGGTTTATTTGCTAAAATACTGACTGCCTTATACAAGAGTCATTGGAGTGTTGGAGATATATTATCATGATTAGTAAACCTGGTTAAGTAACTGCAAGCAAAATTACTAAAAACGTCACTAAAAAATCGTCAAGTTCAAATTATACGTGAAACAATGTAAGCCTATGGTATGAAAGGAATGGCCCATGCATTAGCGATCCATCAATTTTGTTAACTAAATTATTACTAGAAATCTAACAAGATGATCTTTATCAGCACATTCGTCGGCCCTCACAAACCCCTTCATTTCTAACAGTTAAACCCCACAATAAGCTCTTCAGCAAGGACCATCCCAATGTGAAAATGTAGTAGTACACTAGTACTCCTACATTCATTGCTATGACCAGTTTTACACAAATTTGAAGGCGGTAGGTAGGAGAAAAAGTTCAGTGAAGTCGTTTTTTTGGGACTGAAAATGAAGTTGTAATAGTAATACTCTATTCATTTCTCGCTAGACTAGTTTCTATGGAAGGTAGGAGACTCGAGTCAAGTCAATGGTGGTGGAAAAAGGGAGAACGAAGATTCATTATGGGTTGGCAAGTAATGGTTGCAGCCCCACCAGTACTACTTCCATTTCATTTTAGATAGCATTTTTATCTGATTAAATCAAAATAAAATCTTCTTTTTTCTCTCTATCTTTAACTGTTAGGGAGCCATTCATGAGTTGATTGTATCTTAAATCCAGCATCTCCAAGTCTTCGAAAACTGAAATTTGTAAAAAAACACAGAAACAAAAAAAAAAAAAAAAAAAAAAAAAAAAAAAAAAAGTGAAAATAGGAATTAATTATATTTATTATGAACCTTCCAAAAGATTGTTAGAAAGGCTCCAGAGTTTTGAGTTTTAAATATAAATCTAACTTTCCAATTGGTGTAATTTTAAAATCCTTTTGGTTATATCACACTTTTGAATACATATATAAGAAACTGTATTCATAATACAGAGTTTCTTTCTTGCAGGTCTCACAATCTAATTGGATTCTGATCTTTGATTTTTGTGGTTTCTATGACTTAATTTTTTTTTTTTATTCCTTATTTGTTTGCATTTTCTAAAATGTAATTATAAATCTTTGAAACCAACGTGACACCGTTTCACAAACCTATTAAAGCTTGCTGCCCAGTGCGACAGCGTTTTATAACCAATTTTATTGACGAAGCATACTTAAATAGTACAACTTGTCGTGGTTGGACTGTAATAGAATCAGTTTAGGCTAAAATTAAATATAAATGATTTAAACGAATTTAAACGATTTTTTTTTTTTTGATAGGAAATTTAAACGAATTTTATTTGCATTGTTCAGGAGAAAGAGTCCTTATTATAATTTAAGTTATAATACAAAACGCACCCTCTAAGTTTCACCATGATTCACTTCAATTCTCTAATTTTGCTTTCATTCAATTTAGTTCTCTAATTTTCAAAAATGTTCAATTAAAACCTTAGTTAACATTCCATTAAATTGTCCGTTAACTCTTATTAAAATTGTGTTTGTTTTGGTCCATTCACAATATTTAATTAATAACCTTATTATTTTATTATTTCTTTTGAAGAAGATGATAGAATTTTACATATAAAAGTGCGAAAAGACTAAATAAAAAAGGCCTGGACCTAGCAACTACAAATTGATAGATGATATAGTAGGGTCACACTATGAATTCTCAATCCATTCCCCTGGAAAATACCAGTCAATAATCTAACAACTTGAAAGTGACCTTGTTTGAAAATTGAATCGTAATGAATATACTTTCGAATTAGTGAATCTAATTTTTGCAATGACAGAGATTGAGTAGGCTTACATCCTTATCATTTCCTTGAACTTGCTAACAACTACCTAAACAATTTGAGTCAAAGTCAATGCCTTAATTTTCTGCATTGAGGTGATTGTTGAAGAACACCGATCCACATTCATGACCAATATTGTTTGCACTGCGTTGCTAAAAGCAGCCAATACATTATTGATGGAGACATGCCCGTTTAGCGTACTCAAATTGCATTTTCAAGTCTCAAGTAATAATTCACGAACAAGGATTGAATCTCAACAAAAAAATTTTAAAATTAGATAACCCCTCTTAAAAGTTTGTTTCAGCCATTGATTTCGATATTAAAATTGAATTAACCCAATCTAGCAAGTGTATCAAAAAATGAATAATTTATTTTAATTATTTTATAAGAATATAATGTAAAATTTGTATGTTAAATAGTGTATGTGTTATTTATAAGTATTTTCTATTTTTATAAGTTTTATCTATACTACTATTTAAGGGACTTCCCTTATTTGGATTTCTCAATTTTTATGCCTAAAATGCCTTTAAATTCATTTGTTTGTATAACTTAAATAATAGGTTTATACATGTAAAATTAGTAATCTAAAATCTCCTAATTTTAAGCTTAAAAAAAAACAATTTTTTCTCCCACTTCCACATTTCACTCTCACGTTAGTAGTCAAGTACTAATATTTCTTCTTCTTATTCTTTTAAATAAATAAATATAAAACTATTTTAATTTCTACCATACACGTACTCTCTTTTTTTATTCTTTATTCTTTTTTTTTTTTTCTAATTGCCAAAATGAAATTGTTTGCAACTTTTTCTCAATAAATGGTTTAATAAATTTCAAAAGTTTAGTGTTTTCAAATTTTCTCCCATGATCACTTCTAATTCTAGCTATTACAGTCCCCTTTTCAACTTGCAATTTTTTGCACAAATGTATCATCTTTTCAGGAGTCTCAACCTTACAGACGGATGCTTGGACTTCACTTGTTTACTTATCTAACATGGTCCACATATGCACTTCTCAATCTTTTCAAATTTTGGCAAACCGATAACGGCTTCACACTTAGAGATCTTTTCTAATTGTTGTGACTTGCATGTCCCAACCGTTGATACCATAAGTCTACTAGATTGATCTTTGCACTAAAACACTTGTTGGTAATACTTGGTATTATACCATAACAATTATCAACTGTCCTAACACCAATACACATATAGTCACCTCTTCCATCAAGTATCTCACATTCATACTTGGTAAAGACAACATTCAAACTGTTGTCACAAATCTGACTGATGCTGAGTAAGTTGGCCTTCAACCCATCAACGTACCAGATATCTTCAAATACTAGCAACCCTAGAATGTCCACAGTTCCAATGTGTTGAGAAATTTAGACCCTGGTTGATAGATTTAACAAGTTTTAAACCCAAGTTGTTAGTAGATTTATTATGAATAAAACTTGTTAAAACAAATAAACATTAATATCATGTCAAAATCATGCACAGCGAAAAATTAAATAAGACAAAATATGATGACCTAAAAAAACCAATAAAACAAATTAGTTTCACAATAAGAAACCTAGGGGGAAACCTTCCCGAAAAGCCATTCACTATAGTAAAGAGAAGTTTTAGATATAGTACAAAACCTTTGTCCCTAGACTCTATAATCCCCCCATAGATGACCTTACAGTAAAAACCTTTTACTACTTCAAAACCTCTGAACTCTTCAATATATGAATGCCACCTTTTGATCCATGGATCCTAGTATGTGACTAACTCTTTTGCACGAATCCCAGTACGTGCCTCGCTCACCAACTTGAGGAAGAAGAATGTTGGCTACAAAGTTCTTCACTTCATCAATAATGAAGATCAAGAAGCACTTGGTTACAAAATCCTAAGGCGCAAAGACGCAGTAGCTTCTTTTAGAGAGAATAAGGTATCGGTCACCTTTTTCATGTGTTCTCCTTGTATTCTCTTATGTGACGGCCTTTAAAATAAACCTTATATATGTCTAGGGTTATGAGAAAAGAAATCCTACACAAATACATAAGCATGGACCAAAAATCAAATCTGAAAATTTTGATTTCGTAATTCTCGATAGATAGCTATATGTCGGCAGCTGTCAAGACCTATTAAACCTCAATTGATGTAGCTATCGAGATTTAATGAAGATCACTTCTTCACTTGATTCTTGGACAGGCTTGCATGGTTTTAACACTTGAACTTGAACTTGAAACCTTGTTTCTTGAAGTATTAAACACATTCTAGATCTATCCAAATACAAGTAAAGTGCGTTTTGTTAAAGGATTAGCCAATATATAAAATGTTGACATATGTTCCTAACATCAAATCACATATGTCCTAACAAAACGCCTCTAATCTCAGATTTGCTTCCATCTCCAAAAGTGACTGCCCCAATCTTTCCTTCAAAAAGTGTCTTAAATAGAGCTTTATTTCTTGTCATATGCCTGGAACAGCCACTATCCAAATACCAAAGACAAGAATCACGTGCTTTTAAGGCAGTTAAAGCTATATAACACACATAATTATCATCGCATGCAATTATACCCAATAACTGAACGAAAGACTTAACACATGCAACAAGCCATATAAACCAAAAGTAGATAGGTTGGATTTTTAGTAAAAAGAATTTCAAAAAATCCATGATAGCAGGGGTCAAGGATTAACTCTTAGATCAAAGGATCTAATCACTAGAGTTAACCCGCTCTGATTCCACTTGTAAAGTTTTAGACCACTTGTAAAGTTTTAGATCCCTTAATACAATATGTTTAACCTAATATTAAGCCAAGTTGATTAACAAATTTTTTAATTAACACTAGGTGAGACCAATATATGTAACATAAATATAATGTAGAAAATATAAAGAACATAAAGGTATGATGGCCCAAAAAAACCAAATCAGCAAAAAACTTGGGGAGGATTTAATCTAACTATTCTCAAGGTAAAACAAAATCACTATGAAAGAATTGAAATTTTTACAATAAGACTTAGGCCACTAACATCCTATTGCTACCTCGAGTAGAAAACTTACTACTACGACCACGTGACAGCTCCGAATCCACGGATTACTTCTTTCTCTTAATCCACTACAACCACAAGTTCTCCTACTTGTGAATCTTGATCTTCTTGAATGTTATTTGTGCAGCAACTGAAACGATCACCAAGCTCTTGATATCAATCTCGATCTTGATAAACCTAAGTGTATATGAAGATAAACATTTCTAGATCTCACAAGAGATTCAAACACACAGCATATCAAAAGCCTCTAAAATGTAGCTAGAGTTTTTCCTTTTATATGAGACATAAAACATAAAACCCTACATGTCAAACGGGCTTAGGCTGAGTTGAAAATTCTGCAGAAAAAAATAATCTGTATGATTCTCAATCAATCGAATCTAATTTTCAGTCGAACGAGCCTTGCAGAATTTGTCCAATAATTTCTGTAATCACTCAATTCCAACTTTAGAACAAAACATATTTTGAGCAAGTCTAAACTTAGACTCTATATATTGATGATGATTTGCCAACACAATACACATTGAAGTTCTAATATATTAGTCCCTAAGGTCTTAGAACCTAATAGAGTATGTTTGTTTGGTTTATTTGTTAAACTAAATTTTGAAACGATAGAGCTATATAATATGGAAATAACGAAACTTTTATTTGAATTGTTGATGATGGGAAAATTATCTATAATATTTGATTTTTTTAAAGAGAAAAAATTACAAATAATTTGAAACTGATAATGCAGCATTGCCTCTAGTGTTGATATCCCAATTTGTAAAAAATTTCAAACAAAATTCCAAGAAATTACCACCAATTAAATTAGTATTCAGTCCAAATTGTGAAAATATGAGATTATAATGTTAATGAACGTGATGAAATTCAATAAAGTTTGAGTAGATGTTAGTTTTGATTTTTATAAATTTTTTTGTGTTTATACTTTGGCCTCCAACTTTGAATTCTGGTTTGATCCCTACTCTACGCGGATGAAGTTGAACTAGAACTGTCAAACCCCGTAATAAACTCTTCACCAAGAACCATCCCATTGTGAAAAATGTAGTAGTAAACTAGTACTCCTATATTCATTGCTATGATCAGTACTTTTATACAAATTGAAGGAGGTAAGTAGGAAAATTCAGTCAAGTCTTCTCTTTTTATTTTCTTTTTTTGGGTTGAAATGATACTCCTTTATGGGTTGGCTAGTAAAGGTAGCAGCTCCACAAGTACTGCCGCCCTTTCATTTTAGTCCAAGTATTCAGATTGCATTTTTGTTTTTATGCTGACTGCATTTGATATTTCAAAGGTATTCGGTTGTACTAGATATGCTTATTGGGTGAGGATAATTCAGAGGCACGTTTTTTTGCTGACTGCATTTAATTTTATTTCTTTTTTCAAATGTCGATAGTCTTAAAGTTGAACTGAAACTTTTTGGTATTTCTAAGAATCACATTCAGTGTTTAAAATTTAAATCCACTCTCCTCCGTGAATTATGTAATATATATATATATATATATATATATAATTATTTTTAAAATAATCTTTTTTTTTTGATAAAAAAAATAATCTTTTTTTAGAAACAATTTTTTTAAACTAATCTGTTTTTTCTATGCTAAAAATTAATATTGAACTGTCTAACTTGAAGATCCCAATAATTTGAGTACAACAAAAATAATCTTAGCCCCCTAAGCATAATGGCATAATCTTTAACCCCTTAAACAAAAAATAGAAATAAAAAATAAAAACCCAAATAGCAATAATAAAAATTAGCCCAAAGATTAGGCCCAACAACCATGAAAGAACAAAATATTGAACAAAAAGATCATTGAAAAACAAAAAATAAATAAAAGCTTTTCAGATTATGCTTTATTAAGCGTCAGAAAAACTAAATGAATGCTGTGCAATTTTTTTTAACTAATAGATGTTAATGATAAAAATTATTCATAGGCATTTCACACATGTTTGAAGTGCTAGTTATTTCATAAGTAACACAGACTAATTTATAAACATAGGAATAATTATATAATTACAACAAAAAATTATGCAATAATAACAAAATAATTATAACAAAAGTTAATATATTTATATGTTAAACGGGTTGTGTGCGCCTAATTACGCCTGTTGGGCCTAAGGTGTATCTGGGCTCACAATCTATTTGTATGGTGGGTTTTTGTGTTTCTTACAATGGACGGTACTGTACTTAGCGAGCCCAATTCTCAAGCATCCCTGATTATCTCTCTCTTTGTTTAACACCTTTTCCCCTTTTTTCTTCAGGGATACTGTCTTTTCCCTTTTGGCCTTTTTTCTCCAGAATTGCCAACCCATTTCCCTTGAATATCCCTTGCCTATTTATAGATCAAGTTAGTGTGACTGCACGATAGTTTTCTTGGTCAATGGAGGGACAGGTCCAATGTTCCTTCTCCTAAGTGGGTGCTTTTAATGCAAGTGAGGAGAATGACAGTGGCCTTGGAACTAATTCCACTGCGAGGCTTGTTACTCGGCAGAAGTGTTCCCTAGGCAATGGAGGGGAGGTCCAATACCATTGCTCCGGAGTGGGTGTCAAGTGATGGGTAAGTGGTGATAGTAGCATTGGGACAAGGTCCACCGCTAGGTCTGTTACTCGGCAGAGGTGTTTCCTAGGCAATGGAAGGGAGGTCCAATACCGTTGCTCCGGAGTGGGTGCCAGGTGATGGGTAAGTGGTGATAGTGGCATTGGGACAAGGTCCACCGCTTGGTCTGTTGCTTGGCGGAGGTGTTTCCTAGGGCGTTGTCGGGCATGCCGAGTGCCGAAGGTTACACGGGATGGGCCAACGAGTCCGGGCCTAGTAAGGTTAGACACGTGGCATCGTAGCAATGGGCTTTTGTGGATGAATGGTTTCAATGGGGGCAACGCCTGTACATGGGTCAAATGAGTTCACATGTTAAACACGAACACAACTCGTTTATTAAACAGATCAGTCATGTCGACTTAAAGATGACCTAAACTCATTTAGTTTCAACTTATAACCTGTTTATAAATGAACTAATCGTGTTAGGTTCACGAGTCATGTCAGATTTTGCTACCACTACCACGGCCTATTACAAGACAATTACTATTACTTAAAAAAAAAAAGTTACACTTTGGCACTTATCCAATACCACCCACGCCACATGTTCACTTGTCCCACACACAATTCCCTAACATATTTTTTAATTGATAAATATAATACCACGTTACCACCCACCTCTTTGTCAGTTTGTTTGTTTCATTAATGTTGTTGTCCCACCTATCCCTCACTTGCTTTCATTAGTACTCTTCCATAAGTTAGATTTCTTTCCCTACAATACGGCTATACTACCATCCTCACATCCTCTCTCTTTTTTTTGAGTTTTACGTGAATTTTTAAATTATAAAACGCTAGATCAACTTTAAAATTATAAAATGATAGGTTAGTTTTTGCCACCATGTCATTTTGTTTTTTTAAACTTAATTTTCATAAACTCGAGTTCTATGTAGACTCGACCTTCATGAACTCAAGTTTCAAATTAATGATAGATTACTAAATATTTTACAAATAGTGATAAATCGCAATATATTTTGATCAATAGTGGTATATAGTCATTTTGGCCGAACAGTGAATTGTGGTGGTGGGTTTGTAATAGTGGTTGGTTGTGGTGGGAGTAGCCTATGGTGGGGGTGGCGGTGAGCTGTGGTAGGGGTGGCAATGAGTTGTTGAAATGAGTTTTTTATTTTGTATTTTTGTATATTTTTAGAATATCTGATGCTTATGCACGGTGAATTGTAAAATGGTGTATAAAAATAATAAAGTAGTCTTTTTGATGCGTTAAAATTCTTTTGCAGTATAAAATTGTGACTGTTTATGCTTAGGAGTGCAGTGATTGTATTAGTGTTGCGTTACCAACTCAAGTAGATAACTTTGGTTATATTAAACTTTTGTTGGTGTTTTTCTACCAAAAAAAACTTTTGTTGGTGTTCAATTTTCAATACAATTTCTTTCTTGCAGGTCACGCAATCTTATTGGATTCTGATCTTTGGTTTTTTGTGGTTTCTATGTATGAGTTTTTTTATTCCTTATTCATTTGCATTTTCTAAAATGTAATTATAGATCTTTGTCAATATATATTTTGAAACTTGTTAAACCAACGCAACACCGCATCACATAAGCCTATTAAAGCTTGCTGCCAAATGTGACATCGTTTTATAATCAATCTTTTTAATGAAGCTTGCTTAAAATAGTTTCGCTTATACTCGTTGGACTGTAACAGAATCAGTTTAGGCAGTTATGAGTTTGTGAAAGAGATGGTAGTCATCCGAGCCTCATATAAATAAAAATAATCAATCACATTGTAATTAATTCTAATTCTAAAGCTCTTAGTTTCTCTCTTTCTCTCACTTTCTCACTCTTTGTTTTCATCTTCTTTTTTCAATTAATTTCTTTGTTTTACTCACAAGCTTTACTTTGATTGATATTCTATCATTGTGTAAATCTTGTAATGCTCTTCAATTTCTTAAAAACTATCCTATCACCCACACACAATATTTGGATAACTATTGGTAAGGTTGTTTCAGCACAACAAAGAGAATTCAAATCTGTTGTCCCACTAGTATAAAATTGGACCACAAAATAATAATACAAAAGATTTGTATTCGTTAACTACACTCAAGAGTGGTTGTCCCAATCAAAAGTAGTCTGGTTGAATAAGATTTTAATGAGGTTGGGATTGTGAATATTAGTAAATAAATATTTTTTTTTAATTTTTTTTCTAATATGGCATTCGTTTATTTTGAGAGTGTAAATATGGGCTTCCAAACATTCTCCACTCCATCTCTTTACGGTTCTCTCTAGTCTCTACAGGCCATTTACTTGTCACCATTTATAAATGTGTAATTTCTATGATTGTAGAGATAAGAAATTAAGAGTTTAACTTACCTCCAGTACTTTTTTTTTTTTTTTAATTGAAATATCCTTTTGTTTTAATGAGAAACTGTTACATCAAACACTAACTAAATAAAATGTGGAGATTAAAACCCACTATCACTTGTCATTGTATATTTAAAACAAAATAGAACCTCCAGTTAAAATAGTATTGGAGGTAAGCTAAATCCAAAACTTAAGATCTTGTAGAGTTATTAGAGTAATTTCATCATAAATTACTTAAAAACTTAATTATTTATTGATAAATATGTGGTTTAGATATCATCACATCATTAATAAATAACAGGATCAATAAGATTTTCTAAAAAACTAATGATATTTCAAAATCTAAATTACTAATTTAATAATAAATTATTATGGGTTAGATCATTATTAAGAATTTTTTTAAGAAGAAATATTCAGACCTTTTATTAAAGCTTTACCAAATCAACATGAACTACCATTTCGTTGTCTAGTGGAATTTCTTCCATTCAAACTGTTAAAATAGAAGAAAACTCGGCTAGCGAAGAAAATATTTTTATAAACTATTTTATGGAAAAAGAAAAAAGAAATTAATTTATAGAAAAATATCAAATCTTTCTTAAAATGATCCATTAAAGAATGCCTTAAAAGCATCTGTTATGTGGACTCATAATTATATAAAAAAGAAAATTGTATCTTAGCAATAATAAATAGTGAAGAAAATAAAAGAAGATAAAAATTTGTGGAGTGGAAATAGTTGCTGTCCTAATATATTTTACTTTTGCGCCAAGAGCAGTTTGATGGTTAGATGGAAACTATGTACAACTTATGTAAATACAGTAAATTTATATTATTATGTAATTATTCCTTAATTTTATTACTTATGTACAAATTTTATGTAGGAGAATAAATTTTTTACCAAACAATTTTTTTTTAAAAATCCGTATTTATCTTTTTTTATTTCATTTGTGAAAGAGAATAATAATTTTTTTTATAGATATTTGTCCTCTATCTGCTTTCAATTTCCTTGCATTTATATATAAGAAAAAAATTAGCTTCATATTGCATTGGGGTCATCTTTAAACAAAAAATATCACAAAAATGGACTTAGTGTTCAAGGCTGTATTTCAACGTTGACGTGATAAGGAATTAATGCATTAAAGGTGACTAAGTGAATATCTTAATTTCAACATTCGCATGGCATGATGGCTTTAATTTCAACATTCACATGGGATGATGGCTTTAATTTCAACTTGATGGAGACATGCCGTGTTGGTGTAGGTTACCCCCGATGGCATTTCCAAATTCCATGTCCCAAGTAATAATTAAATGAACATGTCATTTTGGTTAAGAAATGAATATTCAGAAGTGAGGAAAATCACCGCACACTTTTAGTGTGATAGTTACTGCACAAGTATAAGTGTTAATGAGGTGCAGAAGACAAAGGTCAGGGTTTAACTCTCTAAGAGTGAGCTTCATACACATATACACCCACCATATCTCATATAGTTTTCTACTTGGAATATTGATTTGCACGATTTAAAGTGCTTTTATTCGTTGATGGAGCTATTATTTGATTTTAGCTGGGGATAAATTTTTCATAAACATATGCGTGCACTCTAACACACACACGCGCGCGCACACACACATATAGGTAAAATTCCTTGACATCTCCTAAACCTTACTAATTACACTTACACTCCCTGAACTTTAATTTTAGCCACTTTAATACATAAACTTTGGTACTCTAACAAATAGACCCCCCCTAAACTTTTATGCAGTTGCAATAAGAGTCCTTCATTTTCATTTCTTTTTTAATGATTTGGTGCAAAAAGAGGTTAAAGTGGCAGGGAAAAATAGGTAAGGAGGTCTTATTGCTATTATATCAAAGTTTATATACTAAATTGGCAAACTAAAAAGTTAACAGGTCTATTTGTCTCAATATCGAAGTTCATGTACTATAAAATAAAATAAAATTCATGAGTTATATATTTTTTGTAAGAAAACTCAAAAAGATATAATATCTATCATTTTTATAATTGTTAATGTTTTTTTTGATTGTTTCTTACATGATGAATAAAATAGTTTAAGATGTGTTTTTTTTTTTTTATTTTTTTTTTTCAGATTCAAATATCAACGTATAAATAATACAACTATTAGTAGTTACATTGATACAAAATACAATTTATGTAAATTTCTATTATTATGAAATTATCCCCCAAATTTGAATACTTATACAAACATTTTATAGAGGAGAATATATTACTACATAAAAATTTTGAAATCTTATTAATTTTTTTTTTCATTTTACTTTTCAATGATAACAACAATGGTTTTTATCAGCCTTTTAAACAACATTAATATAATAGGATTATTTTTCTTTCTACTTTTCAAATGAATTTAACATATAAAAGAGATAATAGTGTATTGATTATAATTATCATATTAAAAAGTAAATCACCAAAAATTCAAAAAAAGAAATTGTGAAGAAGAAAAGAAAAGAAATTAATATTTGGTTGAAGTTAGGAGTGACGGAGGTTCAAAATAAATAAAAGATTTTGAAATTAAAGTTGATTAGTACTCAAATGGGAAGGGGGAGTAAGGAGTTGGTACTTGGTAGGGGCAGATGTCTTGTTTTTTTGCCAGGAAGCGTGAATTGGTTTGGGATCAAGGGTATAGAATAAATGATTCATTCACCCAAGCTTGACCATTCAGCAAGTAGAAACGACACCGTTCCCTAGCTGCTCAAGAGTGAACAAAACGATGTCGTGTAAATTAAGATTTACACGACATCGTTTCACATAAGCCTACGGCATACCTATTAAAGCTTCTAGTCCATGCGTCACCGTTTTATAACCAATCTCAATAATGAGGCATAGTTACACGACACCAATTAATTCCTTTGTTCTACTCAAAAGCTTGCTTAATTGATACTATCATTGTATAAATCTTGTAAAGCTCTTCAATTTCTTCAAAACTAACCTATCACCCGCACTATATACAGATAACTATTGCTAAGATTGTTTCAGCACAGCAAATAAAATTCACATTTGTGGGATTTGTCTTTGTTTGGTTTCCGTTTAAGCTCTACTATTACCTTTTATGCTCAACTCTATTTTTGGGATCAATGTTTCTTCCACTATTACCCTTTCTCATCACTTACATTTGAGAATTGCATTAGCGTTGGAGATGAATCATCTCTCCTGGTGCAATTTTTTTTTTTTTTTTTCAATGGCAGTCTACAAAGAAATGAATTTCCTTTGTAACTGCTGGCATCAAAAGTTTCAAATTGTGCTTTCATACTCGGTGTCCTTCCTGATAAGTTGTCAGAAGCAACACTGAACACTTCTAGAAAGGTAAGCTCAATCAATTGTTAAGGGATTTCTTCACTCAAACTATTGTAAGAAAGATCCAAGCTTTCTAAAACTATCAAATTTGATAATGTATTCCGAATGGAACCTATCAATTGATTGTGAGATAAATTTAATGCTTGAATTTTTTGTTGGGTGCAAGCTGGCACCAAAGTCCAGCCCACGTGAAGCTCCTTAATGAGCTAAGCCCAACTGATGAGGACTTCTATTTCAACTTGAAATAGGAGACACGTGGAAAGTCAGCACTCCAGATGTTCCTAGGAGTGTGAGGCAGCAGAATTCAATATAAAGGCATGCAGTGCTAAAAAGGAGAACACAAACAAGAAGAAAAAGAAAGTGCCGCACAGTGAAAAAAAGAGGGTGCGCATAGAGAAAAAAGAAAACAAAAAGGATTGTCGCTTTTTAGAAAGGAAATTTGCGTGTGTGAGGTATATATAAAAATTATTATAATTGATTTGATAATAGTAAAATTATTTGGTGTTTGTTCCGTGATTTTTTCCTTAGAAGAGAAAAGGTTTTCTACATAAATATTTGTGTTTTTTTGTGTGTGATTGCTATTTTAGATTGCTATTGCTGATATTTGTGATAATACCATCTGTGACTGTGACCCAACATTTTTGATATATGTCCAAGTTCGTGTGGGATTCCACTTTTAAGTTGTTGCAAGAGAAATCCAAACTAAAAATGTAATAAAGAATGTCGCCCCTGTGAGAGTTACGCCTATTTTTCATAATGAACTTAATTTCAACTTGCGCAGCATTTTCAGCATCAATTTCCAGAAATGTCGTGTTAATAATGTCCTGGTGAATTCCATATTGGTAAGGCATTATGTCAATGGACAGTCCACCATCATAAAAATGAACATGTGGAGTAGTGGAATAGGTGATTTGATGAAAACAGTGAGATATTGTCCCAGAAAGGAAGTTGATGGAGAGATCCAGTAAGTTTATTAAGATCAACTGACAAAGTTGAGGTGGAATTGTGCCACTCAAACTGTTTCCTCCTAGCAATAGAATACTTAAATCCAAAAGTTTACCTATTGCACTGGGAATTCTGCCTGGCAACCTATGGTCACTAATATCCAATGTTAAAAAGGCCTGAAATATTGAGAGTATTTTGGTATTGATCCTAAAAAGTTGTTCTGTCCCAAAAGCATATGTTCTAACCTTTCACTTGACCAGGAAGGTAAAGATCCCGAAAGAAAATTTTGAGAAAGGTCCAAATGCTGAATTTGAATTGTTTCACAAGGAATCTAACCTTTAAAAAATTATTCCGCAAAGATAGTACAACAAGATTTGTCTGGTTGCATATCCAAGTAGGAATCTTATCTAACATGTTGTTATTGCTGACATCCAAAATTAACATTTCAGAACATTTGGATGATAGAGTTCCAGAGAACTGATTGTCATTTATCTTCAAAACCCTTAACTTAGTTAAGTTAAAATCATTTGACAACAGATGGCCACTGAATTTATTATTAGATTAGTCTAAAATCTGCAATTGGAAGTAACCTGTTAGCAATTCCTTTGGTACTTCTGTTGAAAAGTAGTTACAAGACAGGTTCAGTATGCCCAAGAGACTCATGTTACCAATTGAGAATGGGAGATAACCTTGGAAAGCATTTTTGAATAAGTTAAGAAGCCTTATCTTTGGCAGGATATTCCCTATATCTCCTTGAAGTTGGCCATTGAGATGATTTTCTGACACATCCATCAGATAAGTCAAGTTAAGAGGGAGCAACAGATGAAAAGGACCCGTGAACAAGTTATTATTAAGAGCAACAAATTCTAGCCTTGCATTGTTTTCAAGTAGCCAACTCGGGAAAAATCCTTTCAAGTTATTGTAAGAGAGATCAAGTGCTCTTAAGTTGTGTTGGTGAAGAGAAATGTTGGCACCTGATTCGAGAGCTTGTTCAGATTGCAGTTAGATATTACAAGGAGCTTTAACTGAAACAAAGGTACCCAAGTTGGATTTTCTGTTTCTATGTCCAACTTTTTGCTACCACAAGCAAACCTAATGGATTCAAGCTTGGAGATATTAGCCAATGAGCCGAATGAGAAGCCCTCGAAAAGATTCTTACTGAGATCAATATACTTGAGGGACGTCAGACTAGCTATTGAAGAAGAAATGTGTCCTCTGAACAGATTGTCAGAGAGACTTTAACCGTCGAAGAGATGTCAAATTATATAGGCAAAAAGGAAGGGTTCCTTCAAAATAATTCGAACTAAGATCTAACACTTCTAGTTTCTTGAGCCCATACAAACCTACAAAAAAAAAGGAAAAAAACAGAAGAGCTACATCAGATCAGATCTTAATAAACATTATATAGGCTTAAGATTTTAATTGTTTATTAACAGAGTTTTTCATTGGACATACCTTGGTCATAAAGGTGGCTCCCCATGCCAGTAGATCTAGGTGCTTCAGCTTGCTTAGCTTTGACAAGCTTCTGTAATATGAGTGTACACAAATAATGACCCATTATTATGATTATTGTTTTATAAATATTATAAATATGATTATCAATCACAATTTTGCATGGTAATAAGGAAGGCAAAAGACCATATTCACCTTTTTAATCTGTTTAGGATCATCTTAACTAAAATTTGGGGGTATTTTTGCAATTTAACACAATTTTGCTAACAATTTCGCTAGTTAGCATGTTCCAAAACTATTTAAAAAACTAACATCTTGAGTCTTTAAGAGGCCAAAATAGGAAATTAACAATAATTTTCAAACAATATAATTAGTAGGCACTATTACAAAATTATATTTTTTACTAACATCTCGAGTATAAAAGAGCCGATTTTGGGTTAAAAATCAAGTCTTTGATGGTTGATTTTTATAGTTTGACCACATCTGATGTAACATTTTTTTCACGTGACGTCCACTTAGAAATCGAGTTTTAGAGACTCAATTTATAACCCTTTACAAACCATATATATTGTTTTAGGCACACACCTTTACACATTCTCATCAGAGAAGAAAGAGAGAGAGGAAAAAAAAAAAAAAACCCAGAAATAGATCGGCGTGGGTGGCTTCAGATCGGTTTCTAGGTTTTTTTTTTCATGAGATCGCCTTCCACGCCTTCTCATCAGAGAAGAGAGAGAGAGAGAGAGAGAGAGAGAGAGAGAGAGAGAGAGAGAGAAAACCCAGAAACAGATCGGTGTGGGTGGCTTTAGATCGGTTTCTAGGTTTTTTTTTTTTTTTTTCACGAGATCGCCTTCCACGCCACCGATTCGAATGAGGGAGTTGGTCATTGCCGATCTACAAGCGTTGAGTCTGTTCGGCGGAGCCAACAGTGAGTGCGAGTGGGAGCCAAAGCCTTTGTGTAAGCTGCAGCGAAAGGAGTCGAGGTGAGTGGTAGGAGAGCACATACAGGTTCGTTTCTGAAGGGTGGTGCGCTTCACGATCTGGTAGTGGTGGTGAGGGTTGCTGACAGCACCGGATGCACCGCCGCGTGGGGAGACGGAGATGGATCTATTGGGAGAGATCGAGCGGTGGTGGGCGATGGTGGTCATGGGTTTTTATTTTTATTTTTTTTTTTTTTCTGGTGTTTTTGGTTCTTCTTCGCATAGGTTTTTTGGTGTCTTTTTTTTTTTTTTTTGTGGGTTTGGTTGTGACTATGAGTTGTGGTTGAAATGGCGGTTTGGTGGCTATGTTGGTGGTGATTCGGTAGCTGTGGTTGTGGTTGCCATGGGCTGTGTTGGTGGTTGTGGCTATGTTGGGTTTGGTTGTAATAGTGGGTTATGGTTGTGGCTGTGTTGGTGGTGGTTTTATTTTTTTTTTTTTTTTGCTATGGGCTGGGGTTGCCATATGGAGTTTGTTGCTGGTGGAGTAAAGTTTGTTATGGGTGATTTTTTTTTTTTTTTTGTATTTCTGCCTTTTTGGGAATGGCTTGTACGAGAGACTTAGATTTTTTTTTTTTTGGCTTATAAATCAAGTATTAGAGACTCGATTTCCAGGTGAACATCACGTGGAAAAAATGTCATATCAAAGATGATCAGATCATGAAAATCGACCCCCAAAGACTCGATTTTTAAGCCCAAAATCGACTCTTTTAGACTCGAGTTGTTAGTAAAAAATATAGTTTTGTAACAGTACCTACTAATTATATTGTTTGAAAATTATTGTTAATTTCCTATTTTGGCCTCTTTAAGACTCAAGTTTAGTGAAGGAACTCAAGTCTTAAAGACTCGAGATCCATGAGGTGGTAAAGTTGAGGTGGAAAAAAATTTACGTGGAACTCAAGTCTTACTGGGACTCTTCTTCTTCTTCTTCTTCTTCTTTTCTTAGTGGGTCTCTTCTTAGGTTTCTTCTTCTTATTATTCTTATTCTTTCTTCTCTTCTCTGTGGATCTCTTCTTCTTCCCTTCTTCATGGGTTTCGAGTTCCTTTAATGCTAAAATGCACACACAAATAATTGCCCAAATTGAACAAGGAACAAGTAAAAACAAGAAGAAGAAAAATGCTAGTGAGAAGACTTGAAAAATCAGTGCTGTTGTGGACAGCAAAGCTACTTCCTCTCCTCTGCCAAATTACCAAGATTGATTCAGGTATTTGTTATGGGTTTTGTGTTTAATTTTGTTCTTGGGTTTTCGGGGCTGGAAGTGGGTGTTTGGTTTTGCTGTTGGGTTTTTGGGGCTAGAAGTGGGAGAAAATGGTGTTGCTTGTAGGAACTCGTGGATTTTTTTCAAAGGGAGAAGAAGTTCAGAGAAGAAGATCATTTTTTTTTTTTTAATTTCTTCTTTTGGTTTTCTTTTGAGAAACTTGAGTTTCATGTGGAATTTTTTCCACCTCAGCTCTACTAGCTCATGGAACTCGAGTCTTAAAGACTTGAAATGCTAGTTTCTTAAATAGTTTCGAAAACATGCTAATTAACGAAATTGTTAGCAAATGGGTTAGTTTGCAAAATAATCCCAAAATTTGAATCCAGTCAAGCTAATTTATGAGAAGTGGTGCAAGGCTGAAGTTGGCTGAAAGGAAATTGATAGCCACACGAATTGAGAAATAGTATTGAACGTGTGGGTCTCTTGGAAGTCTAATTCAAGTTGAATAGACAAAAAGAAAGAAGCATGGCTATTCGGCCTCTCTCTCTCTCTCTCTCTCTCTCTCTCTGAGAGAAAGAGCAAAAGTAAAAGAGAGACACATGGAGAGGGCTAGCGAAGCAATCCAAAAATAGAAAAACACAGTGGAGTTAGAGTGAGTGAGAGTGGAAAAGAAAAATGAGACTTTTTTCTTTGTTTAAGCTACACACACAAAGAAGATAAATTGTTGAAGTTTTCCTGGAGGAGTTATTGAGTGCTACAACTACGGAAAGTTGAAGTGTTCAAATGGAACATTTTTGCTACTAGTTTTCTGGGGAGAATATATTTACTCTTTGAAATTTATTTGTTGTATATCCAATTTATTGTGAACTCAAGTTTGACATAAACTTGAGAGTAATCTCTATTTTCATTCTTCTAAGGTTCCATTTCTATGGTGCGTGCTGAAATTTTTATTTATATATATATATATATATATTGTTATTGCTTGGTAGTCATCTATTTTAATTCACACATAAACATTGAGGGGAATTTATGTGTTTTTTTTTCCCCCATATATATATTTGGTAATTTGATACTTACAGCATGATGTAAGTGTTAACCATTTGAGTTATAAAGATCTTGGAAAAATTTAAGCAAATATTAAAGTGACAAAAATGTTACAAAGGTAATGGTTTGCAATTAAATCATGTATAATACTAAAAGAAATATTTAATAATTTGGAAGCAACATGCACTACTCTGATGTGTTTCTAACTAAAATGAATGTCACTAAAGAAAGCAACGCGATTAGGATAAAGTATCTTATACATCCAGCATATAAAGATTCATGTGAAACTGGCACATGTCAATCACACATGGGCGTATAAGACAATGTCAATCACACATGGATTGTATACACCGGGTGATTTTACTTTTGAGCAATAAGGCAAAACACAGAGGTGATGGAGATGCTTCATTAATTAATTACTATATACTGATCAAATATAAGAGCCAATTTAACTAGATCACTACTCTAGTATAAACTAGTAACTCTGACTAATTCAAAATAAAACCTTCTCTTTAATATCTCTCTACCGTCGGCTGTTTGGCCGCCACGTAGATTACAGTAACTTAAATCCAGCATCTCCAATTCCTCGGTTTCCGAAAGTTCTAAACAGAAAAATATAATTAAATTTAACAAAATAATAATAATAAAAATAATAAAAATAGAGCTGTAAGGACACAAATCGTGCTGGACCAGAGTTAGACTTTCTGACCAGACTAATGAGGCCTAGACAATAAATTTATAGAGAGTAGGCTACTAATCTAGATCGTTTAGACGGTAGATAACACAAAGGTTGGATTAAATCATATAACTCATGCACTAATCTCATACAAAGGTGTAATATTGAGTTGTGTACATTGATGCCGAGGACAATCCTTAGTGCTTCTTACAAGTTCTCTCCCTATTCTCTCTGTCCCCCCCTCTTTTCTCTTTTTCCTTCACCCTTTATAGGCCTGCCTTCCTTTCTTCCTTCTTCCACGTGTAGTCTGAATATTTTTTCTGGATACTTGTCCCATCATATCCCTTTATTAAGATCTCTGGTGGTGAGGATAAGGTTGAAATCCAGTGTTCAGGCGTCACTTCTTCATTAATGCAGCCAGAGAGGTAGGTAAAATGCCTTTAATGCGGTGGTAGCAGCTTTTTCTTGGATATTTGTCTATCAAATCCCCTTATCTATTGTCCTCGTTCTTTCAGTTATTGCATCCACGGTCCCTAGTACGGGAGTCCTTGAACCTCCAGGCTACTAATACTGTCCTCGGCAGCACGCTGCCGAGGACAATATCATCCTCGGACGTCATGTCTCGTGGTACTATGCTCATGCATGGCAACTTCCTTTGTCACATGGCCTCGTAGGATGGAATTATTATGTCCTCGGACCACTCCGCGCTGTTGGGTTGGACTTTCTTCTTTATGGGGGCCTTTGGGCCAGCCCAATATGTGATTTGGGCCCACGGGCACTACAATAACCCCTCGAAATCCTCATTTCTACTCTGTGGAGAGGAATGAGGGTTTCGATATACGCACACATAAGACAATCCGCTTCTGACGCTTCGATCTGCAGGACGCACTTCAATTAAATGCTGGCGGCTTTATGTTCCCTGTTTCTAACCGCACGATGCTCATCTGACGGGTAGGCGTATTTTGAGGAGACAGGCGGGAGGCTTCCCGCTTTACGCCTTTCCACGAAATAAAAACTGCCATTTCGAAGGTTCCTCGTTCATTTCAGAGTTTGTACATCGAATCTAGCCCTTCCTGCCATCTACACGCGTCTCTAGTCCTTTCAATTCTAAGCCGAGGTGACCTAGTTACTTAAAAGTAAGTACTCCAACTTTCTGCTTTCGTTATTACTGCTCGTTCCTTCTAGTTATTCTTGTATTTTCTATCCTCGGCAGTCCAAACTCCCCACCTTAACATAGTATTCTTTTCGTAGTTTTAGGAAATGGGTAGATTTGCGTCCCTAGTGAATACTCCTGAGAAAATAGAGGAGTTTAAGGTTAAATACGGAATCCCTCAGGGAGTATCCGTCAAGTATTGTGAGCAAGGAGGATGGCTCACCGATAGGGACACCGGTGAGGTGATGATCCCTATGATAGCATTCCTAGAGGGGGGAATGAGGGTCCCTATGATGCCCATCACTAGGGATTACCTTAGAACATCTAGGTTATCTCCCACCCAATGTGCCCCGAACATGTTTAAGATCTTAGGAGCTATTGATGTCCTAAATGAAAGGCTAGGGTTAGGGCTCACTTACCACGAGGTGAACTGGGTGTATAATCTTCACCACCTAAAAGGGCACACATACTACCTAAAGTCTAGGCATCCTGAGGTTAGGTTGATCCAATGCCTTCCCCATTCCAACAAGAGTCTAGACAAAGATTTCCTTATACTGTCCGGGGACTGGCACGACGGTCTCCCCTGTCCGACGAGGGAAGGGGAACCTGGTAAGTATTTGAGTAGCGCCAGTCTTTATTAAAGACGAATTTTTTCATTTCGTTGTTGGTTGTGTTTTCTCTGACTTGCCCTTACTAAATTGTTTTTGAAATGTGCGCAGATTGTCGTGCGCTTACCCGTCGCGCCAACCTTGTCGATTTTGATCGCCTGAACAAAATCTTAAAGGCCGAGGTATTTGTGCATTCAGACGGACAGCTTCGCGCCGCACACCTCATCCTCGGATACACACCCATATCCTCCGCCTTCCAAGTTCCCAAGCACGTCATTAAAGAGAAGGACCCTCGGCTGCTGAGGATCAGTATAGCAGTAGAAGGCTTTTTGCTACTTGCTGGCACTCCCGTTCCTCGGGGCGTTTTGATAACCGAGCCCGTGAGGGTCGTTCCGGAAGCCACTCATTTAGCCACGTCCTCGGCTCGACCAAGGTTGGGTGAAAGTTCCTCGTCTCAGCCGGCGGCAAAAGAAGAAGAAGAAGAAGAAGAAAGAGAGGGAGTTGTTGAGCTTTCGGATTCGGAGGAGGAATTCGAAGTTCCAGAACCTAGGAACTCATCTTCCGTCGCCAGGTCGCCATCCTTCACGTCATCGGACGACGACAATCAACCTCTGGTGAGGATGGGTATCTAATGCAGGCCTAAGCCCAGCCTAAAAGATGTGTTGGAGAGCCAAGCTGGAGCACATAAGCCTCCCAAGGCGCCCCCGGCGAAGCCTAAGGATAAAGGCACGGAAAAAGCTCCTTCAATAAGGGTCACCCTTCCTCCTTCCTCCTTCCTCCCAGACTCAACATCTAGACCCCGCTGACCATAAAAGAAAAAGAGATCAGCACAAGGGGAAGGATGTAATTGAAGGGACCAAAGACCTTCCCACCAAGGAGAATGAGCCGGAGAAGGGAGGAAAGCATGCTCGTCATGCCCCTACACGGTCAGATAGACGGACTGACCCCCCAGTTACTCTTCATGCGCCCATTTGGGCTCCCCAAATGAATGTGGACGATCAGGCAGTCACTGCCGATGCGTCTATAAGGGGATCCGATGAGGGCACCGCTGCTTGCATCGCTGATGCACTGGAGCAAGCGCTTTTACTGCCCGAGGACATGGGCGAGTTGCGAAGAATGAGGGATCAGAACGTCTTCATGATCCTTAAGAAGGAGTTGGCCATGGTAAGAGTTTTGACTGATTGTTTCTTAGTATCCAGGCCTTTCATTATTGCATTTGTTGTCGTCATTTTTTGTCTGATACCAACTATGCCACTTACTAACATTGTTTGTACGTAGGCTATCCAATCTGCACATAGGGCAGAGGAGATCGCTGCTAACTCATACAAGGCACTAAGGGATGAGGAAATAAGGCTGGATCACGCCAAGAAGATATTAGAGTTGAAGGAGAAGAAGCTGCAGGAGGTCACCACCAACCTGGGCAAGGCCGAGAGCGAGAGGTCGAGTTTAGAGGCCTAGCTGAAGACTACATCAAGGCAGGCCGAGGATCAGAGGTTGCAGCTCAGGCATGCCAATGAGGATCTTGCCTCGGCTAAAAAGCTTTCCGAAGATCTTAAGAGGGAGCTTGCAACATCCGAGGAAGCCAAACAAGAAGGTCTTAAGGCCAAGGAGGAGGCACTCATCAAGGCTCAAGAGGCTGAGGCAATGGTTGACGAGGCTGAGCAAAGCGGTTATGAGGTAGGGGTGGCCAAAACCACCGACACATTCAAAGCCCAAGTGCCGGAGGTTTGTAGAGACTATTGCCTCCAGGTGTGGAAGGAAGCTCTCTCCCAAGCTGGGGTTGATGCTTCCTCTCCATTGTGGAAGGCAGAGAACGCTTACATCCCTCTTGCCATCCGAGTGGCCGCTTCGAGCTTAGCCAAGGATGACACTCATTCCTCCTCAGCCGAAACGCCAAGGGAAGAGGTCGCAGCTGGTGAGGCTATTCCTGTTGCCCAAACTGGAGATGCACAACCTCCTCCTGCTCCCAAGGAGTTGCCCCCTAACCCTAAGGTTGGCGGGACTATGGAATTAGTCCTGGCGACCCTGCCCATAAAGCCAAAGGAAGTGGTTGGGGGGTCCTCAGCCTCGATGGTGGCTCCTGCCGATCCTAAAGACCAGATCCAGTCCAAACCATAATAACCAGTGCCTTAGCTGTTTCCTTTTTTTTTTTTTTTTCGTTGCATTTGCTTTTGTACCTTTATTAATTAGTTTCAACTTTTATTTTCTTCTTTTGTACCTAGACAATTTGGTAATGAATATATTGACAGATCCTTCACTTAATGAAAAGAATTTCCAATTTGAACTGCTATTTTGTGTTACATTTCGCGTTGGTAGCTTACTACACGGTGATGCATGTAATGTGGCATGGCAACATTTTGAAATTTTGGCACATATTTATAATTATTTATCAATAGCGAGGCAAGGACAACGGAGATTTGTACAGTTCATATACTTACAAATGCTTTAGGCGATGACTATGAGTTTTTGTTCAATTTTAATGACGAGCAAGACACTAAGAGGTAACATACATTGGTGTGGAGCCCGTTGGCTTAAGACTTGCTTAAAAACTATCCTCATAACAGCGTGTTAAGGCAATAAACACCAACATTTCTAATATGTTCCACGCTCAGACCATTAACGGCTTGAGCGTTGTACATAACACTCAATAACAAGCAAAATCATATGAAATACAAACTTGTGGCACTTATTGCTAATACATACCCGTTTCTATAGAACGCGTAGGTGCTTTGACAAGAACTTATGTAATCCAACCTTTGCCCTGCACTTGCCTTTGGAGGTTCCGAAGTAACTTCAGTTTCGTTTTTTAATTAAGGTAGAGGATCCGGGGACCCGGCATAACCTTATTTTTACTTTTAATTTAAGGTAAAGGACTTGAAGATGCGGCTTAACCTTATTTTTGCTTTCAAAGTAAGGTAGAGGATCCGAGGATCCGGTGTAACCTCGTTTTCACTTTTAAATTAAGGTAGAGGACCTGAAGATCCGGCTTAACCTTATTTTCATTTAGGAATAAGGTAGAAGATCCGAGGACCTAGCTTAACCTTATTTTTGCTTTCAAAGTAAGGTAGAGGATCCGAGGATCCAGCGTAACCTCGTTTTCACTTTTAAATTAAGGTAGAGGACCTGAAGATCCGGCTTAACCTTATTTTCATTTAGGAATAAGGTAGAGGATCCTAGGATCCGGCTTAACCTTATTTTCATTTAGGAATAAGGTAGAGGATCCGAGGACCCGGCTTAACCTTATTTTCATTTAGGAATAAGGTAGAGGATCCGAGGACCCGGCTTAACCTTATTTCCATTTAGGAATAAGATAGAGGGTCCGAGGACCAGGCTTAACCTTAATTTCATTGTAATAGTGCGTACGAAACAACAACGACAAGATTAAAATGACAAAAGTGCATTGTATTAATAATAATATCGTCGTAAATTACTTACATTCCAGGGGTGGGGCACAATCTTTTCATCTAGGTCTGCAAGGTAATAAGCTCCTATTCCAGCTATTGCCGTAATGCGGTATGGTCCTTCCCAATTGGGTCCGAGCTTTCCCCACGCTAGATTTTTGGTATTACCCACTACTTTCCTCAGCACTAAGTCTTCAAGCGCAAGCGGTCTCGAATTTACATTCGAGTCATATCCCTGCTTCAGTTTTTGTTGATATTGAGCCAAATGGATCATGGCAACTTCTCTCCTTTCCTCCACCAGATCTAGGCTTCTTTCTAATAGCACATCATTACTTTCCGGAGCGAAGGAACTGGTTTTCATTGTTGGAAAACCGGTTTCCAATGGGATAACAGCTTCGGCGCCATAAGTCATCGCGAAGGGGGTCTCTCCCATTGATCGGCGTGGGGTGGTTTGATACGTCCATAAAACATGAGGCAATTCCTCCACCCATCTCCCTTTGGCGTCATCCAACCTCTTCTTAAGGCCGTTGACTATAACTTTGTTGACCGCCTCGGCCTACCCATTTCCTTGCGGATAAGCTGGTGTGGAATACCTGTTGGTTATGCCGAGGTCACAGCAATATCTCCTGAATGCTTTACTATCAAATTGTAGACCATTATCTGAAATAAGAGTACGTGGAACTCCAAAGTGAGTGACAATGTTCTTCCATACAATTTCTTCACATCGACGTCTCTGATGTTTACTAGGGGCTCGACTTCCACCTATTTGGTAAAATAGTCAGTGCCGACAACCAACCACCTTCTATTTCCAGGTGCCTTCGGGAAGGGACCCACGATGTCCAGTCCCCATTGTGCAAAGGACCAGGGGCTTGTCAGAGGATTGAGCACACCCCTAGGCTGATGAATGTTTGGTGCAAACCTTTGACACTGATCACACTTCTGCACATAGCTTTGAGCTTCTCGTTGCATATTGGGCCACCAATATCCTTGTGTTAGAGCTCTGTGAGCTAAGGACCTTCCCCCCGTGTGACTTCCACAGATTCCCTCGTGTAATTCTTCCAGAAGCAGCTCTGTCACCTCTGGATGCATGCACAACAGGTATGGGCCAGAGAAGGATCGTTTATAAAGTTTATGGTCCTTGGCTAGCCAAAATCGAGAGGCATTCCTACGTATTTTTTCCGCTTCGACCTTTTCCTCAGGCAGAACATCATCCTTGAGGAAGGATACGATGGGGTCCATCCAGCTAGGCCCCACCCTGATCTGGTGGACGTGGATAACATTTCCAATCGTTCTCGAGGGTTTGGGTAAATCCTCAACTAGGATAATCCGAGGTAGTCCTTGCGACAACGACGTGGACCCAAATGCCATTGTAAGTTCCATGTAGGAATCGATGGAGTCCGCTTTTAAGCCGTTGAACTATCTCATCGCAACGGGTCCTAAACTTGAGGGGAAGACTTTACACATCAAGGTTTCATTCTGTGAATAGACCGTCATGCGTTGATTAAAATGGCTCACGTGTTCCACTGGGTCTGTTTTGCCATTATAGATGGTGAAGTTTGGCTGCATGAACCGACGGGGGAGTTTTCCTCTCTCAATACGACGTGTGAAAGGTGATTTGGAGAGCTGGAGCAGTGCTTTCCCCATGGTGTCGCTGCCCGAGCCCCTGGGAAGGGATTTTTTGCTCGCTATATCATGGAGACTTCCTTCTTGATACGAGAAAGTTTCGCTAGGAGGAGTTCCTGACCTCGGCTTATAACCACTGCTCTAGGAGTCATCTGATGAAGGGTCAGATATGGAAGGCGTCCGTTTATGCTTGGCCCGACGTAACTTTCTTCTTAGCTGGTCAATCTCCCTCTGCATGGCCCTAGTATTTGCCTCATTAGAGCCCCTGCTTCTGCCCTGCGGATGATTACCGGCAGTTCGCCCCGAGTGCACACTGCCTTCTCGATCTCCCATATGCTCTAACTGTTGGAATGGATCCTCATGCTGAGATCCTAGAGATTCTGCATAGTCTGGATTCAAACCCGCCATCACGTTATCTGCGCCAAAACTCAAGAATCCCCATAGACGACGCCAATTGTAAGGGCACAAATCGTGCTGGACCAGAGTTAGACTTTCTGACCAGACTAATGAGGCCTAGACAATAAATTTATAGAGAGTGGGCTACTAATCTAGATCGTTTAAACGGTAGATAACACAAAGGTTGGATTAAATCATATAACTCATGCACTAATCTCATACAAAGGTGTAATATTGAGTTGTGTACATTGATGCCGAGGACAATCCTTAGTGCTTCTTACAAGTTCTCTCCCTATTCTCTTTGTCCCCCCCTCTTTTCTCTTTTTCCTTCACCCTTTATAGGCCTGCCTTCCTTTCTTCCTTCTTCCACGTGTAGTCTGGATGTTTTTTCTGGATACTTGTCTCATCATATCCCTTTATTAAGATCTCTGGTGGTGAGGATAAGGTTGAAATCCAGTGTTCAGGTGTCACTTCTTCATTAATGCAGCTAGAGAGGTAGGTAAAATGCCTTTAATGCGGTGGTAGCAGCTTTTTCTTGGATATTTGTCTATCAAATCCCCTTATCTATTGTCCTCGTTCTTTCAGTTATTGCATCCACGGTCCCTAGTACGGGAGTCCTTGAACCTCCAGGCCACTAATACTGTCCTCGGCAGCAATATCATCCTCGGACGTCATGTCTCGTGATACTACGCTCATGCATGGCAACTTCCTTTGTCATGTGGTCTCGCAGGATGGAATTATTATGTCCTTGGACTACTCTGCGCTGTTGGGTTGGACTTTCTTCTTTATGGGGGCCTTTGGGCTGGCCTAATATGTGATTTGGGCCCACGGGCACTACAAGAGCTAAAAGTAAAAATTGATTAGATACTTGGTAGTAATTATGCAGAATATAAATAAATAATTATGGTTGTAATTTTGTTGCTACAAAATTTATTATGAAATATTGTTATACCTTGTTAACTCAAAAAGTTTGTTACAATTCATTAGTGTCTGTTTGGTATTAGATTATAAGCTTTTTTTTTTTTTTTTTAGCTTTCATATAAAATTTTTTAAAATCTTACTTTTTTTAAGTACAAGTATACTTTAGGACACTTTCAGCAAAAAATTTTAAAAAATAAGCTAATTAAGTTGTTCCCAAATGAAACTTAATATCACAGTAGTCTTATTATCTTTGTAATTTTCTCGATTATAATTGTGATTAATTCTTACAATAACTTCAATGTTTTCTATCTACTTATAAAAGAGTATTCAACTTGAGATGGTGTATATACACAAAAAAGGGAATTTATGAGTGTATAAAATAGTATTTTATTGAGAAAAAATAGGGTGTTACATTGATGGAGCTTTTGCTTATATATATATATATATATATATATATATATCTTATTTCAGCCACGCCATATATAGCTTATATATTTCTTATTATTCTTATTATTATAAATTTATTTGTATATAGTATACGGTTGTTCATTTGAATGATTAAAATAATAAGTGAAAATCCATACTAATTTTTGTGAACTTACTAATTTATTGTGAATTTCTGTATTATTTTACAATTTTTTCTAAACCGTTGAACCAACAATTTGCAAGTATTTCGTTAAAAAGCTTACAACAAAAAGTATAGTCTCATATTGTTATATGAAAGTTTATTATATAGGATGTGCAACATTTACATATATTTTTTATATATACAATGGAATTGATTTTATAATGTTCGTCTCATGATAATTGCTTCTTATTATTAAGTTATAATACCAAATAGTTTTTGGTTTAGACAAGATTCGAATTTATATCCCTTATTTAATAACAGAAAACTTTATGAACTGAAATATTTGGAATCCACATGTAACATTTATATTTAACCACATGAAAAATATATGATGTAATAACATCTTACATATTATATTATAATAATATTAATGCCAATAATCTACTTATTTTTAGAAGCCAACGATCTAAATCAACCATTCAGAATGCGAAGCTAAAGTATCAAAAGTTAGAATTAGCATGCTTTTTTTTTTTTTTTTCTTTCAAATCCCAAGAACCAAATCCTAAACACTGTAAGAGATATATATATTAGCTCAATAATATAGGTCCAAGCTCAATCCTACTTTGTATACAAGTTAACTCTTCTACTTGTACTCCAAGTCTATTAACCATAGTTAGTATGTGGTTAGTTTAGGGTTTAGCTTACTATATACACTCATGTTGGATTCATTGTATTATACAAGATTTTACTATACTCTCATATAATAAAAATGTAGCCCTTAAGGGTTTCTTACATAGACGTAAGCCATCAGGCTGAATCACGTAACCTTCGTATTCTTCTACTCTCTATTTTGTGTTTCCTCTTATGCATTTATTTTAGCATATTCAACATGGTATCAATACTAATGTTTAGCAGACACCATTTCCATTTGTTAATTATTCAAAAACTATCATTGGCATTTTTTTTTAATATTTTGGTATTAGAGTATGGAGTATTTAAACCTTAAATGTCACTATTAGAAACATGAGTACATGAAAATTGAGCTACAAAACTCTTGACCAAACTATTATTATTCTGATAATAAACAAGGGGTGTTGATCTATATAATTTGCTTTTGGGGCTGGCCCTATCACTAGGCCAACTAGGTAGTCACCTAAGGCCCCTAAGTGCAATAAGTCCCCAAATAAATGCCAACATATATATATATATATATATATATATATATATATATAATGAATAATGTCATGGACACAAAAATATGTTACTATAATTTCATAATATTCTTAAATTAACATGTCAACTCACACATGGGTCCATCACAATCTCTAATTTAATTTTTTTTATGCTAATTTAGGAATATTATGAAATTACTGTGATATTTTTCTGTATCCCTACTATTACTCAAAAGAAATTGTTTATCAAAGACATAAAAAAGGAAAAAAAAAATAGCAAAATGAAGATGGACCACCGTCTACTCATTTCTTCGTTTTTTTTTAAAATAAAATAAAATTTTATCTTTGTAACTTTATATATATACTAGGTGTTAACAAAAAAAAAAATATTAAATATTTTTGAAAAATTAATCAAGTTGCTAGTATTGAACACAAAATAGGAAAAGAAAAGAAAATTATGTGAAAATCTTACAAACAAATAAGAAATTTCACAAAATATATATATATATATTTAAATTTAGGTGAACAACTCACAAATGAACAAGAAATTCATTAAAAAAAAGTTAAAAATATTTAAATCTAAAAAAATTAGAATAATAAATTTTAAGTATAAAATTTTTTTATTAAATTAAATTTAAATATATATATAAAGGCTTCAATTAAAATGTCACTTTAGGCCCAAAATCCCTTGGGCTGACCCGGTTTGCTTTTCCTGGGGACGAAAATTTATTTGTATGAACATTGTGGCCCAATATTGGCTACCAAACAAGCCATATAAATAGTAAAAATAAAAAAGATACGAGATACCATCATTATTCTCAATCCAACCAGTGATTCCATTATAGGATAAATCAAGACTTCGTGCAACTCTTTGAAAGTCTCAAATAGAGAAATGTTTAGAAACCATGTTTGAGAAAAAGCATCCTTTGATTTCCTGAAGTTGTAAAGAGAGAAGTGAGTCGCAGGTGACTCGCTCTCAATGACAACAGACACTCTCATGGTCATCAACCCATGAAGGGAGAAGATGATCTGTGACATTGGCGCTGAATCTCACAAACTCCTTTATTTCTAACAGATCCATCCTCTCCTCGTCAAAGCAGCCTCTGTACCCATGAAGTTGAACCAGAACCATCAAACCCCACAATAAGCTCTTCATCAAGGACCCTCCCATTGTGAAAAAAAAAAAAAAAATGCAGTAATGGTAATACCTCTCTGTCCGTTGCCAGACCAGCTTTATACAAATTAGGAGAATCAATTTGGTCAAGTCAAATGTGGAGAAAAGGAATATATAATGAAATCTAAGTTGGCAACCTCAGAAATTGTACTCTCTCTTTTATTTTATGGTCCCGTTAAATTATTTATTTTTAAAAATATTTTCTTGAAAATTGAAAAAAATGTAAATATTTTTTTAATTTTTAATAAAATATTTCTAAAAATAATTAATTATTGTGTGTGCTTTAGCGCACATTGGCAAAATCCTTATTTTATTAACTTCAGAAGTCCAATCAATGCCGGAAAAATGGAGAACAATATTATGGGGAGTAAGCCGTAAAGGCAGGACTTTCAAGGCATCCTGTTGGAGCATTCAAGGTAATTTAGTTAGCATTCAGACGGCTTGTGATAATATATACTCTATTGTACAAGTTGTTCATGTTGTTTAAGATTAATTCGAAGGCATCTATCCACTTGGTATTTGGAGCATTTTAATATTAAAAAATTATTTAAATGAATTAATTAAAAAAAGGTTGATATATATATATATATATATATTTTTTTTTTGAGAATCAGAAGAAGTGAGAGTTTAATGTGGTAAATAATTCTAAAGTGAGGTTATCCTAGCTGAGAAACTACCTAATCAAACTAGGCAATAGTTTAGACCCCTAAATTAACAAGTAAGGCCAAGTACTTGGTTAAACAAATGAACTAAGAATAATGAGCATTGCGTGGATAACAAGCAAATTAAATAAGTAATAAAGCATTAAGGAAAGAGAAACAAATCCAAGATATATGGCACCAAATGTGTTATTGAATAAGAAAACTTGAGTGCCAAGTGTAAAAATCTCTCCATGGCCATCCGCCAAAACAATCCACTAAGTATAGATAATTGCAATATGGAACACAAAAGAAGCCCTCCAAGCCTAAAACTATTCTAATGCTTGAGCCCTCTAAGCTCGTACTAGCAACTAACTACTCCAAGTCTTTTCTCTAACTTAGGCATCTAATCCCATAACTAAGCACCCATTGCATCTTCAAGGCACCATTGTTGAAATTGGCAAACTCCAATGGTTCTCTGAATGTTCAATACACTCACAAGACTCAAAGAGGATGATGATCTTCATTGGCATGATCTCCTCACAAAGATTTGGCAGTGATGAGTGGGAAAAGTGTAGAGATATGGAATAATGCATTAATTTCAACTTGATGGAGACATGCTTTAATTTCAACACTCACATGGACTGACGGATGGTTTTAATTTCAACTTGATGGAGACATGCCGTTTTGATTGGTTAAGAAATAAATATTGAGAAGTGAGGAAAGCTAAAGATTTGTGAAAATTATTAGGTACTCCCGGAATACCACAAATGCGTACTCCCTCCTCTCACATGAATGGTGGGTCCTATCATGAATTTAAGTAGTGGGATCAACCATTCATGTGAGAGGAGAGAGTATACATTTATGGTATTCTGAGAGTACACAATAATTTCTCAAAAATTTGTGGAGTGCACAGATTTTCTATTCTAATATATTTTACTTTACGTATAGTGTTCTACTTGGAATATTGATTTGTATGATTTAAAGTTTTTTTCCACATGCCAAAGCCTTGTAACTAAATTAACATCTCTTCATACACTAAATGCTTAGAGGTTTAGGAGGAAAGAGTTTGAGCTATGGGTTAGCATCATATTGTAATTATCTCTAACAAAAAAAGTAATTTTACACACTGACGGAACTACTGCTTGATTTTAGGAGGGGATAAATTTTTCATAAACATATGTGTAACTTTAGCTAGTTATTCTTACACCCCCTAAACTTTTATTTTAGCCAACTAAGTACTTAAATTTTAATACTATAACAAACACACTCTGTTAACTTTAATTTTAGCCAGTTTAGTACATAAATTTTGGTACTCTAACAAATAGATCCCCTAAACTTTTATGTTGCCACAATAAGAGCCCTTAATTTTTCATTTCTTTTTTAATAAATTGGCAGGGAAAACAATTGAGGCCTTATGCTATAAAATCAAAGTTTATGTACTAAATTGGCAAACAGATAAGTTAAGGGGGTCTATTTGCCCCAATATCAAAGTTTATGTACTATAAAATAAAATAAAATTCATGAGTTATGTATTTTTGTAAGATAACTCAAAAAGATATAATATCTATCATTTGTTTAATTGTAAAGTTTTTTCTATTGTTTCTTACAAGATGAGTAAGCTGGTTTTAGATGTTTTTTTTTTCTTTTTCTTTTTTTAGATTCAAATTTCCAGTTATAAATAAAACAAATTTTATTAGTTACATAGATACAAAATACAATTTATGTAAATTTATTTTATTATGTAATTATCCCCCCAAATTTTCTTACTTATACAAAAATTTTATAAATGATGATAAATTTTTACATAAAATTTACTTATCGATTTTTTTCATTTTACTTTTTAAATAAGAATAATGTTTTTTTTTATTAGCCTTTAAACAATATTAATATTATAGGATTAGTTTTCTTTCTACTTTTATCAAACGAATTTAATATATATAAAAAACTAATAGTGTGTTGATTATAATTATCATATAAAAAAGTATATCACTAAAAATACAAAAAAAAAAAGAAATTTTGAAGAATAAAAATTCAATTATATTTAGTTGAAGTTAGGAGTATGGGAGGGGGATTTGAAATTCTGGAGAATAAAATTTTAATTTTCTCTTACAAACCAAAAAAATTAAACGACTTTAAAAGTCTTCAAAATAAGTAAAATATTTTGAAATGTTTTATTTTATTGTATTTTTTAGAAGAAGATTTTGAAAAGTTAACTAGTGAACTGGTTCATGGCGAGAAATCATTTCATGGCAAGAAAACTTTTCTTTCCATCAAGCCGGAATTTCTTGGGATCAAGCAATAAGCAAGAGCTACAGATTGTTTGAAACTTTGAATTGGTTTGGGTCAAGGGTATAAATGATTCATTCACAAAAGCTTGACCATTCCACAGGCAGAAACGTGTTTGGCTTCGTACAACACCGTTCTATAGCTAGTGACGGAGTGATCATTGCCCAAGTGTCAACAAAACGATGTTGTGCCAACCAATATGTATACAACACCATTTCACAGAAGCCTAGTAGAGCTTGCGGTTCACACGACACCGTTTTGTTACCAATCTTATTAATAAAGCATAGTTACACAACACCTATTCACATATAGATGTACTCAACAAAACCAACAGACTTGGTCTTGTCAGGGACAATGTGTTGGAAGCAATGAGGTATTTTCATTTATTTTTATTTTATGAAAAAGTATTTAATTCAAATTTTGATTAAATACATACCTTGAGTTAGTAAAGAGCCATTAACTTTATTTCTCCTCATGAATAAAGATTTTTGAGAGAAGATAATGCTCCTATTGAAGGAGGAACAATCCCTATGATGTCATTCACACTCATATCTAAAAACTCCAACCTATCCAAAGCCGGCAAATCTTCACAAAAAAGAAAAAAGAAAAAATGTTGTGCTAAGAAAAAATCATATATACATACATACATATATATATATATATATATATATATATACACTCTTCTAATGTACTGGAAAATTACCATAATATAATTTTTTTTATCTAAATGAAAATTGATTATTATGGTAATTATTTACAATCATTTTCATGATTGTATTTGGATATGAAATTATGTGTTATAGCATCAAGTGTTTATTATTATTGAGTTTGTACATAAAATTATATATTCTAGTATTTACGGAAAACTTGATGTACCAAAATTCTAACAGTGTTAAATTATGAGATATAATTTATATTTAATTAAATTACTCATGAGAATAGTAATATGTAAAATTGTGGATTCAAAAGTTTATATTATATGGCACAATATAATATAGAATTTTTTTTTTTTTTGATGGGATATAGAAATATTTTAATATGCCCAAGAAAAGTCTTTGAGCACGTCTATAAGAAACGTTTTGAATTTCGTTCTTGACTGACTACATTAACAGAATATCTTAGCAGAAACATTTGTGCTATAATAACAATAAAAATGATCTGCTGTGTCATTATTAAGCTAAAAAGCTAAAAAAATTTAATTGATTACATAAAAAAACAAAATTAATAATGTAAAACTGTCTAAAACACTTTCTAAAGTGATCTGATGTGTTATACAAGGAAAAACTAAATAAGCAAAAGAGGTAATATATTAAGAGAAATGCTATATCCAAAACACTTTAATGTTATTGGTGGGGAAAATTATTACTTTAATGTTATTAGTGGGAAAAATAATAATTTTACTATTGGGTCCTTATTAGAGTCAATAATAACTTACCACTTATAATTTGTAGTGAAAATATTATGAGCGTAACATATTTTTTTTACTGTTATAGCCACAAACTTTTCTACAAAATTTTTATAAACGGTTGAAGTAGCAAACTCTTATTGGTTCTCAACTAGCCCACCACATACATCACCTTTTTACTTGTCAATAATTACTCATCACATTAGCAATTTCTAAAAAAATTTGAATTTCTAAGATTTTGTCTCTTTTTTTATTTCACCCTCTTACATGAATGTTAGATCCTTTACATAGCTCTACTTTGTATATGTTGATTTTTTTCCCTTTCTCAAATCTCAGTTCTACTTTATTTTCATTTCTATTATTTATCACCCCTCTCTAATAATCTCATCTTGCTTCTTATCGATTCATTTTTGATTTATACTCATCCTGTTTTTGAATCAGTCCCTTTCCTTCGTGCCCCCATCATTTAGGTCCACCGCTTTACTCTAGTATTTGCCACTCACAATTTCAGCTCGAAATCAATGTTTGCCCAGATTGACGAAATTCCAATTGGAATGTAGTCAAAATTTGAACCGATTCGGAATAAGGGGGGGGGGGGGGGGTGGTGGTTTCATTTGGTCCGGAGTACTACCCAAACAAACTAGTTTTCAAAAATTTTCCTGTAAGCCAATGAACTAAGAATGATGAGGAGATGAAAATCATGAAATTCATGAAAAATGTCCCTGTGCCTAAGCTGTGGGCAGCCTCACGTACACTATGACAACCACAATGCTAGTCGCTAGATACTTGTAATGTGATGAGATCAATGAGTAGATTGTTAAATAACTGATTTTCCGCTCATGTGTGGGCCAATACTACCTTTTAATAGGTAAGGTCTAGCATGTGTAAGTCTAAATTGGAGGTAGAGTGAAAGAGACAAGGATCAAATTCAAGGTCTCTTGCTCTGACACCATGTTAAATTACTGATTGTTTCAAAAGTTTAAGTTATTGAGATATATATGATAAATTTAATCATTTAACCACACAACTCTAACATAGATATTAATCTACTCAAGTTGAGCACATTGGTAGGTAGTTAAACAGATATCTAGTTATCTCCAAGGCACTAAGGGAAAGAAACTGTGTTTTGGTTTAAGTGATCTAGAAATACTAGAATATATTATCGCAGATTTTACAAGAGATGTAGATGATTGAAAATCTAAAAGCGGACATGCATTTCTAAAGTTATGTATGAAATATATGATGGATGTAGTATACATATCGTGCAATATAGCAGGTAATTAGAACATTATGGATTTTGTTGACAATTTAAAATAAGTTATACGTAACAGAATGATTAGTGTGTTTTGCGACAAGAAGTCTATTGTCAGGTTAATAAAAACTAGAGCAAATGTTTCCAAGGGCAAACACATTGATTATCACCATATTCAATATATAGTGGAGATGGGTGATGTTAGGACATATGTAGTTCAAGTGGTTGTTACCATATGTCGCTATTTTATGTAATTGGCTTATCCTTAGACAAAATGCACTTTACTTGTAATTGGCAAGGACGAACGCAGGATTTCTAGTCGGGGGGGGGGGCCAGAGATAAGCGAAAAAAAAAATTTCAAATATGCATCCATATAGTATTAATAAACTATCAACCAAGACAAATACCCAAAAATTGTTGTTTCTTAATATATTAAGATACAATCATCTATCAACAAAAACAAAATACATGAAACACTATTGTTTCTTAATACAATCATCTATGAAAAGGGAACTCGACGTTCTTTCAAATCTTCAAAATCATCTACGATTGAATCCAAACTAAATGTCGAAGCTATATCCTTTTCAATGTATAACATCAAAGAGTCCGTCAAAAAATCATTTTCCATTTTGTTTCGAAGGCTAGTTTTGACAACTTTCATAGCTGAAAATGCTCGCTCTGTAGTAGCAGTAGAAACTGGAAGAGTAAGCACAAGTCTCACCATTCTATAAACAAGTTTGTAGTGTTCGGAATTTTTAGTTCTCACCAACCATTGAGATAACTCAGATAAACTTTTCAATTTTTTGAACTCTGGATCTTGGACTACATTGTACTCAAAATGATAAAGCTCCTTCTCCAACACTTGTTTTTCATAATCTGTGAAATCTTGTGGCTGAGAAAACATGTAGAATGGCCTTCGAAACAAAACTTTGCATCACCAATTTCTTCCTGAATGGCCTTCTTCACTTTGGCTGAGAAAACATGTAGAATTTCTTTTTGAATCCTAGGTGATGTGTAGGTTGCATTTTTTGGAGCTTTTTCTATTATTTCAGCAACCTCCTCATTCCAAAAAGTCACAATACCCAATGACTCAAAAAAGTTCCCACGATTTAATGAACTACAACTCTCATCTCGACCTCTAAAAGCTATAGCTTGAAAGGCAAGATATCGGACAATAAAAATTGAGGCCTTTAGTTGCAACCGATTATTTGCAATTTGTTCAGTGGTGAAATGATTAACTACCCTTTGTAAATGCTGCGATTGGTTCACCAAATCCTTACACATTTGCTCAGCAACTCTATGAGCTGAATTAGGATCTTTTCCTATATGACCTTGAAGATAACATTCTTTACCCCCTACTTTTTTCCAATTTCTAAAACCACCAACGGTGAATGTATTTTGTCCCACAACCCCACTTGGACTATTAAAGACAAAGCAAGGTAGACAATAAGCTGTATCTGTCGTAGGAGAATATTCAAGCCATGATTTATTTTTTCCAAACCAAGAAGCTTGAAAGCTACGATTGTGCTTTCCACTTTTTTTGAATGTCTTTAAAGGAGGTTGGTGCGGACCATTTATAATGTAAGCCCGTCGAATTTCATCACGTTGATTAACATGATATTCCCATATTTGTTTGCGTGTTCCGGGATCATAATCCAAAGAATCAAGGTCAATTCTTTGAAATTGCGATTGAGAGATTGGAACATCAACATTTTTCGGAATTGGAAAATTCATATTTTCTAGAATTGGAACATCCACATTTTCTAGAATTGGAATAGCTACATTAGTTGTTGGCAATTCCACGTTGACTTCGAAAGAATTCGAAGTTGAACATTTTCTTTTGAAAAAATCAAGCATTGTAGTTGATTTTTTCATGATCTACAAATAAAATAAGAATCATATAAGAATCACCATTATTTTCTTAAATTTGTGTGACAATTCTCTTTATTATAAGATTTGTTTTTTTCTTTTTGTCATTATTCTGCCTTTATTTATGTCTGTGTGTTTGGTCTGCCTTTATGGCTTTATTTATGTCTTTGTGTTGTCTTCCTTCTAACATAGACCCACTAAGCCACTAAGTACTAACCCCACTACCGACACTAAAAACTTTTCTTTTAACTTTACCTTTGTTTTTTTCTGTCACTTGTCCGTTGCCCAAGTGACTTGTCCCTGTTATGCCCAACTAACAGTCAATAAAGAAAAAACTGATCTCTACATCAACAAATTCTACTCTCTCTCTCTATCTCTCTTATATCTATATAATACAAGAGAGAGCCATAAACACAGAGTCACAGAGCCAAAAAGCCAAAAAAAAAAAAAAAAAAAAAAAAACACAGGCAGCACCAACATCAATTCATTTCATCATTCATCAGTAAAAACACAAACATGAAACACTACAAGTCCACAAGGCACAAGCATCATTCATTAATCATTAGTTCTGTGAATCTCAGATTCTCAGATCAGATCACAAAGATGAAAGAAACAAACCGGCGAAGGAAAAGATCAGAATAAATACCTGTGGCTGTGGGTCTCGAGCAACCGGCGAAGGCAACGGCAAGTGGGTCTTGAGCAACTGGCGACGGCGGCAAGTGGGTCTCGCGTGGGCGCCGCCGCGGCGGCAAGTGGTGAAGTGGGTATCGCGTGGGTCTCGCAGCTCTCGCTCTCGGCTCTCGCAAGCGTCACGACGTGGGTGTGGGCGTGGGCGTGGGTGGCGGGCCGGCGGCGTCACGGGGTGGGTGAGCAAATGGGTCTCTCTGTTTCACCTCTCACTCTCTCAGTCTCACTCTCAGTTCCTTTCTTTCTTTTTTACTTTTTTTTTCCTTCGTTTTTCCGCTCTCTCCGTTTGGTTTTGGACGAGCTGATGTTCCTTTTTTTTTTTTTTTTTTTTTTTTTTTTTTTTTTTACATGGGTCATGGGTTCCTGGGGGCTGGGCTGGCCGGATGATGGGCAAGGAGGGGGGCAGAGCTAAAACTAAGGGGGGCCCGAACTAAAATTTGAGGGGGGGCCCAAAGTCTTTTTTTTTTTTGGGGGGAAAAGTTTAGCTGCTAAAAAATTTTTTTTTGGGCCCAGGGGGGGCCCGGGCCCCCTTTGGCCCCCACCTGGGTCCGTCCCTGGTAATTGGGTAGATCTAGGATGTGTTTAACACCTCAAGAAACAGTGTTTCAGGATTTAGTGTTGAAGCCATCAAAGTCTGTCCAAGGAACAAGCAAGGAAGTGCAAGTAACTAAATCTCGACACCTACCTCGACACATGCATCTATCGAGATTTAAGAAGTTGTTTTGCCCCGAGCCTTGACAGTTTCTCGACAGATCCTCGACGCCTCTATTTGTCGAGAATTAAAGAAAACAGATTTTCAGTTCTGTTTCAAGTCCAATCCGTGAATGTGTCTTTGGGACTTCTTTTCTCCTAACCCTAGACATATAAAAGGATTATTTTAAGGGCCGTCAAGATGATGCAAGTTGACATTCATTCAGAACTTCTTGTTCATGCAATTGGTGATCTGAAAGACAAAGTTCGTGTCCTAATTCATCTCTGATGATTTGAAGAACTTTGCAGCCAACAATTCTCTCTCTAGTTGGTGTTTGAAGTCGCGTACTAGGATCTACGTATCTGGTTAGTCACGTACTTGGGAGCCGTGCATTGAAAGGAGAAACTGTCACTACAAAACAAGTCCAATTGGGTATTGGGGTAAGAGTTCAACTGTAGGTTGGTAAGGTACTGGGATTTCTTGCTTGTAACTGCTTGTTGTGATAATAGTGGAGTTTCGGGAGTGGTGACCTTAAATCACCCGGTGGGGTTTTTGCCATAAGGTTTTCCCCATTCGTAAACAAATCACCGTGTCATTTAATTTCCTCTGCATTACTTAGTTTTAGTGATTTGTTTGTGCTACCACGTGATATTGCATGCTAATTTGATTAATTAATAACTGAGCTAATTAATTAATCTAAGTTATCACAAGGGGTCAACGCGTTTGTGGCCTGTCAAGTGGTATCAGAGCCAGCACACTCTGATTAGGGTTTAATCTATTGTGTGTGATCCATTTGACCCCTACTGTCATGGATAGAGGACAATCTCTAATTATACCTCCTTTATTTGATGGCACTAACTATGCATATTGGAAAGTACGCATGAGAGCTTTCTTGCAGTCTTTAGATGAAAAGGTGTGGCAAGCTGTGGAGATAGGTTGGACCAAGCCTACAGAAGTGCCGGCCGATTGGGATGATACTAAGATTAAGGCGGCAAACTTCAACAACAGAGCATTGAACGCCCTATTCAGTGCAGTCACCAATGAGGAGTTCAAGAAAATTTCCTCAACTGAAACTGCTAAGGAAGCATGGACCATCCTCTAGACAACCTATGAGGGCACCAAGGCTGTCAAAGACTTAAAGCTACAGAGGCTCACCACACGTTTTGAAGAAATTAAGATGGAGGAGGATGAGTCGTTTGATGAGTTCTATGCCAAGCTTAAGGACATAGTAAACTCAGCCTTCAATCTTGGGGAAACCATCCCTGAACCCAAGATAGTGAGGAAAGTGCTCAGATCGCTGCCCGAGAGATTCCATACTAAGATCACGGCGATCGAGGAATCAAAGGACATTGACAGAATTCCTCTGACTGAGCTGGTTGGAAACTTGCAAACCTATGAGTTAGGGCTGACTAGGTTAGGCAAGACAAGTAAGGGCAAGAGCTTGGCAGTAAAGGCCAAGAGCAGTGATACGGATGATTCTTTAGATGATGAAGATTCTAAGATGAAGTCCTACATCACAAGGCAATTCAAGAAATTCATGAAGAATGCAAATGGAAAGGGCTTCAACAAAGACCGTAGACAATCCAGTTCTTCACAATTCAAGAATTCTGATAAAGGGAAGAAGGATGTCAAGGATGGCGGTCAGTACACTGTTCCTACTGGGCCAAAATGTTTTGGGTGCCAAGGTTTCGGACACATGAAACAAGAGTGTCCTACGTATCTTAAGAGCATAGGGAAGAGCAAGGCACTTGCTGTTACCTTAAGCGACACGGAGCCTGAGGACGATTCTGAAGATGAAGACGACGGAATCTTGAATGCCTTCACTGCCACTATTAATCCTACTGATGGGATTACTGAAGAAGTGGATGAAGAGAAAGAATTGGTGGATTCCAAGTGTGAGATTATGGATGATCAAGATGATATCCACACCGCCTATGAGAAACTGTACAAGCTTTCTGAGAAGTATGAGAAACTTTATAGGCTGGCCACCAAGAAGCTCAGTGATGTGGAACTCAACCGTGAGGAGCTGTCCACAAAGGTTGATGAAGCGAATCAAACCATTGGAGTACTGAGGTTCAAAAACAATTTCTTGGTTGAGAGGACTAAAAAGCTTGAAGCGGAGCTGTTTCAAGTCAGAGCACAACTGGAGAGGACGTCAAGTGCAAAGCTGGACGAGATGCTAAGTGCTCAGAGATCTTCTTCAGACCGTACTAGATTGGGGTATGAATTCTCTCTCTCTAATACTCCTACTGCTAGTACTACTGTGTTTGTTCCACCTGCTAATAACATTGAAAATGAAGATAAGAATGTTAAAACTGAATTAGCTAGTGAGAACATAGACAAGGGCAAGTCCATCCTAGGAGCACCTCCCTAAAATTGAGAAAAGGGAATCTAGAAACCCTAGGAATAAGAAGGCTAACTCTCAAAAGGCCAAGCAGAAGAAGCCACATCTCTGTTATCATTGTGGTGTTGCCGGTCACACTCGACCAAATTGCTATAAGTGACGTGCTACTCAACAGAGCAATGGCATGATAGCATCTGGGAGCCAGAATCAGCTTCAGTCTTCTCTCGCTCCTCTTGGAGACATTCTTAAAGCCATCATGTTCCTATCGAACTTGAACGGTTGATATTCTTCTCCCTCTTCACCGGTTCAAGAGTCGACCAAAAGGAAAGGTTCTTCCAAGGTGTGGAAGGCAAAGGGATCTAAGTGATTTTAGTCACTCTTTCTTCTCTCTCCTGTTTTTGTGCGTTGCATTATTTGTGTGATTCTTTATTGTTTTGAGTCAGTCTAGTTTTATGCTTTGTTTTGCTTTACATGTTTTTGGTTGTGTGTTTTCAGTTTTGTGTTTTATTTTTGTTTTTCTAATAAAAATAAAAAAAAAATTGAAAAATTGAAAAATACAAAAACAGTGTGGGTTTGTGTGCATTAGTTCATGTGAGCTTTTGAAATGACCATTGAAACAGAGTTTTCTAAACTTTGTATCACCTGTAGCTTAGATAAGCATTCTTCTGCACAACTAAGCAAGTGAGCTTTGTAGCTTTTTATTTGTGATGAGTAAGGTTAAGTGGTCTCTTCTTCTTAACACTCATATCACTCCTTTTGACGGGTTGAACTAGAAAATCCTAAGAGAAATGCATAAATAACCATCTCACCACTGTTACTCGCCAATCATAATATGACATCTGTATGCTTCGGCATAGCAAAAGTGCAATGTCAAAAGCTTAACATAATTGTGTATTTCTTTTCTTTCTCTTGTATGCCCATGCATGATATGCTTGTTAAAAGAAAAATATGCAAAGATATAGAAAGCAAAAAGATCAAAAATGCTTTAAAATATGGTTGCAAGCGTGTTTTCTAGGAGATGTAGAAGTTATAGGATGTACCTCGAAGGTGATAGTCCCCATCAAACAGTTGTGATTGTGTGTGAGTTAAAGTGATTTTCTCATATCTCAAATCATCATAGCATTGAGACACTTATGCAATCTTGCGATGTTTTCACACACAACACGCAACACTCTTTGCTATTCTTGATACATGTGCAGGTACAATGTGATTTGGCCATCACAAGGTTTACATGCGTTAATGTATGCTCACTAAACTGTCTGGACTTGTTTTTGAAATATAAAATTGATTAGACTTGTTTAGTGTGTGTGTGCGTGTTTTGAGATACATGTGCATCAAAATTCTTGTTGAGAGCTTAATGTGTTGCTTGGATCTTTGGTTGAGTTGCATGCATGATTGCATTCATGTCTGTGTTTTTCTTTTTCTGAAAAACTGTTTTTAAAGGCATCTCGACACCTCCTCGATACCTCTTGACATATAGCTATCTGTCGAGCTTCTTAAACTTTTTCTTATCGCAGTCTCGATAGATACCTCGACACCTGATGGATCGATCGAGAAACTTTCTGTCTGCTCGATAGCTTCTCGATAGCTTCTGGATCGATCGAGGTTCCTTCATGGTTAATTCTTCCTTCTCGACACATGACCTCGATAGCTTCATCTATCGAAGTGCTTTTTCTCGATAGCTGTCTCGATAGCAGTCTCGACACCTCTCGATACCTGCAGCTGTCGAGAATTACTGAAGGTCTATATATTGATTCCTCGCGATTTCTCAGTCACTTAGCTCAACCTCTCTCGCTCGAAAGCACCTGTTTTCTCTTCCAAAATACTTTTCTCTCCCTCCAAACCTCTTCCCAAGGCTTTCTCAAGTGTTTTTCTCGATTCTCATCACTTGGTAAGCGTCTTATCTCTCATTTTCATGCATTTCATGTTTTCTAAAACCCTAGGTTTTGTGTTTTTGAAAATTTTTGGGATTTTTCAAAATTTTTGAGGTTTTCATGAAATTGTTGAGTTGGTTTTCGAGATTTGATCTTCAAAACCACATGCATTGCATCACATTAGCATTCTCATTGTATTGTCATGCATTTAGATGTGTGAAAATCAGTTATGTGCTGTTAGGTTTGGATTGGGCTGAGCCCATGATGTTTTTATGTTGCATATCACATGTTCATGCATTTTCCATGCATACGTTCTTTCTTTTCAGTATATTCTACTTATATTGAAACTGTTTGGAACTTTTCTGTGTGTCTCTTCTTCTCCCCCCTCTCTATGTTTGCGTTAGTAGTGTTTATGGCACCTAAACGTAAGTCTATTCCATCCCAGAACCCTCTACGTTCTAAGGGATCATCTTCTTTCGATACTACTCCTCTTTTTATCCGGTTCCGTGATGAGAAAGCCCATAAGGACTTCTCGGAGAACTTCTCTAAATGAGGTGTTCATTCGGAACACCACGTTGTCCTGGCAGACTTTGCCGACACCGACCTTCCCGATGTCATACATAGTCGGGCTTGGGAGTCACTGTGTGACGTCCCGGTCACATGTCCACTCATGTTGATATAGGAGTTTTCTCCAATATACACGGGATCGATTCTTCAGTACCTCTTTTCTACTCTTGCGTTCAAGGTACGCGCTTTGCTGTCACCCCAGAGTTAGTCTCTGAGGTTCTTCATGTCCCTAGGGTGGATCATCCTAATTACCCTAACTGTGAGCGTCTATGGACTGTATCCAAAGACGAGATAATCTCGGCGTTCTGTGAGCGTCCTTCCTCTTGGGGAGATCATATGTACACACCATGTCGACCTTTTGCTAAAGGTCCTCGTTTCCTTAACATGGTGATGACTTTTGTGTTGCACCCACTTTCTCACTACAACTCTATCACAGAGCCTCGTGCTCGATTTTTGTTGTCCCTCCTAGAGGATCTCTCTATAGACTTTCCTTCTCACTTTATCTTTTCCATCATAGATGTCTATAGAGATACGACCACCCGTGATAAGCTCATTTTTCCTTTTGCTATCACGAGGATTCTTCGCCATTTTTCTGTCCCATTCCCTTCGTCCGATCCTTACCATGTCATGTTTGCCATAGACGCCGCTACTGTAAAACGTAGCGAGGCACAGTTTAGATCGAGACAGTCCGACGGTGCCACTCCTTCCTCCCGTCTGACTACCTCTAGATCCGCTCGAGCATCTGCTTCTTCTTCTTCGAGCGACGTCACATTAGGAGACATCATGGCGCAGCTTCAGCGCATGGATGCTCGCCTAGATACACTCTCTACAGAGCTGTATCAGGTAAACGTTCGTGTTGGTCGCATCGCCAGGTGACAGGCGACCATGGGCGGCTTTGTACCAGAGGCTTCTCCTCCGCCACCTCATGTGTCGATTGAGACTGAGGCAGATGATGATGGCGATGACGATGATGCTTCTGACGATGATGATGATGGAGATGCGAGCTCTTCAGATGAGATGTCTACATGACCTACCCTTTGTCACTCGTGACAAAAAGGGGGAGTAGTTTGGTCTGTATGAGAGTAGTCATGCTTAGGGGGAGTGTTAGCATATGACATTTTTGTTAGGGGGAATGTGGATTGAGGGATGTAGTGAGGTGATCATATGTATTTTTTTCTTTTTCGTCTTTTTAGAGATACATTGATCATGTATTGACATACATTGTATTTATTCTCTTCTTATATATGATGATGTATGTTTTTCTTTCACCTACCTTTACATGTGTTATTTCTTTTCTGTCTTTATACACATGTTTCTTTATTTGTATGCAATCTATTATTTCTGCTTTACACAAAGATGCCTTGATGAGTTTTGTTTAAAGTGTTTCAGAAATACAGGTTGTCAAAGTCTACTTGCCATAAACTCTCTTCTTGCAAAATTTTTAAATAGTTTGTGTTAGGATAGATTTTACTGTATGTAACAAGTGAGTATGAGTTGAGTGATTTATGAATTCTCTCATATTTTCATTTGTTTGTTGTGGTTTTGTCACGGATTGCCAAAGGGGGAGATTGTTAGGACATATGTAGTTCAAGTGGTTGTTACCATATGTCGCTATTTTATGTAATTGGCTTATCCTTAGACAAAACGCACTTTACTTGTAATTGGGTAGATCCAGGATGTGTTTAACACCTCAAGAAATAGTGTTTCAAGATTTAGTGTTGAAGCCATCAAAGTCTGTCCAAGGAACAAGCAAGGAAGTGCAAGTTACTAAATCTCGACACCAACCTCGACACATGCATCTATCGAGATTTAAGAAGCTGTTTTGCCCCGAGTCTCGACAGCTCCTCGACAGCTTCTCGACAGATCCTCGACACCTCTATCTGTCAAGAATTAAAGAAAACAGATTTTCAGTTCTGTTTCAAGTCCAATCCGTGAATGTGTCTTTGGGACTTCTTTTCTCCTAACCCTAGACATATAAAAGGATTATTTTAAGGGCCGTCAAGATGATGCAAGTTGCACATTCATTCAGAACTTCTTGTTCATGCAATTTATGATCTGAAAGACAAAGTTCGTGCCCTAATTCATCTCTGATGATTTGAAGAACTTTGCAGCCAACAATTCTCTCTCTAGTTGGTGTTTGAAGTCGCGTACTGGGATCCGCGCATCTGGTTAGTCACGTACTTGGGAGCCGTGCATTGAAAGGAGGAACTGTCACTAAAAAACAAGTCCAATTGGGTATTAGGGTAAGAGTTCAACTGTAAGTTGGTAAGGTACTGGGATTCCTTGCTTGTAACTGCTTGTTGTGATAATAGTGGAGTTTCGGGAGTGGTGACCTTAAATCACCCGGTGGGGTTTTTGCCGTAAGGTTTTCCCCATTCGTAAACAAATCACAGTGTCATTTAATTTCCGCTGCATTACTTAGTTTTGGTGATTTGTTTGTGCTGCCACGTGATATTGCATGCTAATTTGATTAATTAATAACTTGGCTAATTAATTAATCTAAGTTATCACAAGGGGTCAACGCGTTTGTGGCCTGTCAGGTGAGATACGAGTTTGGTTTATCCCCTCTAATGAGATGTTGGCCGGTCTTATAACCATGGTGTTGACTTAATAATATAAATTCAGAGAGCATATATTAAAAATGGGACTAATTATGCAACTTTTGCTTATTTGCATTTTTTTTTTTTTTTGAGAAACTTGCTTATTTGCATATAGTAGAACGTAATTATGCAACTTTTTCTTGGGAAATATACTTTCAAATTAGGGACTCCGATTCCTGGAAATGACAAAGACCGAGTAGGCTTACATCCTTTTTTTTTTTTTTTTTTCCTTCAACTTGGTAGAAACGTCCTAAATAATATGGGTCAGTCCATGGATGCCTTAAATTTCCACATTGAGGTGATTGTTGAAGAACACCGATCCACATTCATATTTTGATTAGACTCTTTATATCTTTTGTAGTATGATGCTGAAATCAATAATCCTATGCAGTAAAGAGAGTGCATTAGGTAACTAAGAGAATCTCTAAATGTCCACATTCACATGAGCTTGTGTAATTTAAACTTTGATGACAACATGCTGATTAGCGTACTCCACATTGCAATTTTAACTCTTAACTAACAATTCAATGAACAAGAACTGCATCTCAACAAAAATGACTGAGAAGTAAAGGGAAAAAAATAACTACAGTGCAAACTACACCTCTAAAATTTGGGTTCTTCAAAATTTACACTTGAAGATTCAGAATTTGGATTTTACCTCCTGAAATTACGTTGCATTTGTAGCCATTCTATTCATACTTTATGTTAATTGCCACATAAACTTGCCACATGTGTTTAGTTCGTCCAACAAAATAATGCCATGTCATTTTTCATTATGTCATATGCCATTATTTTATTGGACGGATTAAACTTGCATGACCAGCCAGTTTCTGTGTCACTTAACTTAAAATATGGACAGATGAGCTACTAATACAAATAGAATGTAACTTCAAGGAGTAAAATCTAAATTCTGAAATTTTAAGGTATAAAATTAAAAAATCTTCAAATTTTTGGAGTGTAATTTACACTCTTACAAAAACAAATAACAATAATAAGAAATCTGTGCATATTTTACTTTAAATATAACTTTATATTTAAAAACTTTGTTGTAATTTATAATGCTTTTGTAGTATTAGACTGTTATTGTTTATTCCTAGGAGTGCGGTGACTGTATTAGGGTCCTGTTAGACATGGTTGGTGTTGTTGAATTATTATTATTATTATTATTATTATTATTATTATTATTATTATTATTATTATTATTATTATTATTATTATTTTGGTTGAGAAACCGAATAAAAATTTCTTACTTACCTTAAAAATGATTTTTAAAAGTTGATAAACGAACTCACACTTCATACACAAACGGGAAGGATGGCTAAGGAGGAGCATTATGGAATTAGTAGGGGCACATTTCATGTATTTTGCCATGAAGTCGGAATTTCTTGTGATCAAGCAAGAGTTACAAGTTGTTCGAATTAGTTTTCAGCATAATATATATAAGGGTGTAGACTAAGGGCCCATTTGGATTAAGGGGGAAAGAAGGAGGAGTGGAGGGGAGTAGAAGGGAGTAGAGTAGTATATTGTTGGCTGAAAATAGGTTAATTTTGGACCAAATTTATGCTTTACTCTACTCTCTCTCTCTCTCTCTCTCTCTCTCTCTCTCTCTCTCTCTCTCTCTCTCTCTCTCTCTCTCCCCCTCAAACCAAATACACCATATATGATTTCTACACATAATTTGAGAGACAGCATGAAGAGTGTAATTAATTACTAAGAAGATTAGTTAAAGAGGTTCACAAATGCTAAAATGAGTTATCAACCTGTGGAACGTAACAACATGTGTATTGATCAATGACAAATAAATTGCTTGAATTTTAGGTATCCAATGCCAATGTTTTAGACTATTTAGCAAGAAGTTAAAAATGCTGTTCCCAAACTGACCCTTAATTAGCTTAAAAATGCTTAAAAGAACTACGATAGTAATATCTAGTGTGATCATCCGCATCAACAACGCACTAGAACGTACCGTAATATTTACATAGAAATGGCACCATTCCACAACAAATGAGTAGTGACCATTGGTCAAAGTTCAAAAAACAGAATGATATCGTGACACTTAATGTACACGACATCGTTTCACATATACCTGTTAAAGTTCCTGATGCATGCGACAACATTTTATAATTGTATTAATGAAGCAAAGTTCAACAGTGCCTTTTCACTTATAGCTGTTTAGACCGCAACAAAATTGTAATAGAATCTGTTTAGGAAATTATGAGTTCCATAGAGAGTAATTTAACAATGCAATTGATTCTGCTTCTTAAGCTCTCAGTCCATCAACATAGATATAAAATTCGTTACAATAAAAGTTCCCAGATATTGAGGAAGCAACCTTAGCTAATTATACAGATAGGCTGATAACTTACGTAGAGTAATTACAATATAAAAATAACAAGAATACATGCAATCCTCAACCAAATTGTTGCACCGCAGTCGCCAATGAGTGTTGATATAAAGAACAGTAATTACTCCTAGGCAAAACATGATGTAAGTTACCGAAAAGCTAGTGAAGAAAACCGTTTGATCAACTTTGTACCATTTCTCATCACTTACATTTGAGGAATGCATTGGCATTGGAGAATCATCTCCCTTGGTGCAATTTTTCTCCAATGGCAGTCCACAAAGAAATGGATTTCCATCATAGCTGCTTGCATCAAAAGTTCCAAATTAGGCTTTCATATCTGGGGTCCTACCTGATAAGTTGTTATAAGCAACATTGAACACCTCCAAAAAGGTAAGCTCAATCAATTGTGGAGGAATTTCTCCGCCCAATTTATTGTGAGAAAGATCCAAGCTCTCTACTTCAGTCAAGTCTGAGAAAGAATTTGGAATGGAACCTATTAATTGATTGTGAGATAAGTTTAGGGCATGAATTCCTTGTAGCTGTCCAAGTTCAAGTGGGATTTCACCTATTAGATTGTTACAAGATAAATCCAAACCTGACATGTCAGTAAGAATGTCATCCTTGTAAGAGCTAAGCCTATATTTGGTAACAAAGTTAATTTCAACATCTAGGTCATACACAAATTCACTAGTACCAGTGAAGGAACTACCAAATCCAGAAGCCCAATAGGGTTCTTCAGAAATACCAAAAGACAGTGTGTGTCCAAAACAATGAGGTATTGTCCCCAAAAATAAGTTTCTTGAAAGATCCATTAAAGTTATTTTGGTCAGTTGACATAACTGTGTTGAAATATTGCCACTCAAATGATTTCCTCCTAGCAACAAAATTCTTAAGTTGGAAGTTTTACTGATTGCACTGGGAATGCTGCCTGACAAATTATTATCACTGATATCCAATGTCCAAAGCTCCGACATATTGAGAAATGGTTCTGGTATTGATTCTGAAAAGTTGTTCTCTTCCAAATGTAAATGTTTTAACTGAGTGCTTGACCACAAAGGTAAAGATCCATCAAGGAGGTTATGAGAAAGGTCCAAAAACTCAAATGTAATTGTTTCACATGGAATTTGACCTTCAAAATTATTATTTTGCATGAAAATACCACCAGGATATGTTAAATTGCATATCCAAGTAGGAATCCTACCTGACATTTTGTTGTTGCTAACATCCAAGAGATCCAACTGAGCATTATTCACAGAATTGGGTAATTCGTTTGGCATAGCTCCGAAGAATTGATTATGATCTATTTTAAAAATAAATAGCCTAGTTATGTTAGATATAGGTACCCAATCTAAATGGCCATCAAAATAATTATTGGATAATACCAAGATCGACAGCATGGAGCAACCTACAAATAAGTCCTTCGGTACTTCTCTGGAGAAGTTGTTAAGGGACACGTCGAGTGTGTCCAAGAGACTCATATTACCAAATGAGGATGGGAGAGAACCTGTGAAAGAATTATTGGATAACTTTAGGTACCGTATATTTGGTAGGATTTTCCCAATATTTCGTTGAAGCTTTCCATTGAGCTGATTCTTTGACACATCTATCATATAAGTAGAGTTAAGACAGAGCGACAAATGAAAATGACCCGTGAAAGAGTTATGGTTAAGAGTGGCCAATTTTAGCCTAGTATTGTTTCTAAACAACCAATCAGGAAATGGTCCTTTCAACCCATTGTGTGAAAGATCAAGTTCTCTCAAGCTATTTTGGTGAAAGAGGAATGTCGGAAGTTGATAGGATAGCTTATTCAGAGAACAGTTAGATATCACTAAAGACTCCAACTGAAATAAGGGTACCCAATCTGAATTTTCTCTTTCTATCTCGACCTTCTCGTTATCACATCTAAATTGAAATGACTCAAGCTTGGAATGATTAGCAAATAAGCTGAATGATAAACCCTCAAAACGGTTATAACTGAGATCAATATACTTAAGGGATGTAAGGTCAACTATAAAAGATGAAATGTTTCCTCGGAACTGATTCCCATTGAGATCTAACTATTGAAGAGATGTCAAATTGTATAGGCAAGATGGAAGGGTCCCTTCAAAAGAATTCCAGCTAAGATCTAACTCTTCAAGTTTTTTGAGTCCACATAAACCTGTAGAAAATGACTAAACGTTTGAAAATCTTCAACTTTATTATATCTTATTCATAAGAATACACAGGATCTAGAGTAGAGTTGTTATATTTTAGTTTTTTGTTTGTTTGTTTTTTTTTTTTTTTTCCAATTTCATGAAAAATTATTGACATCAAATTTTGATTAAATACATGGTAAGGGGCCATCAAAATAATTTCGGCTCAAATTAAGATAAAGATTTGAGAGAAAATAAGACTCCTATGGAAGGAGGAACAATTCCAGTGAAGTGATTGTTATTAAGATCTAAAAGCTCCAACCTACCCAAAGCTGCCTAATCTCTATAGAAAAAGAAAATCATTTATGGTGTGGAAAAATCGCTGCTTAAATTGTGTGTGTGAGAATTACATCTAATATTACTCTTTGTTATATGTGTTACACAATTTTATAACATTTAATTAGATTAATATTTAAAAAATCTCACTGAAATATACCATCTTAACACATACACCAAATTTATGCCAGTAGAATTTTGTTTTCCTTGTGATCATTAAAGGGCATGTTCTATGCATGATTTTTTATTTTTATTTTTTATATCAATATCAATAATTGATGAAATAATTTTTTATTACTCTATAATTATAATAGGGGAGGGAGGTTTGGAACCCCAGATGTTATAGACATATCAGGAGGTACCAATCAATTGAGCTACATGGCTTTGGCATAATATTCTTTTCAATTATTGATTATCTTAATATATATATTTCTAAACTATGAACTGTATATATATATATATATATATATATATATATATTAAATAATGTATTCAAAGTGTGGATTTGTTAAAAAAAAAAATTATTGAGTAATTTGAACATGACCATTATATAGACATGCACCCAAAGCTAATTCAACCCCAGAATTTAGGGGAGAGAGAGAGAGAGAGAGAGAGAGGAGAAGAAGAAGTAAAGAGAATAAAGAAAAATCCTGTACATTTTGGCAAGGAACCATTGAGATCATTGCCTCCTAAATTGAGGACCTCCAAGCTTCTTAGACTAGCAAGATCTGCAGCAATATGAATATAACATATTTAGAAGAAACAAAGCATTCTGTATTGCAACGTTAAATTATATATATAATTATATATTGAAAAGCAAGGCAGCAGTCAACTTCTTCCCAAACAAGTCCTTACGCGTTTATTTTTGAAGACCAAACAACTTTGAGTAACGTTTTAGTAGTCCCATTCTCCCATCAACCACTCTTTTGTTAGATATATACATTTCCGAATTTATTCTTTTATTTTATTTGCACTTATAAGCTAGATCAGATCTTAATAAACATTGTACGGACAGGATTTTATTTGTTTATTAATTCTTTATTTTGAGTGTAAGAACCAAAAGAACATTGCATTACCTTGGTCATAAAGGGGGCCCTCCATTCGATTATAACCCAATTTCAAGGATGTAAGCGCTGGCAGTGAACCCAAAGATCTTAAAATCCCTTTGTCGAATTGATTGTGACTAAGGTCTAGGTGTTTCAGCTTGCTTAGCTTTGACAAACCCTTGAATTCTGAGTGTACACAATGAAAATAATAACCCTTTATTGTATGCAATTAAATCAAGTATAATACAAAATAATATTTAAAAATTAAAAAAAAAAATTGGAAGCAACGTGCTCTACCCTATAATGTGTTTCCAATAAATATGAATATCAATAGAGAGAGCACCACGCTCAAAGAGAATCAAATAATTGCTTATAATATGGGGGCGTTTCACTTTTGAGCAATAAGGTAAAAAAAGAGGTGATGGAGATGCATATTGATCATGAAGCTGTCAATTTAATTAAATCACTGCTTTATTATAAACTAGTATCTCTGGTTAAATCAAAATATGATATTCTCTATGTTAGGGAGCCATTGAGTTCATTGTCGCTTAAATCCAACATCTCCAAGTCTTCAAAAACTAAAAGTTCTACCAAAAAAAAAAAAAAAAAAGTGAAAAGTAGGAATTGTTTATATACTTTGTAGATATTATGATGTATAGGCATACCTTTAGTAGGAAAGGATCCTTCCAAACTATTTCCAGAAAGACTCAAAGTTTTGAGTGATTTAAGTAATCTCAATGATGGTAGAATACTCGGATTGAAATTGTTTAAACCAAGGTCTAACCTCTCTAGCTTCTTCAACCTCAACAAACTTATAGAACCTGTAATGAAATGGTAAGAAATAGAGTAATTATATTTTTTATTCACAATAACAGCAATATTAAAAACCAAATTATTCTTTATAGACTTGCTTCGAATCTACCATATAATGCTCTGATATCATATTAAATTATCAAAAGGCTGTCACTTTAATAAAGCAGCGATCAAAATATGATCTTCTCTATCTCTCTACCTTGAACTGTTAGGGAGCCATTAAGTCCATTGTTGCTTAAATCCAATGTCTCCAAGTCTTCGAAAACTGAAAGTTCTACAACCAAAAAAAAAAAAATTGAAAAGTGTGAATTGTTTATATACGGTTAGAAATCAACACTAAGAGCATCTCCAATAGATATCTCCAATAGATGCTCTATCTCTTTTTTTCTTTTCTCCAAAAAAGCTTACTGTTCACACTCCAACAGCCAGTCTAAACACAACTTTTCCAAATTTTTTTTGAAGTTGCTACAGCAATTCTCTTAATCTAGAGAACACTGTAGCAACTCCAAACCATTATTTTATCTTAAAAAAATACCCGGCTGAATAAAAAAAATATTCCTTCTCTTTTCTCCTCTCTTCTTTGTTCATCTGTCTCTCTCTCAAACAGTAACACAATCAAAACACAAGCATAATCTAAAATCAGAATAGAAACAATAGATCAAGAACAGGGAAAAATACAAATTTAATTAGAACAACAAATCTAAAATCAAAACAAAAACAACAAATCAAGAACATGAAAGCCTATCTAAGCTCCATTGTAACAACACAGTGAATCAGAACAAGAAAAGAAAGAAGAAAAAAAAAAGATAGACGAAGGCCAATCTCTCTGCCGGCTGTGTGTGTGAGTGAAGTGATATGAAGAAAAGAGAAAAAAAAAAAAAACAAAAATGCAAATATAGAGGAAATGTCAAAAGATCATGGTCGGTTGTGTGTGTGACGTGAGCCAAAGAGGAAAGAAAATAAAAACAAAAAGGAAGCACAGAAGAAGAGGAGAAAGAGAGAGGGGGGTTTTGGAATCAAGTGGAAAGTAGAGATAAAAAAAGGAGAGGATGGAGATATATGGGTAAACGTGTGTGGTGGAGAAAAAACAAGAGAAAAAAGAAAAAAGAAAAAAAAAAACATATGGATGAAAGAAAGGAAAAGAATAAGAAATGAAGATTTAGAAATACTATCAAAATATTTTCACAATAAATTTTAACTAATTAGTTAATATTGGTGAGTAAAAAAGTAATTTTAGCGTGGGTTCAAATTAGAACTAGTAATAACTTTTCACATAAGATTTTGATATGATTTTTGTGAAAGTATTGCAATAAAATATTGTGAATATAATACTTTTTATTGAAAAATATAATTGTTGAAAATAAATATAGAAAAAATAAATGATGGTAAGAAAAGAATAAAAAATGAATGAAGAAATAATATTTAAATAAGATAGAGAATCTGTTAGAAAGTTTATTCGAAAAAGTAGGTAGCTAAAAGGTAAAAATCACTTTTTATTCTCTAAAAATTACAAAAATTTGAAGAATCTGTTAGAGATGCTCTAACTCTCTATTGTCTCTTAAAATTTCTAGAGTTTCTCTTAATCACTTTCTCTCCGGAATCCTCTAGAGCTTCCCTTTATTATTTAATCTCAGCCACATATATGTTTAACTTGTCTAGAAGGTTGCTGAAAGCCATTACTTTTCTGTCAATAAATATGAAGCTTGAAGCTTCAAGTCGGTTTCTTAACCGACATAAATTTAGTATAAATAGATGTGATGATGGCCAAAGTGTTGTGTGCGGAATGATGTGAAGTCTCATAAAGCACCAACGTGTGTGAAGTGAAGTGTGAGGTGAAGTAGTGTGAGGTGAATCAAGTAAGGTGAAGTGTGTCAGCAGTACTGTGAAGTAAAGAAAAGAAAGTCAAGAAGTAGTTGTGTCATTGTGTTAGTAGCTAGGTGTCTACAAGGAAGGTGTAAGGTATTTGGTGAGTAAGTGCAGTGTGTGCAGTGCACTAGTGTCAGTGTATGTGTGTCACGCACTAGTGCTTATAGAGTGTTGTAATTTAAAGAGTCCAATTTAGAATATGAAAGTGCTTCTTCACGTGTTTTACTCAATATATACTTTGTAGGTATTATGATGCATAGGCATACCTTCAGCGGGAAAGGATCCTTCCAAATGATTATAAAAAAGACTCAAAGTTTTGAGCGATTTAAGTAATCTCAATGATGGTATGATACTCCGATTGAAATTGTTTGCACCAAGGTCTAACCTCTCTAGCTTCTTCAACCTCAACAAACTTATAGAACCTGTAATGAAATGGTAAGAAATAGAGTAATTATATTTTTTATTCACAATAACAACAATATCAAACAACAATGAGTAGTTTTATTGATATAGTCAGTTGAAGAGAATTCAAAGACCAATTTTTAGTATATTACATATGCTTTTTCCATTTTATTTGATACATAAATTAAATGGGAAATGAATTGCTGAAGAAATTTTGAAGTTAACATGTAAGCAAAATTCAATTGTTTTATTGAGAAAAGGATAATAAAACTACTTAATATTATGACCTATATACACGTATTTGATGCACGAGTTAATTAATTAAAAATTGTTAAATAATAAAATGAACTTAAATATCAATATAATTCATGTGATAAAAATAAAACTTAATTATCATAGTAGATATGTTATTGAAAGCCGTATAATAAAACCAATTCTGTGTAAAGCCATTTTTTTAATCTTTTGAAATTAAAATAAGAAACAAATAAATATAAATAGGGGGCACAATTAACATACCTTCATTCTACTATTTCCAAAAAAAAAAAAAAAAAAATAAAACATACCTTCATTCTCAATCCAACCACTAATTGCATTGCAGCATAAATTAAGACTTTTGAACTCTTGAAATGTTTCAAATAGAGAAACATTTAGAAACCAGACCATGTCTTTATAATTATAATGGCAAAAATAATAAAAGTCAATATCTAATTCACTGATGCTTTGGAGAGAGGAGTTGGGTCACATGACCAGTGGTGGAATTACAGGTGACTCACTCCCACTCACAACACTCACTCTCTCTGGCTCATCAACCCATAAAGGGAGAAGATGATGATCTGTAATATTGAGGCTCGACCTCACAAACTCCTTAATTTCTAAAAGACCCTTCCTCTCTTCTTCAAGGCAACCTCTGTGCCCAGGAAGATGAACTAGAACTATCAAACCCCACCGTCCCATTGTGAATATGTAGTTAATAGTAGTAATACTCCTCTAATTTTTTGCAAGACTAGTTTATATATTAGTTAGGAGAATCAAGTCAAGTCAATAGGCGTTTTAGTCCGCCTTTCATTTTAGTCTAAGTATTTTCGGATAGCATTTTTGTTTTTATGCTGAGTTGTACTAGATATGCTTATTGCTTAAGAATAATTCACAATCACTTATACTTGTAGAAAGATCATTGCACCAAAAGTGTGCGGTGGTTAGAAGATGAGGTGAATTTAAAATTGGCATAATTTTGACTGCTAAATCCTAGGCACCTATGATTTTTATTATTATTATTATAATTATTTTCTGAATAGGATCTGTTAATTTTTTTTAACACCATTATCTATTATCTATGAGTAGCTAATTAGAAGGGTCAAATTTGTACTAGAGCCTTTTTTTTTTTTTTTTCCAAATTACCTCCACTCGTTTCGCTTTGACGTGAGTGCACCCAAATCCAAAAAGAAATAGAAAAAAAAAAACTTTGGAGTTAAGAGACAAAAACACAAGATAAAGAGGCCATATGAACAGAGGCCAACGAACTGCAGAAAAAGACGAAACAGAGAGGATAAATATTAACATACCTTTACGCTCAATCCAACCACCAATTCCATTAAAAGATAAATTAAGACTTCTTAACTCCTTGAAACTCTCAAATAAAGAAACATTTAGAAACCAGACCATATTAAGGTCTTCGTAAGAGTAATAATGAACCAGTTCAGTATCTAATTCCCAGATATTGTGGAGAGAGAGATGGGTCACGTGACCGGTGGTGGAGTTGCAGGCGACTCTCTCCCACTCACAACACTCACTCTTGTGGTCATCGACCCATGAAGGGAGAAGATGATCTGTCTTAATATGACCTCCTATTTCAGAAAATATGGTGGTCACAACCTCTATATTGGGGGTGGACCTCACAAACCCCTCCTTGATTTCTAACATTGAATGGAGAAGATGATGATCTGTAATATTGAGGCTCGACCTCACAAACTCCTTAATTTCTAAAAGACCCTTCCTCTCTTCTTCAAAGCAACCTCTGTGCCCATGAAGATGAACTAGAACTATCAAACTCCACAGTAAGCACTTCAATAAGGACCGTCCCATTGTGAATATGTAGTTAATAGTAGTAATACTGCTCTAATTTTTTGCTAGACTAGTTTATATATTAGTTAGGAGAATCAAGTCAAGTCAATAGGCGTTTTAGTCCGCCTTTCATTTTAGTCAAAGTATTTTCGTATAGCATTTCTGTTTTTATGCTGAATTGTACTAGATATGCTTATTGCTTAAGAATAATTCACAAGCATGTTGTGGAGCATTTTAATTTTTTCTTTTCTTTTTTCAATTGTCAATAGCCTTGAAGTTGACCTAAAACTTTTTGGTATTTCTAAAAAACACATTTAGTTAAAATTTAAATCCCCTCTCCTTCACGTATTGAATTATAAACTAAAAAGTTTCTCAAAAAAAAAATTATAAATTAAAAACAATTATACTAGTAATATATATATATATATATACACATATATAATTATTTTTAAACTAATCTGTTTTCTCTACTTTAAAAAATAATATTGAACAACTTGACTAAGGATCTCAATAATTTGGGCTCAACAAAAATAATCTAGACCCGCAAACATATTCCTTAAACTCTTAAACAAAAATAGATATAAAAAGTAAAAGCCCAAATAACAATAATAAAAATTAGCCCAAACAACAACAAGATTAACCCAAACATACACACATAAATAAAGAATTTGTTCCCGAGCCTTCTACACACCACCCATTGGGAGCTAGCCATGCCCGGAGTCGTTATTGTTTTCAGATTCTCTTTTGATTTAAACTCAAATACCATTTATATATGAAAATTTTTTTGATTGTTAGATGGAAACTAAGCACAATTTAAGGTAAATACATTAAATTTATATTATTATGTATTTACCCCTAAATTTTATTACATATACACAAATTTTATGAAGGAGAATAAATTTTCTACCAAATAACTTAAAAAAAAAAACCCTATTAATATTTTTTATTTCACTTTTCAAAGATAAAAATAATGTTTTTTTTTTTTTATTTTTCCTCTATCTACTTTCATTTTAGCTTCAAACTACATTGGAGCTATCTTTAAAAAAATTCACAAAAGCAATCAAGCCTCTATTTTCACGTTGACGTGATATGGAATAATGCATTATTTAAAGGTAACTAAGAGAATGCTTTATGGTCCATTTGGATTGAGAGGAGGGAGGGGAAGTAGAGTAGAGTAGGATTGGCCTAAAATTAACTTATTTTCAGCCAATTCTACTCTACTCTACTCTCTTCTCAATCCAAATAGATCCTTAATTTCAACACTCACATGGACTGATTGATGGCTTTAATTTCAACTTGATGGAGACAAGCCGTTTTGGTTGAGAAATGAATGAGAAGTGAGGAAAGATATATAAAAAATTGTGGAGTGCACAAATTTTTTGTAATTCTTATATATTTTACTTTACATATAGTGTTCTACTTGGAATACTGATTCGTGTGATTTAAAGTACTTTTACACACTGGCGGAGCTACTATTTGATTTTCGCAAGCGATAAATTTGCCATAAACATATGTGCATGCTCTTTAACACTAACACACACATATGTGGATTTAAGTAAATATCCAACCTACTAATTGCTATTTCTTATGAAAAATTAAGTATTAGCCAAAAGTCTAAATTACATTGATTAAATTGAATTAAATTCTAGAAAACCAAGTGATAATAAGTCAAGTCAATGGCGGCAGAAAAATGGAGAATGAAGATTTGGGAGAAAAGGTGGCAGCCCCCCTTTTATTTTAGACCAATTAAGTATGTATTCTGATAGCTTTATTTTTCCCCCTGAATCACACAACATTTGTTAATACACTTAGTTGTACAAGTTATTCTTATTGACTAGGGATAATTCAGAGGCATCTTTTGGGGAATTATTATTATTATTTTTTTAATGTCAAGATCCTTATAGTTCAATTGGCAGTGGCACTTTCTAAGGATGCTTCTGAGTGCTTCTAATGAAGACAGCATTGTTCAAATTCTTCCTACCCAGCTATCATTTTCTTTAATAAAAAAATGAATTAATTAAAAAAAATTATCAATTTAAACAATAAGAAGTGAGTGTTTGTGTGTATATATATATATATATATATATATATATATAAACCCGCATTGACTGGGAGAAAGAGCCCTTATTATAATTTATAAGTGTTTTAAGATTCTTTATTTTCAGTAGGAATTGACAAAATGACAAGGTGAACGAATTGCCAGATGATACGACAGGTTCACACTATGAATTGAAGAACAAGTGTACCAAATAACCTAAGAAGTTGAACTCTTAATCATTTCCCCCGTGGTGCCAATAATATCTAATAAATTATATGTGTTTTCTTACCCAAATTAAAATCATTCAGAGTTTGGGACTATTATTAGAAGATACCAATCTGTAATTAATACAAGAACTTGAAAGTGATCGTTGTTAAGGACATATTGTTATGTAATTGGCATATCTTGTGACAAAACGCACTTTACTTGTATTTGGATAAATCTAAAAAGGTTTAAGATGATCATTACAAGTGGTTAAATTGAAGACATGGAGATTACTTAAGAACTACTCAAAAAAAGTGTAATCTGCAGGTCTTGATACCTTCTCGACAGAAGTTTGATCTATCGAGATCATTTAAAGCTCGACACATTTCTCGAACTATTGAGCTTAAGGGATTCAGACTATAGCTAGCAACATTTTTATTCTAAAAGGCTATTTGTTTATGAGTTTATATAATCCCTATAGGACTAGGAAAACCCAAGATTTGTGGGTTTGTATAATCCTTATTGGACTAGAGAAGCCCAAGGTTTATGTAAACCTATTTGGAATAGGAGAGCCCATTAAGCTCTTATTTAAAGGAGCTGGGAAAAGAAAAATCTAACCCTAGAGAGTTTCATAAGGTTTTCTTTTTGAAATTCTAGCCTCTTCCTACAAAAGAAAGAGTTATTGTTGCGTTTCTTGTAGGCCTCTGGGTTCTGTAATCAAGCAAAGTCTCTTGCACCAACATTGAAGATCTTATTGGTGTTTCTATGTGAAGCTGCTGTAAATCAACTACAATAATCAAAGGGTTGTTGTGGAGATAGTCACGTACTGAGATCCGTGCATCATTGGTTAGTCACGTACTGAGATTTATGCATTGAACGGAAAGATTGCCGCTACATCACAAGTCCAATTGGGTATTGAGATAAGCGTTCAACTGTAGGTTGGTATTAGGTGTTAGGATTCCTTTTACTTGTAACCGCTTATTTTGATAATAGTGGATTCTCGGAAGTGGTGACCTTAAATTCACCCGATGAGGTTTTGTCTCGGTGGTTTTCTCCATTCAAAAACAAATCACCCGTGTCAAATTTATTTTCTGCTGCATTTAGTTATGTGGTAATTTATTTGTGCTACCACGCGTATTGCATGTAATTGAATCTAATTAATTAACTTGACTAATTAATTGGTTAATTTATTACCTAATGGGTCAATATTTTCTTGGCCTACCAATCTTGTTTGAAAATTGAAACATAAAGAAATACTATACATTCAATTCTGCAACGACAAAGACAGTGCAAGTCTACATCCTCGTTATTTCCTTCAACTTTCAAACAACTACCTACACAATTAATGTGAGTCAGCGAGTGCCTTAACTTTCCACATTGAGGTTATCGCTCAAAGATGAGTCCCAAGAGTTCATAATCAGAGACTCGTTAATGGGGGTTAATTTGCTAATACACCGACTGCCTTATACAAGAGTCATTGGAGTGTTGGAGATATATTATCATGATTAGTAAACCTGATTAAGTAACTACAAGAAAAATTACTAAAAACGTCACTAAAAAACGATCAAGTTCAAATTATACATGAAACAATGTAAGCTTATGGTGTGAAAGGAATGACCCATGCATTAGGGAGCCATCAATTTTGTTAACTAAATTATTACTAGAAATCTAACAAGATGATCTTTATCAGCATATTCGTCGGACCTCACAAACCCCTTCATTTCTAATAGTAAAACCCCACATTAAGCTCTTCACCAAGGACCATCACAATGTGAAAATGTAGTAGTACACTAGTACTCCTACATTCATTGCTATGACCAGTTTTACACAAATTTGAAGGCGGTAGGTAGGAGAAAAAGTTCAATGAAGTCGTTTTCTTAGGGCTGAAAATGTAGTTGTAATAGTAATACTCTATTCATTGCCCGCTAGACTACTTTATATGGAAGGTAGGAGACTCGAGTCAATAAATGGCCTAAACCTAAAATAAATGGCCTAAACCTAAAATAATGAAAATTACATAAAGATACCAAAAATAACAAATTGCATAAATTAATTTGAAGATTCTGTCCTACATCATATTTAATAAAAGAAATGACATTAGATTAAAATGCCATACCATTTAAAAGATTAAAATTGTGGGGGGTAAAAGCGTCAAAACACCATATGGGCATGGGGCTTGGTCTGAGGACGTGGACTCCGCTAAAGGGGCCGTGAGTCATGAATAGGGCCTCCTAAAACTGGGGCCCAAAGGCCCGCCGACTAGACCGCTAGTCTGTTGGATGAGGATTTGAGGAGAAGGTCTCCTCGGACATAAGAGTCAGGGACCGAAGAGGGTAGCACGACGTCCAGAGAAGAGCTCCTAAAGCTCGGCGAGTCATCTCAAGCTTTAATGGGACGCCGAGGAGGGAGACAAGGGAGACATGCACTACATAAAGCTACTGCCACCGCATTAAAGGCCTTTCACCTACCCGCTTGGCCGCATTAATGGAGAAATAACTTCTGAGGGGACGTTGGACAGCCTTATATACATTGGGGAGTGTTTTCAGGGAAAAGACAGATGGGAACCAGAAATAGGAAGTATAAATAGAAAAGGGTGGACCAAAGGAAGGGGATCCAGATTTTTCTCAAAAGGAAAGAGGACTCTATCTCTCTCTCAGAAAAACAGAAGGAAAGCCTGGGCATAGGCTTCTCGGCACACGCCCGAAGAGAGGCAGAACTGCGCCCCCAACTCCCAACACGCCAGCAACGGACTTAACCCTTATCCCATAGCCTTCTAGAGCCCCAAGAAGTCTAGGCTTTAAGCCTATTCTCTACAAATTCTATTGTGTAGGCCACTTGGGCCGGCCTGGTCACGCATTTGGACTTAAGGCCAACCTTGTGTCCTTACAATTGGCGCCGTCTGTGGGAAGCCTTGACAAGAGGGACTGGAAGTATCATGGAAGGTTTAGGTTCATGTCATGCGGAGTCTAGGGGGTCCCAGCGTGAGGACCAATTTGTACGGTTAAAGCGGGAGAGAGAGAGCGCAAAGCCAGCATGCGCACGGAACATACGCGCGGGAGGAGCCACGCACGTGATGGAAGTAGAGCCTCCCGTAAAAAAAGCGTTGAGACCCTGTAAAGGGAGATGGACCATCTGAGAAGGAAGCTGCGCTGGGAGAAACGAAGGCGCACGCCCTCCCCTTCAGACCAGTCCTCAGCGGACGCTAGTAGTAGCTCCGGCAGTTCCAAGTCAAGGACCCCCCTGGCGGGTCCTCTTCCCAGGAGGACGAACACCATCGCCAACCTAAGGATAAGAGGACGTCCTCTAGAGGCCTGGCCAATAATGCACTGAGCAAGGCGCTCCACCAGATCTCCAAGTCACCCTTCATTCGGAGGATTGAGAAGGGGAAACTTCCAAGGCGGTTCACCCAGCCAGCCTTCACAATTTACAACAGAAGGATAGACCCAGTAGAGCATGTGAGCCACTTCAGCCAGAGGATGGCGATGCACTCGAAGAATGAAACCCTAATGTGCAAGGTTTTCCCTTCCAGTCTGGGACCCGTCGCAATGAGGTGGTTCAACAGCCTGAAGGCGGGTTCTGTCGATTCCTTCACGGAGCTCACCAGGGCATTCGGCTCGCGGTTCATCACATGCAGCAGGGTCCCTCGGCCTCTAGATTCACTGTTGTCCATGGCCATGAGAGAAGGAGAGACCCTCAAGGCATATACCGACAGATATTGAGAGATGTACAACGAGATCGATAGGGACTTCAACGAAGTGGCCATAAGCACCTTCAAGGTCAGCCTTCCAATCGAGCATAACCTGAGGAAGTCACTAACCAGGAGGCTCGTTAAGAGCGTGCGTCGGCTTATGGACCGCATCGACGAGTACACGTGGGTGGAGGAGGATCAATTACAAGTGAAGGCAAGAGCGAAGGTTATCCCTCAAGAGAGGAGGGATTTCAGGTCGGACAGGTACGGCAACAGTAGGCCGAGGAGGGAATTCGTCGGGAAACCTCTTCAGGCGACAACACAGGTGGTCGGCGTTGTATTTTGCGAACCCATTCAGTGGGTGTTTGAGAAAATCCGTCATGAGCCCTACTTTAGATGGCCCAGCAAAATGATAGGTGATCCCGCGAAGCGCAACCAGAACCTCCACTGCCAGTACCATCAAGAGAACGACCACATGACTGAGAACTGCAAGAGCTTGCAGTACTACCTAGAACAGTTGACGAAGGAGGGAAAGTTAAGACAGTTCGTGCACGAGCATGAGGGGTAGAGAGAACACCCTGGGCTGGCAAGCTAGGGCCACCATGCCCCGAGGCCTCCTCTAGGAACCATCAATGTCATTCTTGCCACTCTTGGGAGGACCGGCTCGCACCCTTCCAAGGTGATGTCTGTGGCGCGAGCCCATGCCGAGGGCTCTGGCTCCAAGTTGAAGAAGATTAAGGGCAATGCGCCGCCCACACTAGCCTTCTCGGATGCGGACAAGGAAAGGACCATCCAGCCCCACGATGACGCCCTAGTCATAATGCTGAGGATTGAAGGTTACAATGTAAAGAGGGTGATGGTGGACCAAGGAAGCGGCGCAGGCATCATGTACCCCGACCTATACAAGGGGCTGAACTTGAGGGAAAATGACCTCTCGACGTACAACTCGCCACTGATAAGCTTCGAGGGAAAGGTAGTGATCCCTAAGGGCAGATCAGATTGCCTGTACAGTCAGGTTCAGCAGTGGTAGAAGTGGATTTCATCGTGGTGGTCGCCTATTCCCCTTACACGACCATTGTGGGGAGACCTTGGCTACACGCCCTAGGGGCAGTCTCCTCCACTCTCCATGCTAAGGTGAAGTTCCCTTTCGGCAGTCAAGTCGTGGAAATTATTGGGAGTCAGTTCGCAGCGAGGCAGTGCCTGACTACCGCAGTTCTGCGAAGGCCGGACCCCGAACCCTCGACTCCGGCTGCTCCTACCTCATAGCAATTAGCCTCTTCTGCCACCACTAGAGGGACAGTGGCAGAGGAGCCCGTGTGTGAGGGGTTAGACAGGGTCCTCGCAAATAACAACCCAGAGAGGTTCTTCTAGATTGGGGCCCAGTTGCCGACCGAAGAAAGGGAAGAGTTGGTCGCATTATTGAAAAGGAACCTCGACGTGTTTGCATGGGACAAGCACGAGATGCCTGGATTGACCCAAACTTCATATGCCACCACTTGAACGTCAACCCCGCGGCAGTACCGAAGAAGCAACCCCCTCGGCGCTCTTCCGCGGAGCATCCCAAGGCCGTTAAGGAGGAAGTCATTAAACTTAAGAGAGCTGGGGATATCAAGGAAGTGTTCTATCCCGAATGGTTGGCGCACACAGTCGTGGTGAATAAGAAAAGTGGGAAGTGGAGAGTGTGCATAGACTTCACGAATCTGAACAAAGCTTGTCCTAAGGACCCTTTCCTGATGCCTCGCAAAGATCAACTGGTAGACGCAACGGTCGGCCACCCCCGTATGAGTTTCCTGGACGCCTTTCAGGGGTACCGCCAGATACCTTTGGCTTTAGAAGACCAAGAGAAAACCACTTTTGTGACCCCCACTGGCAACTACCATTACAAGGTGATGCCCTTCGGCCTGAAAAACGCAGGGGCTATCTATCAGAGGATGATGACCTGGATGTTCAAGGCGCAATTAGGAAAAACCATTGAGGTATACATAGACGATATGATTGTGAAGAGTAAGGCCATATCGGAGCACGTGGCCGACTTGGGCAGCACATTCCAGACTTTGCGGGAGCATAAACTGCGTCTAAACGCCTCCAAGTGCTCCTTCGGTGTAGGGTCTGGTAAATTCCTAGGCTATATGCTTACTCACAGGGGTATTGCGGCCAACCCTAAACAGATCTCCGTAATCTGTAACCTGCAACCACCTCGAAACTCGAAGGAAGTCTAGAGGCTGGCCGGAATGACGGCTGCCCTTAGTAGATTCATCTCCCGATTTGCGGACAGGTGCCAACCCTTCTTCCAGCTGCTAAACAAATGGAAGGGATTTGAATGGACCGAGGAGTGCTCCTTGGCCTTCCAGCAGCTGAAGGAATACCTCTCTCGGCCACTTGTTATGTCCCACCCTGATCCGGACGAGGTCCTGTTTGCATACCTAGTCGTGGCCGCCCACACCGTTAGCCTGGTTCTGATACGGGACGACGATGGTATATAGAGACCGGTCTATTACGTGAGCAAGTCCCTGCAGGAGGCCAAAATTTGGTATTTGCCGTTGGAAAAGGCGGTTCTGGCCATAATACATGCGACGCGCCGACTCCCACATTATTTTCAATCTCATACGGTCGTCGTGTTGACCCAACTCCCACTTAAGTCCGTGTTATGGAGTGCCGACTATTCCATCAGAATCGCTAAATAGGGAACCTTTTTGGGGGCCTTTGACATCAAGTACTTGCCTCGTGCATCTGTAAAGGGGCAAGTCCTGGCCGACCTGTTGGCAGAGTTCACTGAGCCTTCCCTAGAGGAAGGCCTAGGGTGGTGTAGCTTGGGGGGAAAGCGAGTTGGCATAGTCTCGTGTGAGAAGCCTCCGGTATGGGAAGTTTACGTAGACAGAGCCTCCAACTAGAGAGGTTCAGGCGCTGGGATAGTCGTGATATCTCCGGATGGGGTCGTCATTGAAAAGTCTTTGAGTATAGCGTTCCCAGCTACCAACAATAAGGCCGAGTACGAAGCCTTGTTGGTGGGGATGGACATGGTTCGGAAAATAGGGGGAAAGGCGATGCGAGTATTCTCAGACTCGCAGTTGGTGGTCAGTCAAGTGGAAGGGAAGTTGGAGGCCAGGGAACCAAGAATGCGAGAGTATTTAGCCCGCGCCAAGCACTTGCAGGCCAAGTTCGAATCCTTCGCACTATCGCATATCTCCAGAAGCAAAAACACCTACGCAGATTTGCTGGCCATGCTCGCAACCTCCTCGGCATAGGGCCTTCTGCGGGTTATTCTCGTTAAGGACTTGCTTAGGCCAACCGGTCCGGGTTGTCAGGCCATCCAGGTCCAACAGGTCAGAATAGAACCCAGTTGGATGGACCCCATATTGTCTTTCTTTAAACACGACACACTGCCGGAGGAGAAGTCTGAGGCTGACAAGGTCCGTAGGAAGGCTCCTCGGTTCTAGCTATCCGTAGACGAGAAACTCTATAAACGCTCATTTTCGGGGCCCTACCTACTGTGTGTGCACCCGGAAGAGACGGAGCAGCTCTTAGAGGAGTTGCATGAAGGCATTTGCAGTAGTCATATGGGCGGAAGGTCACTGGCTCATAGGGCCCTCACACAGGGGTACTGGTGACCGAATATACAAACAGAGGCGTAGGAGTACGCGAGGAAATGCGATCAATGTCAGAGGTTCGCCCCCAACATTCACTAGCCTGGTGGGGTTCTCAATCTATTGGTCAGCCCTTGGCCGTTTGCGCAATGGGGCTTGGACATAGTGGGACCGTTTCTAAGGGCGGTGGGCAACAAGCGATGGCTGCTCGTCAGGACAGACTATTTTACTAAATGGGTAGAGGCCGAGCCACTCTCAAATATCTGGGACGTGGACGCGAAGAGATTCGTCTGGAGGAACATCATCACCAGATTTGGGATCCTATGTACCCTCATCTCGGACAATGGACTGTAGTTCGACAGCAAAGCCTTTAGGAAGTATTGTGGAGACTTCGGCATCACGAACAGGTACTCCACCCCAGCTTACCCGCAGGGGAATGACCAAACCGAAGCGATCAACAAGGCGATAGTCAATGGAATCAAGAAAAGACTAGATGATGCGAAGGGCAGATGGGTAGATGAAGTACCACATATACTGTGGACTTACTGAACCACGCCGTGAAGGTCCACAGGGGAGACTCCTTTCGCGATGGCATACGGCGCCGAGGCTGTGATTCCAGTGGAGATGGGGTTCCCGACGATGAGGGCGCAGTCTTTTACCCCAGACGCTAATGACGACATGCTGCTGAAGGGGCTGGACTTGGTGGAAGAGAGGTAGGAAAACGCTATGGTTCGATTAGCCTGCTACCAGCAGAAGCTCAAGCAGGGGTATGACTCTCGCTTACGATCCAGACCTCTTGTTTCGGGGGACCTGGTCTTGAAGAAAGTCATCGAAACCGCAAAGGACCCATCGTGGGGGAAATTGGGACCAAACTGGGAGGGGCCATACCGTTTAAGCTCAGTGGCCGGCGTGGGGTCATATTATCTAGCTGACTTGGAGAACAAGCTTGTAAAACGACCCTAGAATGTAAATAACCTTTGAAGGTATTACTACTAATGAAAGGCGTGCCCGCCATGTATTCGGATATCATTGTATCATGCTGATTGTTGATATTTTAATCTCTATCGCTCGATTATGTAAGTGTTAGTGTCAACCTTGGCTAAGCCAGGTCCCCGAACCTTCTGCCTTGGGAAAATTTAACACATGGTTTAATTTATTCTCTTTAAATGTTAATGTCAACCTTGGCTAAACCAGGTACTTGGACCTTCTGCCTTGGGAAAATTTAACACATAGTTCAATTTATTCTCTTTAAATGTTAATGTCAACCTCGGCTAAGCCAAGTCCTCGGACCTTCTGCCTTGGAAAAATTTAACACGCAGTTCAATTTATTCTTTTTAAATGTTAATGTCAACCTTGGCTAAGCCAAGTTCTCAGACCTTCTGCCTTGGGAAAATTTAACATCCAATTTTTATTCTATTTAAGTGTTAATGTCAACCTTGGCTAAGCCAGGTTCTCGGACCTTCTGCCTTGGAAAAATTTAACACGCAGTTCAATTTATTCTCTTTAAATGTTAATGTCAACCTTGGCTAAGCCAGATCCTTGGACCTTCTGCCTTGGAAAAATTTAACATCCAATTTGTATTCTATTTAAGTGTTAAAGTCAACATTGGCTAAGCTAGGTCCTCGGACCTTCTGCCTTGGGAAAATTTAACACGCAGTTCAATTTATTCTCTTTAAATGTTAATGTCAACCTTGGCTAAGCCAGGTCCTTGGACCTTCTGCCTTGGGAAAATTTAACATCCAATTTTTATTCTATTTAAGTGTTAATGTCAAATTGGGGCTAAGCCAGGTCCTTGGACCTTCTGCCTTGGGAAAATTTAACACGGTTTCAAATTTTATTAAGTGTTAATGTCAAACTGGGGCTAAGCCAGGTCCTCGGACCTTTTTCCTTAGGAAATTTTAACACGGTTTCAAATTTTATTAAGTGTTAATGTCAAACTGGGGCTAAGCCAAGTCCTCGGACCTTCTGCTTTGGGAAAATTTAACACACTACCCATTTTAACTAAGAGACTAACGTGCAATTTAGCTAAAGGTTGAAATGCTCTCATAGTTAAGCCGCACCTATCCTAATGTCGAACACGCCCTTGGGCACTAAGCTACTGGTCTCTCGAGCAGGTTACGTCAGAAGGGATGTTAAGTTACTTAGCATTCACATGTAGCATATGGTGCAATAATACAAGTAATACCACAATAAACGTAATGCATTAAGAAGTTACGCTATAAAGGTAAGATAATGAAATTCGTTGATAAACTGTTCGGGACAAAGCTAAAGCAAAGGAAGTACAAGGGAAAATGCAAAAATCTACACAAAAAATAGCTAATGAAAGTGAAAGTCTACGGAAGATAACGAAGGGAGCCCGAGTCCACCTACCCCTTGATCTTCAACGGGAGTTCCTTTGCCGGCTTAGAGTGGGTCTCTTTAATTTGGCCTTCTGCTTCCTCTGTCATGACCTTGGACAGGTCCTGGACCTGCTTTCCCTTGTCCTTTGGCTTAGGCGGAGGTAGGACCTGGCCGGCTGGCTCGCCCGACCCCTTCTCAGCCCCGTCCTTAGAGGCGACAACCCCTTCCGGGGGTGGGACTTGCTCCTGGGAGGAGTGCGGTAGCGTCGGGGCTACGATCTCGGGGGCGACCAGAGTTAAAGGAGCGTCTTCGACGAGCCTGATATCCTCGGGATACCAGACCTTCTCGGTTGCCCTCAACTCGGAGCCGGCAGGGACTCCCGCAGCATTTAGGGCTTCCGCCCAAACTTGCTAACAGTACTCCTTGCATAGCTCGCCTAACTCCTCAGTTAGGCGGTTCTTTGTCGCCTCGACCCCCTCGTTGTAAGCGGCCCTGGTAGTGGCCTCCACCGTCTCCCTAATGGTACGAGCCGCTTCTTGGGCTTGTGCAAGTTCCTTCCTTAGGTTGGAGACCTCTTGCCTCGCCTTGGCCAAGGCCTCATCCCTTTGCTGCAGGAGCTTGCGTTAGGCCTCTGCCTGCACCGTGGCCGTCTTTAGCCCGCATCAAGACTTTTTCTCTCGTTCTGCTCTGAGGCTAGCTTGATGGCCAGGTCGGTCTTCTCTGCCTTCGCGCGGGTCAGCTCCCTCTCAACCTCGGCCTTGGCCGCCTGCTCGGCGCCGACCTGGTTTTGGTAGTGATCCACCATCGCATTGGCGGCAAAGGCCTCCTGGATGGCCTGCGGAAAGAGTTCCAACAGAAGGATGTTAGACCAAAGTTAGCACGCATGGGAACTGTGACGACAACAGTAAACTAAATGTTCGGTGTCTACCAGACCCAAGTTCCTCTTGAGTGAAAGGGAGAGGCGCGTCTGACCCATCGTCCCCAAGTCCTCCATATCCCTAGGCAAAAGGAGGGGCTGCTCCAAGGCGTTGGCCACGTGAGAGGCGTGACCTCTTTGGAAGTCCCTGATGCTCGCCTGGAGAGACACTGGAGCTCCGTCCACCTCCAGAGCAGGGGACCAGCTGGACTCCCCTCGGCGGACCTCGGCCAGCCCGCGGATCTCCCCGCTCTCGACTGATAAGGCTCGCCCACCGCCTTTAGCAGCCTGCTGAAGTTGCTACTGCAGCTGCCGTTGATGTTTTCATTTTTTCTCCCTCTCCCTGTCCGCCTCCTCGTTCTCGTTTCGCCTTTTCTTTGGGATGTTAGGAGGAGGAAGGAGTGGATCGGAAGGAAGGGGAGGTGGAGGCGGGGGTAGCCTCGGCTGAGACCCAGAGGCGTCACCCTTGGTGACTTGGACCCCCCTTTTTCTGGCAAAGAGATCTTTCAAAGACGTCATATCGTCATCTTCTTCGGAGGAGTCCTTTGGTCGGGCGACAACTAACCCTACGATGCCGGAGTTCCTGTCCGAAATGCCCTCTTCTTCGTCAGAAATGTTAACCACGTGGCTCCCTAGTGGTCTTTCGGCCTCCTCTAGGCGAAACCTATCAATCTCTTTGCCAAGGGATGAGGGGGAGGCCGCGGACTCTTCTCGGACAATCGGGTCCTCTTGCTGTACGGCCAAAGGAATGGCTTTGACGGGCTGGCCGTACAAGATGGTGGAGGGCGCGTCCGGCAAAGCACGAGGGGCGAGGAACTCAGGGTAGCAGACGTCTATCCGCGATCACCTCTGGTGACCGGCGAGAATAGCGTCGTCAACCTCGCCAAAGAACTTTGAGATGGGGTCGTACCCCAATATAAGGTGGGCAGCCCTCACCTGCAGGTCGATGTTCACGAAGACCTCGGATCTCAGAACCTTGTTGAGGTCCGAGATGTTGACGTCGCCCAAATAAGGGGACGTGTGCTGCTTATCTGCAAGAAAGAGAGCAGAGGAACTGAACATGGTTAGACACTCACAGTGAATCAAGTAAAGAAAACATCAAGTGATAGCAAAACTACCATGGGAATTGAAATGGGGCAAAACTGCATAAACAAGAACTCCTAAGTCCTAGGGCATCACACCTGGGTGTCCCTCCCTTACTGGGCAATGGAGGCCGTCATGCCACCTCCCGGTGACGACGAGATAATCATCCTTCATGCCTTTATTGGACTTGGGCAAGCAGGAGATGAGCCAGACCGCGCTAGACCTTGATTTGAGGTAATAGCCTGCGTCTTTCATTCGGTGGCACTTGTACATGTAGACGACGTCGTGCCATGTGAGGTGGAGGCCCATTTGCTCATTCAGAGCATCAGCGCAGCCTAAAATCCTAAAGACGTTAGGTGTACACTGGTCTAGACATAACCTATGGTTGCGAAGGTACTCCCTAGTCACGTCTTTCATAGGGAGAGTCATCCCACCCTCTAGGAAGGCAATAATCGGGATGACAACCTACCCCGCTTTCCTAGAGTCCACTACGGCCCCAGGGGGACAGTATGCCAGACCCACATCCGGTGGGATGTGATACTTGGCCCGGAATCCCTCCATGCCGGAGGCCGTATCCACTAGACACTTAAACCTACCCATAGAATATAGGCTAAAGATAAAGATTCGCGAAGAAGGGAAGGAAAAGCTAATAACCTAAGAGAAAAGAGTTTGGGAAGAGGAGAAACTTACAGAAGAAAAACGTGCGTACTTTGGGAACTTCTTGAGAGAAAGAGAGAGATTGGATAGCTCTGTAGTAAGTTTGCTTTTTGGAAGAAATGAGGAGTGTCGCGACTACCGAAGCGTTTTAGATGGTTGGGGAACGGGGATTTGTGGGAAACATCCCGCTCAAAATTTCGGGAACAAATCCAAGCCGTTGGATCCCCATCTCGCCGTTGAATGTGCGCAACAAAGAGTTGCTCAGTGCAATTAATGCAGGCGTTGCGTATAACAAAGCGTCAAATATTTGCCCAGAAGGCGCGGGTGGGCTCCGCACGTGTGACAATTTAAATGACACGTGGAGGAAAGATTCATGGGTCAAAAACCCATCTGCCTCCTCGGATCGGAGTCAAACGACTTTTTGAGGGGCTATTGTGGGGGGTAAAAGTATCAAAACACCATATGGGCTTGGGGCCTGGTCCGAGGACGTGGACTCCACTAAAGGGGCCATGAGTCGTGAATAGGGCCTCCTAAAATTGGGGCCCAAAGGCTCGCCGACCAGACCGCCAGCCTGTTGGATGAGGATCCGAGGAGAAGGTCTCCTCGGACATAAGAGTCAGGGACCGAAGAGGGTAGCACGACGTCCAAAGAAGAGCTCCTAAAGCTCGGTGAGTCATCTCAAGCTTTAATGGGACGCCGAGGAGGGAGACAAGGGAGACGTGCACTACATAAAGCTGCTGCCACCGCATTAAAAGCCTTTCACCTACCCGTCTGGTCGAATTAATGGAGAAATGATTTCTGAGGGGACGGTGGACAGCCTTATAGGCATTGGGGAGTGTTTTCGGGGAAAAGATATATGGGAACCAGGAATGGGAATTATAAATAGAAAAGGGTGGACCAAAAGAAGGGGATCCAGATTTTTCTCAAAAGGAAAGAGGACTCTATCTCTCTCTTAGAAAAATAAAAGGAAAGCCTGGGCATAGGCTTCTCGGCACATGCCTGAGAAGAGGTAGAACTGCTCCCCCAACTCCCAGCACGTTAGCAACGGACTTAACTCTTATCCCATAGCCTTCTAGAGCTCCAAGAAGTCTAGGCTTTAAGCCCATTCTCTACAAATTCTATTTTGTAGGCCACTTGGGCCGGCCCGGTCACGCATTTGGGCTAAAGGCCAACCTTGTGTCCTTACAAAAATCATTAAGTGTTCCCATAATACAGTTACGTGGTACTCATCCCTTCTCTCATATAAAAGGTAGACTCCATTTTGTGTTAACTTAATGAAACTCATTATTTTTTTGATAATTAATCAAACTCATTATTATGTGAGAGGAAAGAGTACATCACAGTTCACATCATTACCATTTGTTTTTTGAAATCTACAATATTATCATATCAGTTTGTAAACTTTATATAGTAACTTTTATAATATGTTTAAGATTAACTATTTAAATGAAAAAATAATAATAATAATAATAATATATAACAAAATTTTCAAAAAAAAATTTAGATGAACAACTCACATATGAACAATAAATTATTAAATTTAAATTTATAAAATACCTCATTCTTTTTTCTTTTTCTTTTTTTATAACATAAAATACCTCATTTTAAACATCCCCTAAAGCTCCAAAATTGCTTGGGCCTCTCCACAGTGGGAAGGTGGTGGGAAAGCTTTATGGGAAACAAAGGTAATGGGTAGGAGTATAATATTAAGTCTAGTCAATGGTGGAAAAGAGCTTAACAAAAGTTACGAGCAAAAGCATCAAAGGTATTAGGTAGGACTTCATTCGGAGTTTAAAATTGAGTCAAGCCATGCCGAAAAAGTAAAAAGAACAATGTATGGAGAAAGAATGGAAGAATGGTAGGGTTGGAGTACTACTTTCCTTCCATTTTATTGTTCCCTATAAATTAATTTAATAATATATGATAACGTGAGATTTGAAAAAATTTCTCAAATAAAAACACTTGTGATCAATATTATGAATTTAAAATGGCATTTTTATAAACCTAATGATTTCAAGGTCACATGATAATATTAATTTTTTAAACTATGTTGGAGACATGCCGTTTAGCGTACTCCAAATTGTATTTTTAAGTCTCAGTTAATAATTCAATGAACGAGATTTATTGAATCTCAACAAACATGAATGAGATGTGAAGTAAAATAAAATATATAAAAATCTGCATATTTTATTTTACTTAAAATATAAAATTATATTTGGAATTTATAATTGGTGACATGGTCTAATTTCAAATGCTTATGAAGAACTAGCCTCATCACAAGCACTTAGTGTGTATGATGAGGCTTTTTTTTTTGTCTAGTGTCATTATTTTCCATTCATTTCAATTTTTAGATTATGACACAATCCAAAAAAAAAAAAACCTTATAGCTCTCATTTAGAGAGATTAAACTGTTTAGATTAAAAAAAAAAATTAATGATTTTTCAAAGTAGACTAAAAAGTTTTATTTATTTAAATTTTAGATAAGTTTGTTTGAAAGACATAGATCTGTAGGAGAGTGTCATATTTTGTAAGCATTTTAAGTAGTGTTTGAGATATATTTTTATCGGGTTATTCTTAAGTTTTGTTCTTATTAAACATAGGATCTAAAAGTATTTCTGAAGTACATAAAAATTCAGTTTAAGGAGGGGAATCTTCTTGTAGTTAATATAGATTAGACTTTGACTGATTATGCTATGAGTGCAATGACTGTTAATTAGTGTCGTGTTACCCAGATAAGTTGATAGCCTGCTTTGGTTAAACCACACTTTTTCGGTGCTGTTGAATACAATTTCGGAATTTCTAGTGATCAAGCAAGAGATACAAGTTATTATTTGATTTACTATTCGGCATAATATAAGGGTATTGAATAAACGATTATGATCTTTGTTTTTTGTGGTCTTAGTTAAGAGATACAAATTATTCTGATCTTTGATATTTGGGGTTTCCATGTCTGTGTTAATTACAGATCTCTGTCTATATATATTGTGAAAGAATTCAAACAAGAAAACGATGTCGTGCCACTTATTATATACACGACGTCGTTTCACGTAAGGTTATTAAATTTATTGGATTTAGATGATACCATGCCTCTTGGATTTACTGCTCATTTTGCTTCTATCAATTAAGTTTGTTTTCCTTCTGAGAATAAAATGAGTTGTGAAATTCCACATAACACCGATAGTTGTAGATTTTCATGAATGTGAGTAATAATAAGCAATGCCATAATTCATTAGTGGCCAAGGATAAAAAAAAGTGGGGTCTTTGCCTTTTTGCAATTGTTAGGGAACAAAAATCACATCCCCTAAAACTCCAAAATTCCTTGGGCCACCCCACGGTGAAAAGGTCGTGGGAAAGCTTTATGGTAAACAAAGGTTAATGGGTAAGAGTATAATATTAAGTCTAGTCCATGGTGGAAAAGAGGTTAACAAAGGTGTTCCGTAGGACTTCATTTGGAGTTTAATATTGAGTCAAGCCATGCCGAAAAAGTTAAAAGAACAATGTATGGAGAAAGAATGGGAGTATGGTAGGATTGGAGTACTATCCTTCAATTTTAATTTAGTTTACTCTTACGTTTGAGACTTTGAGTAACGTTTGCGTTTGGATTTATTTATTATTTTTTTTTAATAAGAAACTTATAACTTTATTAAGTCAAAGATAAGTTCAGTACATTATTATTTAGACCAAGATATCTTTTTACCGGATTGTCCCTAAATTTTGTAGGGTTTAGCAGTATTTATGAATCACATAAAAATCCAGTTTAAAGAGGTGAATCTTTTTATAAATAGTATAGATTAGACTTTGACTGTTTTATGCTTTAAGTACAATGACTGTATTAATTATGCTATGTTTGGAAGTTTTGAGAGAGAAGAGAGTTGAGGGGAGTAGAGACAAGGAGAGTGGAGGGGAATAGTTATCCTCCACTTTGTTTGGATATTTTTAAAATTAAGTAAAGAGGGGGGAAATTATTAGTCTTTTTATTTGTAATTTTGTTAATATGGTAAGGGTAAATTTGATAATTCATTTGATCAAACATTTTTATACTCCACTCTCCCTCCAAATGTCACTAATTTGGGGGAATTAAAAAATAGGGGTTAGAAGTAGCTTGGTTGGTTGGTTAAACCACACTTTTTTGGTGCTGTTGAATAAAATTTTGGAATTTCCAGTGATCAAGCAAGAGATACAAGTTATTATTTGATTATTACTTTTCGGCACAGTATAAGGGTATAGAATAAATGATTATGATCTTTGTTTTTTGTGGTCTTAGTTAAGAGAAAGAGATACAAATTATTCTGATCTTTGACTTTTGTGGTTTCCATGTCTGGGTTAATTACAGATCTCTATTTATATATATTGTGAAACTTGTTAGGCAAGCTTCAGTTGAGGAAGTCTTAAAAAGAATTCATACATGAAAATTGAAATTGAAAATTTTTTGTTGAAAATATTATAAATAAAGATAAAAATTAGCTGAAATAGTATAGTGAGACTCATGATTAGTACCAAAAACTGCAGTGAAACTCATAAATAGTAGCAAAAATAAGCTGAATAGTAAAATAAGTTGGCAAATTTAATTATGCCAACTGGACACGATGTCGTGCCACTTATTATATACACGATGTTGTTTCACATAAGCTTATTAACTTTCGTTGCCCATGCTACACAGTTTTACAGCCAATCTTATTAACAACGCCGTGTATAATTTCTTTCTTCTACCCAAAAGCTTTACTTCGATTGATATTCTATCATTGTCAAAATCTTTTAGAGCTCTTTGATTTCTTCAAAACTAACCCATCATCCGCACAATATTGGTAAGGTTGTTTCAGCTCAGCAACCTCCATGACCAGTTTTATGCGAAGTTTGCGTCAACTCATCAGTCATCAATGGTTGAAACAAAGAGCATCATGTTTATGTGCTATACTGATGGAGCCTCAACAAAACAAAGAGGTCTCCTAGTATTCTTCCTTGTCTCTTATCTCTTTTTGAATCCTGGAATTCTCCCTCTGATTGTCCCAAAATGTTAAGTTATTGAAATATGATAAATTTAATTATTTAATCACATATTTTTAACATAAAAAGAGAAACCTTAGACTCGATGAAACCAATAGAGCATGATCTTCTTTGTTGCCACTGGCATATATCTTTCACAAACTACGTATTGGACGATGAGCCCTCAACTCCAACAACTGTTTCTTAGTCAATGCAAAATCCACAATTCCACGAGCTTCATTTGTTACAGAACTCAACGATTTTTTGATTGTGTCAGTTACCTTCTTGCTACCAAAAGGAATGGACAGAACATTTACAGTAGCTTTGACTAGAAAATTATTGAATATATTCCTAGATAAGAAAATTATTGAATACTCTTATAATATAAGACTTGTACTATTCCATATTAATTAAATAAACTATTTAATAAGAAAATGACATTAGTTTAAATTGTCATTCCATTTAAATAATTAAAATCATTAAGTGTTCTCATGATACAGAGATGTGGTACTCATTACATAAAAGGTAGACTCCATTATGTGTTAAATTAATGAAACACATTATTTTTTGATAATTAATGAAATTCATTAGTACGTGAGGGGAGAGGATATTTCACAGTTCACATCGTTACCATTTATTTTTTGAAACCCACAGTATTATATCAGTTTGTAAACTTTATATAGAAAAATTTATAATATGTTTAAGATTAATTATTTAGATGAACAAAAATATAATAATAATAATAATAATAATAATAATAATAATAAGGTAAAAATATATATAAAAAAAATTAAAAAAGTTATTGAATATTGAGTCAAGCCTATGCCGAAAAAGTAAAAAGAACAATGTATGGAGAAAGAATGGAAGTATGGTAGGATTGGAGTACTACTTTCCTTCCATTTTAATTTAGTTTACTCTTGCGTTTGAGTAACGTTTGCGTTTGGTTTTTTTTTTTTTTGTGGGTAAGAGTATAATATTAAGTCTAGTCAATGATGCAAAAGAGGTTAACTATGGTAGTAGGTAGAAAGAACAATGTCTGGAGTTTAATATTTAGTCAAGCCATGCCGAAAAAGTAAAAAGAACAGAGTCTGGAGAAAGGATGGAAGTATGGTAGTGTTGGAGTACTACTTTCCATCCATTTTAATTTAGTTTACTCCTACTTCTGAGTGACCTTTACGTTTGTATTTGGAATTGATTTAAAAGCAATAGATTCGAAGAATAATTAATAGTTTAAAACTATAAATTGTTTCCTATAAATTAATTAATAATATATGATAATGTGAGCTTTGAAAAATTTTCTCAAATAAAAACACTTGTGATCCATATTATGAATTTAAAATGACATTTTTATAAACCTAATGATTACAAGTTCACATGACAATATTAATTTTTTAAACTATGATGGAGACATGCCGTTTAGTGTACTCCAAATTGTATTTTTAAGTATCAGTTAATAATTCAATGAACAAGGATTATTGAATCTCAACAAACATGAATGAGAAGTGAAGTAAAATATATTTGGAATTTATAATTGGTGACATGGTCTAATTTCAAATGCTTATGAAGAACTAGCCTCATCACACGTGCTTAACGCGTGCTATGAGGCTTTTTTTTTTTTTTTTGGTCTACTATCATAATTTTCCATTAATTTCAATTGTGAGATTATGACAAATTCCAAAAAAAAAAAACCTTAAACTATTTTTCAAAGTTGACTGAAAAGTTTTTTTTTTATTTAAATTTTGGATAATTTTGTTTTGAAGACATAGATCAGTAAGAGAGTATCATATTTTGTAGGCATTTGAATGGCAGATAGAGATATATTTTTACTGGATTGTCCATAAATTTTGTAAAGTCTAGAAGTATTTCTGAACCACGTAAAAGTCCAATTTAAAGAGAGAAATTATCTTATAAATAGTATTGATTAGACTCTCTGTTTATGATATGAGTGTAGTGACTACATCAATTAGTGTCAGTGTTACCCAGAAGTTGATAGCTTGCTTTGGTTAAACCACACTTTTTTGGTGCTGTTGAATACAATTTTGGAATTTCTAGTGATCAAGCAAGAGATACAACTTTTTATTTGATTTACTTTTCCGCATAGTAAGGGTATAGAATAAATGATTATGATCTTTGATTTTTGTGGTTTCCATGTCTGGGTTAATTACAGAGCTCTCTCTCTCTCTCTCTCTCTCTCTCTCTCTCTATATATATATATATATATATATATTGTGATACTCGTTAGGCAAGCTCCAGTTGAGGAAGACTTAAAAAGAATAAAAACAACAAAATGATGTTGTGCCACTTATCATATACACGACATCGTTTCACATAAGCTTATTAAATTTAATTGGATTTAGATGATACCATGTCTTTTGGATTTATTGCTCATTTTGGTTCTATCAATTAAGTTTGTTTTCCTTTTGAATTATCAAGATAGAGTGACTTTCTGAGAATAAAATGAGTTGTAAAATTTCACATAACACCGATAGTTGTAAATTTTCATGAATGTGCGTAATAATAAGCAATGCCATAATTCATTAGTGGCCAAGGATAAAGAAAAGTATGTCTCCGCTTTTTTGCAGTTATTAGGGAACAAAAATCAGGCTGGCGGCTGGAGGTTTTAAATGAACAAACTTAGGACCATATTTTGTTACAAGAATATTCATCCTATTGGTTTCACTCATAGTACAGTAGATTTTTATTTTGTAAAGACCAAAGTTAACTCTGTTGCTCTCTGATTGTTGGTTTAAGGAATTTAATGTAATCTTTGGTTGCTCTGGATTTTACCCTTATGCTACATCTCCTAGGTCTAGCTAGCAAAGTAGGGAAGAAAAAGGACTTAATTTGAAGGATAGGCCGTTCACTTCCCTCAAAATGCCTAGTATTTCATTCTTTCAAAAGTTATCACTACATGTTGAAATGTTGCACAGCCTTCCAAAAGTCTATAGTTTGATGCCTGTCAAAGGCACCCGCCAAGCTGCAAGCATACAACACACAATTGACCACAGCTTATATGTTATAGGACAATAAAGAAGAAGATAACCCACTAACTCTAACTTTTGTAATGACAAAGACTGAGTAGGCCTATATCCTTTTTAATTTTCCTTCAACTTGCAAAAAACGTCCTAAATAATATGGATCAGTCAGTGCATGCCTTAAATTTCCACATTGACGTGATCGTTCAAAAACACCGATCCAGTTTCATATTTTGATTAGACCCTTTATCTCCTTTGCAATACGATACTAAAAACATTAATCCTATGCACTTATGCAGTAAAGAGTGTGCATTAGTACCCATTACAAAAGAATACTTGCAGACTGGAGAAGGAATGCGCGTGAAAAACTTGAAGGAAAACGTAAATGTTTTTTTTTTTTTTTTTGGAGATGAGGAAAATTCAAAACTTGACTTAGCGTTAAGCGCATGACTTTAATGTTAGGACTCTATTTCCACAATGACATGATATGGATTAATTAGGCCTTTGTTGCATGCATTGCCTTGCTAAAAGCAACCGATGCATTATTAGAGGTAACTAAGAAAATTTCTAAATCTCCGCATTCACATGCATTATTAGTATAATTTAAACTTTGACGGAGACATGCTGTTTAGCATACTTCACATTGCAAATTTAGGTCTCGACTAATGACCAAGGTCCATAGGTAAAATAAGCCCTACATCATCTATTTGGGTTTGCTCGTCTAGATAGCCTTCATTTAAGGTTAAAATAATTAGGTGGAGCACTTGGAACTAATGGGCTGTGAAGGAGGACAACTTTAGTGAGTAGTGACATACAACTCGTGATGCTCTCTCGTTTCCTTTTATTTTTTATTTTATTTTTATTGGTCATTATTATTAGTTAGATATTTTTAATTCTTTAACTTTATTTTTCTAATTGTGTTGGACATTTTAATATGTTCTGCTTAGGTTTTGACCAACTTAAAATAGTTCATTCTTTTCTTGTTAGGTTGTATACCATTAACATTATGTTGGTCATAGTTGAACTGCTTGGGACATCACTGAGTTTCTATGTTGGTCATAGTTGAACTACTTTCCTTCCATTTTAATTTAGTTTACTCTTTACGTTTGAGTAACGTTTGCGTTTGGATTTTTTTTTTTTTTTTTTGGGGGTAGGAGTATAATATTAAGTCTAGTCAGTGGTGGAAAAGAGGTTAACAAAGGTAGTATAGGTAGAAAGAACAATGTCTGGAGTTTAATATTGAGTCAAGCCATGCCAAAAAAGTAAAAAGAACAGTGTCTGGAGAAAGAATGGACGTATGGTAGGGTTGGAAGTATAGGTCAGAAAACCGACCCTAAGCGGTATTCATCAGTTTTAATTATGAAAAAACCGATCCCTATCGATTCGGTAACAAATTTGAGAAAAAACCGAGCTGACCGAACCACGCACACTCCTAGGTTGGAGTACTACTTTCCATCCACTTTAATTTAGTTTACTCTTTCTTTTGAGTGACCTTTATGTTTGCATTCGGAATTGATTTAAAAGCAAGAGATTCGAAGAATAAATAATAGTTTAAAGCTTTAAATTGTTTCCTATAAATTAATTTAATAATATATGATAATATGAGCTTTGAAAAATTTTCTCAAATAAAAACACTTGTGATCCATATTATGAATTTAAAATGACATTTTTATAAACCTAATGATTTAAAGTTCACATGATAGTATTAATTTTTTAAACTATGATGGAGACATGCCGTTAAGCGTACTCCAAATTGTATTTTCAAGTATCAGTTAATAATTCAATGAACAAGGATTTTTGAATCTTAACAAACATGAATGAGAAGTGAAGTAAAATATATTTGGAATTTATAATTGGTGACATGGTCTAATTTCAAATGCTTATGAAGAACTAGCCTCATCACACGTAATTAGTGCGTGCGATGAGGCTTTTTTTTTTTTTTGGAGGGGAGGGTCTACCTTAGAGCTCTTAGGTAACAAAAAACAAAAAACCTTAGAGCTCTCATTTAGAGAGATTAAATTGTTTAGGTAAAAAAAAAAAAAAAAACTATTTTTCAAAGTAGACTGAAAAGTATTTTATTTAAATTTTGGATAAGTTTGTTTTAAAAACATAGATCAATAAGAAAGTATCATATTTTGTAGACATTTTAAGTGCAGTTAGAGATATATTTTTACCAGGTTATCCATAAATTTTGTAAAGTCTGGGGGTATTTCTGAACCACATAAAAGTTCCGTTTAAAGAGGGAAATCATCTTATAAATAGTATTGATCGATTAGACTCGACTGTTTATGATATGAGTGCAGTGACTATATCAAGTAGTGTTAGTGTTACCCAGATAAGTTGATAGCTTGCTTTCATTAAACCACACTTTTTTCGTGCTGTTGAATACAATTTTGGAATTTCTAGTGATCAAGCAAGAGATGCAAGTTTTTATTTGATTTACTTTTCCGCATAGTATAAGGGTATAGAATAAATTATTATGATCTTTGATTTTTGTGGTTTCCATGTCTGGGTTAATTACAGCCCTCTGTCTATATATATATATATATATATATATATATATATATATATTGTGATACTCGTTAGGCAAGCTTCAGTTGAGGAAGACTTAAAAAGAATTCAAACAACAAAACGATGTTGTTCCCACTTATCATATACACGACGTCGTTTCACATAAGCTTATTAAATTTATTGAATTTAGATGATACCATGCCTCTTGGATTTATTGCTTATTTTGGTTCTATTAATTAAGTTTGTTTTCCTTTTGAATTATCAAGATAGAGTGACTTTCTGAGAATAAAATGAGTTGTGAAATTTCACATAACACCGATAGTTGTAAATTTTCATGAATGTGAGTAATAATAAGCAACGCCATAATTTATTGAGATGTGTTACGTCCACAACATTTTTACAACATTTTTACAACAAATCATAGGTGGTTAGTTGTTATAGGTTCAAATTTGAACCTAACACTAAGATTACCTTTTTGCCCCAGCAATAATAACCAGTAACAACCTGCCACTTTGGATTTATTGTAAAAATGTTGTAAAAATGTTGTAGACATATCATTTCTCTAATTTATTAGTGGCCAAGGATAAAGAAAAGTGGGTCTCCGCCTTTTTGCAGTTTTTAGGGAACAAGAATCAGGCTGGTGGCTGGAGGTTTAAATGAACAAACTTAGGACCATATTTTGTTACAAGAATATTCATCCTATTGGTTTTACTCAGATAATACAGTAGATTTTTATTTTGTAAAGGACAAATTTAACTCTGTTGCTCTCTGATTGTTGGTTTAAGGAATTTAATGTAATCTTTGGTTGCTCTGGATTTTACCCATATGCAACATCTACTAGGTCTAGCTAGCAAAGTAGGGAAGAAAAAGGACTTAATTTGAAGGATAGGCCGTTCACTTCCCTCAAAATGCCTAGTATTTCATTCTCTCAAAAGTTATCACTACATGTTGAAATGTTGCACAGCCTTCCAAAAATCTATAGTTTGATGCCTGTCAAATGCACCCGCCAAGCTACAAACATACAACACACAATTGACCACAGCTTATATGTTATAGGACAATAAAGAAGAAGATAACTCACTAACTCTAATTTTTGTAATGACAAAGACTGAGTAGGCCTATATCCTTTTTAATTTTCCTTCTACTTGCAAAAAACGTCCTAAATAATATGGATTAGTCAGCGCATGCCTTAAATTTCCACATTGACATGATCATTCAAAAACACCGATCCAGTTTCATATTTTGATTAGACCCTTTATCTCCTTTGCAATACGATACTTAAAACATTAATCCTATGCACTTATGCAGTAAAGAGAGTGCATTAGTACCCATTACAATAGAATACTTGCAAACTGGAGAAGGAATGCGCGTGAAAAGCTTGAAGGAAAACGTAAATTTTTTTTTTTTTTTTTGGAGATGAGGAAAATGCAAAACTTGACTTAGCGTTAAGCACATGACTTTAATGTTAGGACTTTACTTCCACAATGACATGATATGGATTAATTAGGCCTTTGTTGCATGCATTGCCTTGCTAAAAGCAACCGATGCATTATTAGAGGTAACTAAGAAAATTTTTAAATCTCTCCGCATTCACATGCATTATTAGTATAATTTAAACTTTGACAGAGACATGCTGTTTAGCATACTCCACATTGCAAATTTAAGTCTTGACTAATAATTCAATGAACAAGAATTGCATCTCAACAAAAATGAATGAGAAGCGAAGGGAAAAAAAATGAATAAATTGCAAACTAAACCCCTAGAGTTTTAGGGGCTTTTGAATTTTACATCCTGAATATTTGGAATTTGAATTTTACTTCTTGAGCTTACATTACATCAGTTGCTATTTCATTCATATTTTCTGTTAAGTGCCACATAAACTTGTCACATGTGCTTAGTTCGTCGAGTAAAATAATGTCACATCATTTTCATTATATTACCTGACATTAGTTTATTGAACGAATTAAACATACATGACAAGCTAGATTGTGTGTCATGTAATTGAAAATATGGACAGATGGGCTACTGATGCAAATAGAACGTAACATCAAGGGGTAAAATTCAAATTTTGAAATTTTTAGTGTGTAAAATCCAAAAACTTTCAAACTTAAGAGTGTAATTTGTACTTTTACGACGCAAAAATAAAATTAAAAAATAAACTTAAGAGTGTAGTGACTACATCAATTAGTGTCAGTGTTACCCAGATAAGTTGATAGCTTGCTTTGGTTAAACCACACTTTTTTGGTGATGTTGAATACAATTTTGGAATTTCTAGTGATCAAGCAATAGATACAAATTTTTATTTGATTTACTATTCCGCATAGTAAGGGTATAGAATAAATGATTATGATCTTTGATTTTTGTGGTTTCTATGTCTGGGTTAATTACAGATCTCTCTCTCTCTCTCTCTCTCTCTATGTGTGTATATATATATATATATTGTGATACTCGTTAGGCAAGCTTCAGTTGAGGAAGACTTAAAAAGAATTCAAACTGTTAAAGAATAACATTATTAGCAACGCAATATGTTATACTATGTTGTATATGCTAGAGTGGATGCGGAAGGAGAAGCATAAAATAGGAATATCAAGAACACGAGGTTTACGTGGTTCAGCCTTGTCGGCCTACATCCACGGAGGAATCCCTTAAGGGCTACATCTTTATTGTATAAGAGTGTAGTACAATAACCTGTGTTACAATGAATCCTAACATGAGTATATATAGGCGACTAAACCCTATACTACTAATACAAGCAAGACTGGGCTTGGGCCATTTACATTGGGCTAATATACTTAATATATCTCTAACACCCTCCCTCAAACTCAAGGCGGAAGCTCGATGAAGGCTTGAGGTTGGATAAGCATGAGAAGATTCCTTGAAGTTGTCTTGAAGAATGCCTTTGAAGAAACCACAATGAATAATATGCCAATTGACCAATTTTGGAGTTTCAAATGAAGAAACGGAGTCCAAAATCGGAATCTACGCGAAAAACTGAGCAAGATAGGCCATTTCGGAAATTTTGCCTTTTGGTCAAAAGTCAACGCAAAAGTCAAAGTCAACCAAAGTCAACGGGTCCTAGTCAAAGTCAACGGTCAGTGCTCGTGGGTCAGATCCGGGTGGTCCGGGTCGGGTCGGTCCGGGTCAACGGTCAGCTAGGTGACGTGGTGCTGACGAGGCGACACGGCTGACGTGGCGTGCTGACGTGTCTAGGGCTGACGTGGCATGCTTGCGTAACTGCTGACGTGGACTGATGACGTCATCAGGGTATCCGGCGCGTGTGGTAGTTCTCCGGCGCGTGAGACGGACGGCGATTTCCCAGGAGGCGCGTGGGAGCGCGTGCAGGCAGGAATGGACCAGATTTTCTTGGGTTTTGTAGATCGGTGGGCCACGAGTCCGTCAGGGCGGCGCGTGTGGCACAACAATATGAAATCTCGGCGGCGCCTGGGAGATTTACCGGAGCCAACTTCGGCGCGTGGAGGCGCGTGGCTGGGTTTCGGATGGCCGGATTTCTGGGTTTTGGTCGCGGGAGGTCGTGGAGCACGTCTGTGGTGTTGGTTTCATCAGGCGATAGCTTGATTTGCACAGATCTGAAAGGTGAGTGGCACGACTTGCTTTAGAGATCAAAGACGACGAGGCAGCAACGGAATTTCCGTGGGAGCTGCGTGATGCTGTAGATCCAGATCTGAAAGAAGGCGTGGGCACTATTCTGGATCTGTGTTATGCGTGTGGGAATCTTTGTTGCTATGTAGAGATGTTTGTTCAATGCCAAGAACGAAGTTTGGCTCTGATATCATGTTCAATGCAAAGAACGAAGTTTGGCTCTGATACCATGTTAAAGAATAACATTATTAGCAACGCAATATGTTATACTATGTTGTATATGCTAGAGTGGATGCGGAAGGAGAAGCATAAAATAGGAATATCAAGAACACGAGGTTTACGTGGTTCAGCCTTGTCGGCCTACATCCACGGAGGAATCCCTTAAGGGCTACATCTTTATTGTATAAGAGTGTAGTACAATAACCTGTGTTACAATGAATCCTAACATGAGTATATATAGGCGACTAAACCCTAGACTACTAATACAAGCAGGACTGGGCTTGGGCCTATTACATTGGGCTAATATACTTAATATATCTCTAACACAAACAACAAAATGATGTCGTGCCACTTATCATATACACGACGTCGTTCCACATAAGCTTATTAAATTTGTTGGATTTAGATGATACCATGTCTTTTGGATTTATTGCTCATTTTGGTTCTATCAATTAAGTTTGTTTTCCTTTTGAATTATCAAGATAGAGTGACTTTCTGAGAATAAAATGAGTTGTTAAATTTCACATAACACCGATAGTTGTAAATTTTCACGAATGTGCGTAATAATAAGCAATGCCATAATCATTAGTGGCCAAGGATAAAGAAAAGTAGGTCTCCACCTTTTTGCAGTTATTAGGGAACAAAAATCAGGCTGGCGGCTGGAGGTTTGAATGAACAAACTTAGGACCATATTTTGTTACAAGAATATTCATCCTATTGGTTTTACTCAGATAGTACAGTAGATTTTTATTTTGTAAAGACCAAAGTTAACTCTGTTGCTCTCTGATTGTTGGTTTAAGGAATTTAATGTAATCTTTGGTTGCTCTGGATTTTACCCTTATGCAACATCTACTAGGCCTAGCTAGCAAAGTAGGGAAGAAAAAGGACTTAATTTGAAGGATAGGCCGTTCACTTCCCTCAAAATGCCTAGAATTTCATTCTCTCAAAAGTTATCACTACATGTTGAAATGTTGCACAGCCTTCCAAAAATCTATAGTTTGATGCCTGTCAAAGGCACCCGCCAAGCTGCAAACATACAACACACAATTGACCACAGCTTATATGTTATAGGACAATAAAGAAGAAGATAACCCACTAACTCTAATTTTTGTAATGACAAAGACTGAGTAGGCCTATATCATTTTTAATTTTCCTTCAACTTGCAAAAAACGTCCTAAATAATATGGATTAGTCAATGCATGCCTTAAATTTCCACATTGACGTGATCGTTCAAAAACACCAATCCAGTTTCATATTTTGATTAGACCCTTTATCTCCTTTGCAATACAATACTAAAAACATTAATCCTATGCACTTATGCAGTAAAGAGACCGCATTAGTACCCATTACAATACAATACTTGCAGACTGGAGAAGGAATGCGCATGAAAAACTTGAAGGAAAACGTAAATTTTTTTTTTTTTTTTGGAGATGAGGAAAATGCAAAACTTGACTTAGCGTTAAGTACATGACTTTAATGTTAGGACTCTATTTCCACGATGACATGATATGGATTAGTTAGGCCTTTGTTGCATGCATTGCCTTGCTGAAAGCAACCGATGCATTATTAGAGGTAACTAAGAAAATTTCTAAATCTCCGCATTCACATGCATTATTAGTATAATTTAAACTTTGATGGAGACATGCTATTTAGCATACTCCACATTGCAAATTTAAGTCTCGACTAATAATTCAATGAACAAGAATTGCATCTCAACAAAAATGAATGAGAAGTGAAGGGAAAAAAAATGAATAAATTGCAAACTAAACCCCTAGAGTTTTAGGGGTTTTTGAATCTTACATCCTGAATATTTGGAATTTGAATTTTACTTCTTGAGGTTACATTACATCAATTGCTATTTCATTCATATTTTCTGTTAAGTGCTATATAAACTTGTCACATGTGTTTAGTTCGTCTAGTAAAATAATGTCACGTCATTTTCATTATATTACCTGACATTATTTTATTGAACGAATTAAACATACATGACAAGCTAGATTGTGTGTCATGTAATTGAAAATATGGACGGATGAGCTACTAATGCAAATAGAACGTAACATCAAGGGGTAAAATTAAAATTTTGAAATTTTTAGTGTGTAAAATCCAAAAACTTTCAAACTTTAAGAGTGTAATTTGTACTTTTATGACGCACAAAAAAAAAAAAAAAAAAAAACTGAAAGAAGAAACATGTGCATATTTTTCTTTAATATAACATTCTATTTAGAAATATTGTTGTAATTTAAAATGCTTTTGTAATATTAGATTGACTATTTATGCCAAGCAGAGCGGTGACTGTATTAGTGTCCTGTTAGACATAGTTGGCGTTGTTGAATAAAAATTTCTTACATACCTTAAAAATGATATTAAAATGTTGATAAATGAACTCATGCTTCATACACACAAATGGGAAGGGTGATTAAAGGAGGAGCACAAAAGAATTAGTAGGGTCACATTTTGTGTTTACCAATCTGTGACCGGTAAATTGCTTGAATTTTTGGTATCCATGCCAATGTTTTAGACTCAATTAGTTCAAAAGTACTTAAAGAACTATGATAGCTTGTAATATCCAGTGTGATCATCAACATCAACAGTGCAATAGAACGTACTGTAATATTTACATAGAAACGGCACTGCAACAAACTTTACAACCATCTTTTATCGAGAATTTACTAAAATCTGTCAATACAATCTATAAATATAAATGATAAATTACTAAACTTTTTCTCAAAGTTATTGAGTCCCTCTCAGAATAAGTTAAAAACACCTGAAATAAATGTGAAAAAAAAGAGCGGGCTGTTTTGCCTCAAAATGTTTACATTTTTTAGCCCACAACCCTTGAACAAACTTTTCAGCCCTTGAAAAAAGCCCACAAAAAAATTTAAAAAGATAGCCACAAAGTAAAAAATATTTGCTCTTAAGATCCGTTTAGATAGAGCTTATTGCTGAAAACTAAAAACTGAAAACACTGTAGCAAAATAATTTTTAAATGTATAAATAATATTATAAAACCCATTTTTAATAAAAAATTACTAAAAAAATATGTAAACAGTGCGTGTACACTGCACTCTGCACCTGTCCCGCGACATAACCAAAAAAAAAAAAAAAAAAAAAAAAAGCTGAAAACGTGAAACGTAAACGCATAAAAAAAAAAAAAAAAAAAAAAAAGCTGGATCCAAACAGTCACTTAATAGTTCACTCTCTCACAGAGAAAGCACAGCTCGACTCGACGATCGATCATGGAAATCTCAAAGAGCTCACGATCATAGAAATCGCACAGCTCAGATTAGTTACGAATTGATACTCTTCGTCACTCTTCGCTTGGTTTTCTCAACAACAAAAAAAGCATACAAGTTACTCCGATTAGGTACGAATTGATCATGGAAGTCACAAACCCTAATTTCATCTCCGCCTAGCACTAGCGAGAGTGGTGGTGGTGGTGGAGAAGGCAGTGACGCTTTCCGCTCAATTCGCGATCGTTTCCCTCTAAAGCGGAACTGACTTAAGTCCAACTCGGATCGTCCGATTCTTTTCCGCAGTCGATCTCACCCGACACGCTTCAATGGCAAGAGTTTGCCCTGGCTGAAGGAGAAGTCGGCGTTCTACTTCTTGGTGCTTCTTGCTGTGTTCCTCTACGCAATGTCGTTGATGGTGTTGCAGTGCTCGATCACAGCGGTGTTAAGGCAAGGAAGTGAGCGAGGCCGAAGGTTGAATAGAGAAGGATTGAGGATCGGTAGCTTGTTGAAGTTCTTGGCGCCTAGGGTTTCGAGAACCGATGGTCTCGATTCATTGCGATCGGAGCTGAGGATTGGAGTTAGGGCACCAAAGCTTGCACTTGTGAGTTTTTTTTTTCAGTTTCTTTGGCATTTGATTCTAAGTTATTGTTTGCATGTTTGATTTTATGGCTTTAGTAAATAGTTCTCCTAGAAGGGAATTTGAGTTTATTTCCTTTTATTTTTGATAGTGCATTGGAATTTCAAAGCTCACATTAATGCTCTGTTTGGATATTGTGAAAATTAGAGTCCATCAACGTGTTACTTTTGCAGTATTTTCCTCAATTTTTGAAACCAGAGGCCAGTGGGAAGGCCACAAACAACTTAGCCTATGTTTTTCACATTCTTATAACAAATTTTGACTACATTATGTGACATTATGCCACTGTGTCATCACATGTTGATGCACGGTATATATTCCTTACCCGTTTCAATGGGAAAGCCCCACATTTCATGCCGGAGAAGCTTTTGCTATGATTGCCGCTTCTTTTGTTTCACTTTTTGGGGTTCACTTCTAAGCAACAATTTCATGTATTTCTTGTTTATTAGCTAGCTACTCTGCAACCAAGTTCTCTAATTATGATGAGGAGTGAAGAGAACACAGTGGGACCCATGGTTAAGAAGGAGGAGGAGGTGGAGGTGGGGTCCAGCTTGACCATGGAGAGGGTGGCTGTGGCTAAACAGTATATAGAGAGCCACTACAAGGCTTAGATGAAGCACATCCAAGAACACAAGGAGAGGTAACTGTAGAGAATGGGGTTGTGACAATTTGGAACATGAAACTGATAATTTGGTTGATTTTGGAACATGGGCTTTTTTTTTTTTGGGAGTGCTTGTCATATGTTATGTTTTGTGGGCTAGAGCAATTATCAAGACTAGGAATTATATCTAAAAGACTTTGTAAGTATTTCATACGTGACACTGCTCAGTAAAAAAAGCCTCACACAATGTTCAGATTATTTAAGAGCAGGAATTATAGCACTCAACTGTGTAGAATTGAAGCTGAAATGTGGTTGCATTCCCTTATTTATGTCAGGAAATGCATGTCAGTCTTTGAATTCTTCATCATCCACCTTCTTATTTTTCATAATTCATCATCATCATTTTAAAAGTAGGTAGAACTAGTTAACATTACCTTTGTTAGAATTTTCATTTATCTTATATGGTTGTAAACTTGTGAGCTTGTGCATTATGTAATTTTTTCTTTTTATCTAATAGTTGCCATGGTCATGAATTAGGTACTGGAAATTGTCTCTTTTAGTGCACCTGGATAAATGCCCTCATCCTCAGGCTCATCAAACATTTATCAAATTAAATAAATCTTTTAAAGAATTGCAAGATCCAAATAAGGTGAGTTTCTCATGCATATGGGGTTAATATGTGAATCTATGAAATATTGAAATGCTTCTATTTTTGCAGTCACATTTTGTGATACTTCTTTTCACTCATCAAAATTGAGATCTCATACAGTTGACTTGACATATGATTGGAAACCTCTAATAGCTGAAACTTATTTTTTTGAGTGCAATAATCATATGCATAGGGCATTAAATATTTCATTATGAATAGTATAACTGTATTTATGATTAGCCACTATTTGTACTTGGCTTTTTGTAATTTCCAAATGGTACAAGCCATCATATTTATCTACTTTCATTGCAAAGGTCACCGAGTTATGGATTTATATAAACTGTGGGCTCTAGATGCTCACCGATAGCCTGATGTACAATTTATGATTTTGATCTACTCCACAAAGGTGCGGGGTGTTGGTTCTGACATGCTTTGTTGGATGCCAGCCAGCAAACGAGGTTTTAAGGTGAGTGGGTATTACCATTCTATCTCCCCTTCTACTGGCAGTTCTTTCTCTTGGAAAATGGTGTCGCAATCGAAGGTTTCTCTTCGGGTAGCTTTTTTCTCCTGGACTGTGGCTTTAGGCAAGATTCTTACTATAGACAACCTTCAGAAGAGGCATTTTGTTGTTCTTGAGTGGTGTTTTATGTGCAAAAGGTGTGGGGAGTCTGTAGATCATCTCCTCCTTCACTGTCCTATAGCCTTTGAGATGTGGAGTATGATCTTTAGCTTGTTTGGTGTTTGTTGGGTGATGCCTCAGAGGGTAGTGGATTTGTTGGATTGTTGGACATGCAAATTCAGGTGTCATCATAATCTAGTTATTTGGAGGCTTGTGCCGCACTGTGTGATGTGGTGTATTTGGTGGGAACGGAATTCTAGAAGCTTTGAGGGTCGTGAACGGTCCATGATTGAGCTTTAAGTTTTTCTTCTTTTTTACTCTTTCTTGAATGGTGTCTTGTTTTACCATCTTTTCCATGTATTTTCGTTCTTGTGTTGTTAGATCATTGTAATTTGGTATCTTGATGTTTTGCCTTTTTGTACATTTCCTATGTACTGGGCTGTGTGTTTTTATAAAATTTCTTTATTACTTATAAAAAAAAAAAAAAAAATTGGACTTTCATATTTTCATCACTAATGACCAAGGTCCATAGGTACAATAAGCCCTACATCATCTATTTGGGTTTGCTTGTCTAGCTAGCCTTCAATTAAGGTTAAAATAATTAGGTGGAGCACTTGGAACTAATGGGCTGTGAAGGAGGACAAGTTAGATATTTTTAATTCTTTAATTTTATTTTTCTAATTGTGTTGGACATTTTAATATTTTCTACTTAGGTTTTGACCAATTTAAAATAGTTCATTCTTTTCTTGTTAGGTTGTGTACCATTGTGTTGGTCATAGTTGAACTGCTTGGGACATCATTGAGTTTCTATATTACATATAAGAACTAAAGACAGAGATTGGTAGGACTTTTCCTCCCACTTTATGGTCAAGTGTCTGCCTCGTGGCATGTATTAACTGTTAAGTGGCTTTATGAATTTTTCTTAGCTGAGAAAATTATGAACAAAGCTATGTAGGATTTGCATGTTGGCTAATGCACTTTTTCACATGAACAGCAAGGCAACCAAGGGTGGGAGGAGAGTCGTTGCTCGAAGAATAGCAAAGGGCTGGTGAAGAATTACGGCTTAGCATCCTTGCCTCTGGTTTGAATAAAAATATTCTCGAGATAGTTTTTAGTGACCTTTCTCAACGGTAATTTCAACCATGGAAAATAGTATTTTTGATGGTTTTTAGTACTTTTTTCAATGGTTTCAACTGTCAAAAATAGCCAAATTTCTTGTAGTGGTACATAATGTGGTCCTCACTCCTCACCATAAATAGATCGAGAAGACTATGCCAACAAGTTGTTAGAGGAACTAACTGATTGTTGTAGGTGGTTGAACTGTTGTTACTTATTGCATAAGATGATATGATTAATATTTTGACAAACAATTCTACAGAATGATAAACTCCCTCTTCAATGAACAACTTGTGCAATTGTAAAGTTCTTCTGCATGTATTGCATTGAATTTTGACAAAATATGTTTTGGTTTTCTGTATTTTAGATATGATTTTTTTTTTTTTTGTCGTTTATTCCTCCCCCACTGTGGACATTACTTGCTTAATCTCCTAAAGTAAAAATGTACGTTGCAATTGTTGCTGTTTATTATCAAATCTTTATATATAGTTCGATGTTGATGCTGTGTTCTTTTCATTTTTTTCTTACAATGTGTAGCCTCTCACCCTGACACAAGGATGTTGTTCCTTAATGGTAATTTATTCATCTGAGTCTAATATTCTATAGGTTTTGATGGTACTTTAGTAGCCTTTAAAGTTCACAATTTTTCTTCATCATTATATGACTGAGAAGTATAATCTTCAAATGGCAGAACAAAGAACACGTTATGACAGTATGATGATGCAAATGTTGAGTTATATCACCTCGCAATCAGCTCAATCTAGTAGTGATCACTAAGGTATGAAGATCAACTCAAGCTAGTTGGTGTTTAATGAAATGCCTTCAAGTTTAAAACTTTACTTTCCACTCTCATATATATTTTCTGTAAGGTATTTGAAGAAATGCCTTCAAGTTTAAAACTTTTTATTATTCTGTTATCTATATATTGTCTTTTTTCAAAGGAGTTTGCTGTCTTTCATTTAGCTTATGCTTATCTTTTACTATTGATTTTTAAGGTTGCTTATAGTTAGTTTATGCCAAAAATTCACCTTCTTTCTTTGAATGAATAAAATTGAAGTGGGTGAGTTTTGAACAAGAGAATTTTGTACTTTGAAATATTTGCTTAGGCCGAAAATATCGATATAACTATAAAGGCAAGGGAAAATGATGATTTTTCTCTTTGTACTAGGGATGACATTGATGGGTCTAAATAAGCTATAAATAACTGAATTGGGAATGGGACGAGGAATTTCCCAATGTGAAATTAGTAGTTCTAATGGGTTAGGAAATCTGCAACTTTTTTGAGTTATCTACGCTTTCCCAGACATTTACTTGTTAATTGCATTTGAGTAATATTGGTTTGGAATTATGCAAGGTGAAAATTGAAGGTTATAGTTGTGGTTGTGGTGAGAAGTGGGTGGGTTATCTTTCAATGACTTGGTGTTGACTTTGGAGTTTGGACGCCATGGCAGTGGGGAAGGGAGGAGCTAATATTTTGGATTGTATGGGTTTAATTTTGAGGATATTGGGAGTGGGTGCAAGGAATTTAAGGCTGTCTAAGAGCTTGGATGAGGAGACACCCTTATATATATATATATATATATATATATATATTTAATTATCAAATAATTTTTTCTTTATTGCGCATCTTTGTTTAATCTCACAATAGTTTCAGGTTTTGATTCACATACTGTAGTCAGATATAATTCTGCTAACTTTGTATTCATAAAAAATTGTGTGGGAAACCCCAAAAAAAAAAAAAAATTGTGCATTTAGTCTACCTTCATTGGTCATTTGGATTGGATCGTTGATTAAATTAACTATACTATTCTTTCTAAATTTTCTCTAGCCTGATGACCATTGTTTGATTTTCTCTAAGCGAGGATTAATGAATTGGCCCAGCAACTACAACAGATTCATCTAAGCAACTCCAACCAAATGCAGCGCTCCCATGCATGCTGATATCTTCTATTGATTCTTGCATACGTTAGTTTGCCCTAATGGGTGCATAATTAGTATGTTAGTGCTTTCAACTGTTGTGAACGAAGTTATGTCGTTTATCTATGTATGTGTTTGGATCCAGCAGCCCGTTTCCGTTTTTGCGTTTTCTCTTTTTTTTTTTTTTTTTTTTTTCAACGTGCATGAACAGTAACCGGCACTGTTCATGCACGTTTTTTCACTGTAGCGGTACTGTGCGGAGACAAAAATCACTGTTTGGCACTGTTCACGCACTGTTCGGCACTGTTCACGCACTGTTTATGTACTTTTTTTAGCAATTTTTTATAAAAAATGGGTCCCGCAATACTATTCACACATTAAAAAATTATTTTGCTACAGTGATTTCAGTTTCAATTTTCAGTTCAGCAAAAATAAGCTCTATCCACAGCTTAGTGGTGTTTAAATATCTCTCTATTTTACTTATCAAAAAAAAAAAATATATATATATATATATATATCTCTCTCTGTTTCGGATATTCTTTGGCTGGATACTTGGCAGCATTGCTTCAATCAAGCTATAGACAATCAATTTTACAGCTTATTTCACAATATATGAGGCCATTGATATCATTTTTGCTATACATCAATATCATAGCATATCATCTCAAGATTCTCAACAATTGTGATTTTGTGTGTGTGTGTGTGTGTGTGTGTATTGTGCATGATTGTGGTTTAAAAAAAAAAAAAAATTATTTTGAGGGTCAGGTAATCACTTAAATAACCTTATTTATCAAGGGTTGTAAATGTAAATTATTTAAACTTTGGTGAAAAGTTATTTAAGGGTCTCTTTACCCTCAAAATAAAATAGAGCACTTGTTTTGAGGGCTACAAAGGCTTTCAAAATTTCATTTTTGACGATATAAGTTTCGAAGGTTACCAATAGTCAATTGGACTCTCAAAATAGTTTTTCTCAAGGTTTAATAATACCCTTTTTTAAGGGTTTTGACCCTTGAAAAAAAGTTAGATTTGTTGCAGTGCGGCAATGTTCCACAGCCAGTGAGTATTGGCCATTGCTCAAGAGTTCAAACTTCAAACAACAAAATAATATTGTGCCACTTAATGTTCACGACATCGGTTCACATATTCCTGTTAAAGCTCATGGCGCATGCAACACCGTTTTTATAACCCAATTGTATTAAGGAAGCATAGTTAAGCGATGCCTTTGCAATAGAGAGTAATTTAATAGTGTAATTAATTTTGCTTCTTAAGCTCACAGTCCATATACATCAGCATAGATATAAAGTTTGTTACAATAAGAGTTCTTAGATATTGAGAAAGCAACCATGGCTAATTATACAGACAGACTGATAACTTAGGTAGAGTAATGGTAACAAAAAAAATAACAAGAATACATGCAATCCTCAACCAAATTGAAGCACCGCAATCGCCAATGAGGGTTGATATAAAGAACAATAATAACTTCCAAGAAGAACATGATGTAAGTCACCAAAAAGCTAGTGAAGAAGACTGTTTGATCTACTTTGTACCATTTCTCATCACTTGCATCTAAAGATTGTGTTGGCGTTGGAGGTGAATCATCTCTACTGGTGCAGTTTTTCTCCAATGGCAGTCCACAGAGAAGTGGATTTCCTTCATGGCTGCTTGCACTAAAAGTTCCAAATTGGGCTTTCATATCTGGGGTCCTACCTGATAAGTTGTTATAAGACACATTGAACACCTCCAAAAAGGTAAGCTTAAACAATTGTGGAGGGATTTCTCCGCTCAATCTATTGTGAGAAAGATCCAAGCTCTCTATTTCAATCAAGTTGGAGAATGTTTTTGGAATGGAACCCGTGAACTGATTGTGAGACAAGTTTAGTGCATGAATTCCTTGTAATTGTCCAATTTCAAGTGGGATTGCACCTGTTAGGTTGTTACAAGAAAAATCCAAACCAGACATGTAACGAAGAATGCTACCCTTGTAAGAACAAAGTAACAAAGTTAACTTCAATGTATGTGCTCTGACGTTCACTATCATGGACACTTTCATCTTTGTAAGTCAAGGTCCCCACATGTACAGAGAAAATATCACCAAAAGGCAGAGTCTTGTTAGAGACAATGTGTTGAAAACAGTGAGGTAATGTCCCAGAAAAGAAATTTCTAGAGAGATCCATTAAGCTTATATTGGTTAGTTGACATAATTGAGTTGGCATGGTGCCAGTCAAACGGTTTCCTCTCAGCAACAAAATTCTTAAGTAGGAAAGTTTACCAATTGCACTTGGAATGATTCCTGACAACTTATTGTCACTGATATCTAATGTCACAATCTGTGACATATTAAGAAAAGCTTCTGATATTGATCCTGAAAATTTATTTTCTTTCAAATTTAAATAGTGTAAATCATTGCTTGACCACGAAGGTAAAGATCCCGAAAGAAAGTTATGAGAAATGTCCAAATTCATAAATGGAGCTGTTTCACACACAATTTCACCTTCAAAATAATTATTTCCCAAAAGGAGACTAGAAAAATATGTTTGATTGCATATCCAAGTAGGAATCTTACCCGACATGTTGTTATTGCTAACATCGAAGAAATATTGAGCTGGCCATTGGGATAATTCATTTGACATAGCTCCAGAGAACGAATTATCATTTATTATCAAAGCCTGTAACATAGTCAAGTTAAAATCACTTGACAATAAATGGCCATGGAAATTATTATTAGATAATTCCATTATCGTTAGCTTGGAGCAACCTGCTAATAACTCCTTTGGTACTTCTCCGAAGAAGTTGTTGAAGGACACACTGAATGCGCTCAAAAGACTCATATTGCCAATTGAGGATGGGAGGGAACCATTGAGAGTATTATTGGATAACTTTAGATTCAATATATTTGGTAGCATATTCCCTATATTTCCTTGAAGCTGCCCATTGAGCTGATTGTTTGACACATCCATCCAATAAGTAAAGTTGAGACATAGTGGCAAATGAAAATTACCCGAGAGAGAGTTATCATTGAGAGTGACATATTCTAGCCTCGTATTGTTTTCAAACAACCAAGCAGGGAACTGTCCTTTCAACATACTGTAAGAGAGATCAAGTACTCTCAAGCTATGCTGGTGAAAGAGAAATGTTGGAATTTGATTGGAGAGCTTGTTGAGACTACAATTAGATATCACAAGGAATTCCAACTGAAATAAAGGTACCCAGTCTGAAGTTTTTGTTTCTATATTGGCCATCTTCTTAACACATATAAATTGAATGAATTCAAGCTTAGAAAGATTAGCAAATGAGCTGAATGAGAAACCGTCAAAAAAGTTATAACTGAGATCAATATGCTTAAGGGATGTGAGGCCAGCTATTAAATAAGATGAAATGTTTCCTCTGAAAGAATTCTCATAGAGATCTAACATTTGAAGAGATGTCAAATTGAATAGGCAAGAAGGCAGGGTTCCTTCAAAAGTATTCCAACTAAGATCTAACTCTTCAAGATTTTTGAGTTCACATAAACCTGCAAAAAAGGAAACAATTTTTGCAGTTCTCAACATTATAATATCTTATTTGTAAGAATATGTCAGGTCCAATCCTGTAATTTATTAGTCTTTTTTCATTTTTTTTCTTTTCACAAAGAAATATTTACATTAAATCAATTAAATACATACCTTGAGTTGGAAAAGAGCCATTAAGTTCATTTCCCTTCAAAACTAACGATTTGAGAGAAGATAATGCTCCTATAGAAGGAGGAACAATTCCAGTTAAATTACTGTCACTCATATCTAATAGCTCCAAGGCATCCAAAGCTGCAAAATCTGCATGAAAAGATAATCAATTGCACTGAGAAAAAATCTTTGGCAAAATCATATATAGATATAAATGTGAGTTAGATTCACATGTACACAATTTTATGTCATTTATCAGTTCTATTGGATAAATATTTTAAAGATGTCACTTATATATATGTTCTTTTACGTTTACACTGTTGAGTTAAAATAGATTGACCCGGTTAATTAATTCAATTACCCAAGTTAATTAATTATGTCAAATTAAATGTAAATTGTGGAAGCACCAACAAATCACCAATTAACTAATATGTAGCAAAAAATAAATAACTAGGTGATTTGTTGACAAATGCGAAAAATCTCTCACAAGGGAAAAACCCCACCGGGTGATTTAAGACTACCACTCTCAAGAATCCACTAATTAACAATCAAGCAGTTACAAGTATAAGGAATCTTACCACTACCCTGACCTATTGTGAATACCATCCTACAGTTGAACCTTTGCTTCAATACTCAATTGGACTTGATCTTATAGCAAACTTCTTTCCTTTGTTGCATAAATCTTCAATCTGTGACTAACTCCTTTGCACGGATCCCAGTATGTGACTAACTCCAGCAACCTAAATGATTGTTGTTGGCTATAAAGTTTTTCACTTTATCAACATTGAAGATCAGGAAGCACTTAGTTACAAAACCCTAATGCGCATAAATGCAATATTTTCTCAAAGAGTATATGAGTTCTAGGTCTCTGTTTTCATGTATGATGAATTTTTAAAATAAGTTTTATATATGACTAGGTTTGTGAAAAGAAAAATCCTAATCATTCAAGTCATCATGGGCTGAACTTCAGATCTGAGATTTCTAAAACCATAATTCTCGATAGATCGAGCTTGTGTCGAGCTTTTCCATTAAACATCAATACTAGCATTTGTCGAGCTTCTGCCGAGACTTAATGAAACAATTTTTCTTCACTTGTTTCTTGGATCAATATTTATGCCTTTAATGATACCACTTGATATGTTTGAACAACATACTTCTTGATATATTAAACCTAACTTAAATCTACCCAAATACAAGTAAAGTACATTTTGACAAAGAATTATCCAATTATATAAAAAATATTACCTTAACATACACCAAATTTTATGTCAATTCAATTTATTTACAATGTAATCATTAAACTCAAGTTTATATTTAACTAGTGTGTAACCCGTGCATATGCACGGATTAAAAGCAATCACAATTATATATACGGATTAAGTTATACCATTTTTTTAGAAGAGATTGAAATTATACATGGTATTAGCTTACCCCTTTTTTAAACATAGATTTCTAAAATATGTAATGGTTTTTCATTTTATATATATATATATATATATATATATATATATATACTCATTAGTTTTTGCACCCAATAAGTCACTTGCCATTCATAAAAAATAAATAAATCACTTGCCACAAAAATTAAAAAATTAGATGGACGCATGGCACATAATTGGATTCTAATTGAAATTCTATTTAGGATCTAATTAGATTTGGACACTTCAAATTTAGCAATCAATAATTTATTTCACACAAAAATTAAAAATTAGATGGGACACATGGCGCAAAATTGAAATTCAATTCGGATTTTAATTTGATTTTCTTTTAGCTTTGACTTTTAATATATATTTGCATGTAACTTCATGCAAATGCATAGATGCATTTAAAATTAAACAAAATTTTTATTATAAAAATATAAATAATTAGTCAAATTATTTTTTTTTTAAAGCATGTAACACATGCATTCATGCATACATATAAATACATTTAAAATTAAACACAATTTTTATCATAAAATATAGATAATTAGTCAATTTTTTTAAAAGTAAATGTAATTAATTACATATTAAAATTCTTACCTAAATTTAATACTACTTATGATAATTGTTTTTCTAATTTTTAATAAAATAGAACATGTGGTGATTTTTGTTATGTGGTGATTTTTATTTTATTTATTCTTTGAGAAACATATGGTGATTTTTATTGAGTATATGTGATTGTTTTTTTAAAAATTTTATAGTTCATTAATATTAGATTCTTAGTATTTTGCACTCATTAACTCACTTGACACAAAGATTAAAAAACTTAAGTAGACACATGGCACAAAATTGGATTATAATTTTAAATTCTAATTCAAATTTCTCTAAGTTTTACCTATTAATATATATATATATATATATAGATGACTTATAAATTTGAATTTTTTTTTAGTTATATGATTATGTTTTTTATGGTTTATTATATTGGACTCCTCGTTTTCTACACTAAATTAATTAATTTAGCACAAAAATTTAAAAATTTAGATTAGATAGGACATGTGGTGCAAAATTAAACTTTAGTTGAAATTCAATTTTTACACTAAATTAACTCACTTGACACAAAATTCTATAATTTAGATTAGACGAGACACAAGGCTCAAAATTAGACTTTAATTGAATTTCAATTTGAAATTTAATTGAAATTTCTCTTTACTTTACCAAATATTATATACATAGACTAGCATGTAACCTCATGCATATGCATGACACACTTAAAGATATACAATAAGATGCACAATATAATTCCTATATATATAATTTCAATACAATTGATAGTCATTATTATAATTTGTTAACTCTTGAAAAAAATTTGTAAAGATATTATTAGGTATAAAATATAAATTGTCCATTTTTTTTTTTTTTTGTGAAGCACTTTTTTTATTTTTTATGATTCATTTATTCTAGACTTTTTGGTTTTTGTTCTTGATAACTTACTTGGATGAATATTTATGATATGGTCCCATATTTGATTTTAAAATTAAGAAATAAAATTCTTTAAGAATAAATAATTTAGGACACATGACGCAAAATTGGAACTCTAATTTGGAATTTTATTTTGAGTTTCTCTTAGCTTCACCTATTATTATTATTATTATTATTATTATTATTATTATTATTATTATTAGACTAGTGTGTAACTCTGTGCATATGCACGAGTACATTTAAAAATAATCACAATTATATATAAATATATATATATATATATTTATATATATTAGTTCAAATTAAACTTGGTGTAAGAATTATAGCTTACACATTTTTTAAACCATGAATTTCTAAAATATGTAATTGTTTCTCATTTTAAGTTCAATTGAAAATGTAGAAAAGAAAAAAAATGAGACGAAAATAAAATTTAAAAAAAAAATAAAAGAAAAAGAGTGGTTGACACTTGTGTTTGGACATATGTAAATCATGTTAAGAACATGTCATTTAAAATTGGCTAATCCTTTTACAAAACGCACTTTACTTGTAATTTGGTAGTTCTAGGATGGTTTAAATCTTCAAGAAATTTGTTTGTTCAAGTCAAGAGTTAAAGTCATGCAAATCTGTTCAAGAAATAAGTAAGGAAGTGTTGTATTTTAAAGCTCAATAGCTAACTTGACAGATAGCATCTATTGAGGTTTAAAATGCAGTTTTAGCCTGATACTCGATAGCTACACGACAGATAACCTATCTATCAAGAATTACGAAAATCAGTTTTTCAGATCTGATTTCACACATATTCGTGTATATTTGTTTAGGCTTGCTTTTCTCACAACCCTAAACATATATAAAGATTATTTGAAGGGCGGTCACACTTGATGCAACTTGATGCAAAGGTTTTTGATCAAGCATATTGTGACTGGAGACATTTGCCCTAGTTCATCTTTCTCTTGAAGAAGCTGCTACGTTTGTACGCCGTAGGGTTTTGTAACCAAGGAGTTTCGTAATCTTCATCATTGTAAAGTTGTGATTTACAACTATTTTGTATTAGCTTTAATCGCATGCCAAATTTAATTGTAATTTTGTTCAATATATGGGATTCCCTTGTATGGGTTGTGTGTGTGAGAGAGTGCGAAGACTCAAGACATCATTAAAGATTAAAAGAGTTTTTGCGGGTAGCTTGCAAGAAGTCCACTACAAAAAAGATTGCTATTTGCGATGAAACTTTTTCGACAATTACAAAAAGCCATCGTAAAAACTAGCTTTTTCGACGGCAGGTCTCTTCCATCGACAATGACTCGTCAAATATCAACACATTTGTGATGGCAAAATGAGTCTGTCGAAAATGCCTATTATTTTTGTTAAAAATGTGATTTTTTTTGGAGGGAAATGTTCCCGCCTTACTTTTTACGACGGCATAAAAATGTTTGTCGCTAGTAAGGTATTATTTATGACGACTAAACAAAAAACCGTCGGAACTATTATAACTTGTGATGGCTTTGGTACATCGAAAATACAAAATATATATTTTTTATGGTGTTAGTATTTGCGACAAACAATCTTCCATCGTAAATATAAAAGAGGGTATTATTTACGACGACAAAATAAACACCGTCGGCACTATTAGCACTTGTGACGGCCTTTGTGCATCGAAAATACAAAATATATAATTTTTATGGTGTTATTATTTGCAACAAACATGATTCCATCATAAATATTAAAAAGGGTATTAGTGATAGACATGAAGCTATCGAAAATGGTAAAATATTTTGGAGGGAAAATTCCCCCTTTACTTTTCACATTTGTGACACACATTTATCCATCGTAATTAAATTTTTTTTTTTAATTGAGATAGTATTTATGATAGTTAGCTAAATTGTTAATTTGCTTTGAAAGAAAGAAGGTATACTTTATAATTTGGCAGCAAATTTTTTTTTTCTTTACCGCCACCCCCTCCCTCCTACCCCCACCCCTCTCAAAATTTAGAATTTGGCAACAAAAAAATTTAAATTTCAGATCATCAAAAAAAAAAAATAATAATTTATACTTTAAAATTTTATAATTAACCCTTATAAATTTGTTGAAAAAAAAATTCAAAAAATAAAATAAAGTTGGTACAACAATGGGAATAAACCCATCTTCTCAAAAAAAAAAAAAAAAAAAAGTTAAAAAACCCAAAAATATAGGAAAATCCTTTCAGGTAAACATATCCCTAATTAAAAAAAAAAAAAAGCCCAAATCTGTCTTCCTCAACAAATCCCTAATTCTCAGTACAAAAACCAATAAATAGAAAAATATAAAACACAACGCTGTCTTACAGTTATTCTCTTGTGCCGTTAATATCTTTGCTTATCTCTACATCATCGTTCTCTATTCTTGCCAGAATCCAATTGCCTTGCTGAGCCACTGGTATCACTTACTCTCTCACACGCTCTTTGACTGCACTTTAGTTTTTTGTACAGTTTTAAGTTACACTGCACGTTCTGGTTAAATGAATCCACCGAATAAAGATAAAGTGAGAGTGGGTAGTTAGGTGCTGAGCCAAAAAGACCACGAATGAATGGCTGAAATTTTTTTTTTATTAAAAAAATATATTTGAATGAATGGTTGGTGTTTGTTGTGGATATATAATACTATAATATTGGTTGGAGTTTGTTTGTTGACTATTCCTTTGTTCGTAAAACTGCAAGGAGACTATAATCTTATTTGAGCACTTTTCAATAATAGTATTTGTGTTGTGGACATATAATAATATATGTGTACCAGTAAAAGTAAATTTAGCCTCTCTCTTTTTTGTTCTTAACTTTTAGCAATTTGTTAAGAAAAATTTGCAGATTCTCTCTGCGCTTAACGCACAAAGTATAGAAAAATGTTAAAGGAGTATTTTGTAGAGTAGTTTGAAAAAATTTGTTTGTAATTTTTAAAAATATATGTGAATAAAAGAATGTATAAAAATGTGTAATATTACTTAAAATGTAAAAATGTAAGTTTAAAATAAGTACCTAACAGGCTCTAAAGTACTGAACATAGACAAATCTGCAGCAATAATGCCGAATTAGGAGACTTGACGAAAAAGAAAAAGCTTTTTGCGCCTACGATCTGACATGCCACCATCAAAAAGAAAAATAAAAAGAAAAGAAAAGAAATGATCCTTGTTGTTCTGTAAGGCCATGTGCCTATTGTACTTGGAGTTACCACCTCAAAAGATGATAATTGTGGCATGTGGTAGGGAAAAAAAATAATAATAAAATGGTATGTGTAGAAGCCTAGGTGATTTGATTTATATTATATATATTGTCATTTGTCTAGTTTTATCCTTATGTCAAAAGTGATGGCAGGTGGCAGAAGAAAAGTGTGTGTGTATATATATATATATATATTTATATGTTTTGAATATGTGAATTTTTTGTGTGAGTTAATAATAAAGAAATTATTAGTTTCTTTTAGCAGTCTCTCTTTTGATCGGGTACTGTTATTAGTGCATGTTATTTGTATATAATTATTTATTTAAATTAGTGGACCTCTAAAATTTAATTAAGTTTTTCATGTTAGTTAGTTTACAATATGTTCAAAGGTGGTGTTGTTAATTTAGTGTTTTTGTTTTTAACTTTTATAATAAGTTTATTTATCACAATTTAGACAGGAATAATTGTTAATATTTATGTCATTTTTGAAGGGTGTAGATATAATGCCGGTTGATAAATCTTGGATCAGTCTTTCTAGTAGGTCATGTGAGGAATATATAAATGGAGTAATAGAGTTTGTTGATTATGCATTTCAACGTATTAAAGATGAAGATATGAAGATAAAATGTCCTTGTAATGATTGTAACAATAGGTATAGAAGAACACGAGTTGAGGTTACAAGAGACCTCTTATGGAAAGGGATGAGGCGTGATTATACTAGATGGCATCTCCATGGAGAGGGAAATAGTGATGAGGACGAGGAAGGTAGTGATGAGGATGAGGATAATAGTAGTGATGATGAACAAAGTATTGATGATATCCATAATATGATACGAGATGCTTATCCTCATATGAGAGATGTTGAGGAAACAAGTGGGAGTGAATCGCAAGATCCAAATGAAGAAGCAAAGGAGTTTTATAGATTGGTTAAAGAGGCAGACCAACCACTTTATTTGGGATGTAAAAAGTATTCCAATTTGTCCTTTATTGTCAAATTAATGCACATAAAGTGTAAGAATTCATGGAGCAACAACTCATTCACAATTTTGCTGGAGCTACTGAAGGATGCATTTCCAATGTGCGAAAAATTGCCCATATCCCACTATGGGGCAAAGAAGATTGTGAGTGATCTTGGTCTAAACTATGAAAAGATCGATGCATGCAAAAATGATTGTATGCTATATTACAAGGAGCATTCTGAAGCAGATAAGTGCTCAGTTTGTCAGATCTCAAGATGGAAGCTAAATAGCAAAGGTGGCAAAAAGGATGCTAAAAAAGTCCCATGGAAGGTATTGCAATATTTTCCTCTCAAGCCGAGGCTACAAAGATTATTTATGTCATCAAAAACAGCTCCAGACATGAGATGGCACCATGAGAATCGTTCTAATGATGAAGTACTAAGGCATCCCGCAGATGCTGAGGCTTGGAAATCATTTGATCGAACTCATGAGTCCTTTTCCTTAGATCCTCGCAATGTAAGGCTTGGGTTAGCTACTGATGGCTTTAATCCTTTTGGAAACATGAGTGTCAGCTATAGTTGTTGGCCTGTTGTCGTATTCCCTTACAACATTCCCCCGTGGATGTGTATGAAAGAGCCTTATCTATTCATGTCTCTACTTATTCCGGGCCAAAAGGGTCCTGGCAATGATATTGATGTATTTTTAAGGCCATTAATTGATGAGTTAAAAGAATTATGGGAAAAGGGTGCTGAAACCTATGATGCTTCAACACAAGAAAACTTTCAAATGAGAGTTGCATTAATGTGGACTATCAATGACTTTCCTGCGTATGCTTATACCTCGGGTTGGAGTACACAAGGGAATGTAGGAGAACAGAAGATTTTTGGTATGAAAACTCATGACTGTCATGTCTTCTTGGAGAGATTACTCCCTCTTGTAGTGCGTGAATTATTACCTAAAAAGGTATCTGATGCTTTGATCGAGCTTAGCAATTTTTTAAAAGAATTATGCTCTAAAGTTTTACGGTTGGAGGACTTGGAGCATATGGAGCACACAATTCCTATAATTCTTTGTAAGTTAGAAAGAATTTTTCCACCTGCTTTCTTTGATGTAATGGTACACTTGCCAATTCATCTACCTTGGGAAGCTAAAGTTGCCGGTCCAGTGCAATATCGATGGATGTATCCAATTGAAAGGTAAAATGAGTTTTTTTTTTTTTTTTTATAAGTGAAAGCTAAAATGAGATATTATTTACAATATAGTTTTTTTTTTTTTTAATTACTCATATTAATTTGATGCATCAATAGGTATTTGTGCAAGCTCAAGGGTTATGTTCGTAACAAGGCACACCCAGAAGGGTCGATTGCAGAAGGGTATGTGGCGGATGAATGTCTAACATTTTGCTCACGATATCTAATTGGGATCGAAACAATATTTAATCGACCTGAGCGAAATGATGATTGATGTCCAGCAACATGTGATGATACCGCTCGATTACCCATATTCTCTAGGAGAGGCCGCCCTTCTGGGAAGAGTGTAGTACGAGAGTTAAACAACACTGATTACTATGCAGCATTGCTTTATGTCCTACAAAATTGTGATGAGATCGAGCCCCTTGTTCAGTAAGATTTACTTCTTGTACATCAACTCTTTAATATTCTTGTATAAACTTTGAAGATTGACTATTATGATATCTTATATGTAGAGAACATAGGAACATCCTTGTAGACTTGGGTGTCAATGTCGATGAGATGCATAGACATGAGTTCATTTGTTCGTTCAAAGAAAGGGTACAATCACATTGGTTCATTCTTTTTTTTTTAAATTAATTACTTAAGCATGAATCTTACGTTATTTATATATCTTTATAGATCACAAAACTTTATAATGATGGAAACGAGCAAGTTGACGAGCATGTGCGATCATTGGCTTGGGGTCCAGATAAACGAGCTACACACTACCCTTGTTACAATGTCAATGGGTTTAGGTTCCGTACTAAACAACGCGATGATGGTAAAAAAACACAAAATAGCGATGTTATGGTGAGAGGGGAATATCAAAATATGTCTTATTATGGATTGATAATAGACATTATTGAACTCCGTTACACAAAGGGGAATTCTGTTGTTTTGTTTAAATGTGATTGGTATGATGTAGCTCGAGAAGGAATTGGTTATAAGCTAGATCGTCATGGGATCACTAGTATTAATAGAACACGTAAGCTAAACACACAAGAGCCATTTGTGTTAGCGTGCCAAGCAATACAAGTTTACTACGTAAATTGTATAAAAGATCTAGCATGGAGCGTTGTGATTGAGACCAAGCCAAGAAATCTTTATGACATGCCCGAAAATGAAGAAGAGCCTTATCAAGAGGAAGAGGTTCAAAGATTCAATACACATGTAGCCGAAGCAAATGAAGAAGATGATGAGATGAACTAGAGTAGATGGGCTTTAATTCTATGCAAGAACCTACTACACAGGTATATTTATATATTTTTTAGTATAATCAACATTAATATTTTTTGCTTTTTTCTTGAGGTTGTTGAAATAAGTTGTAAAGTTGCTCATTATAGATTTCAATTATTAGGATCGCTAAATTTAGATTAAATATATGTTATTTAAATTAGTATGTTTTTTCTTATCCATGCAAAGTGCATGATTTGTAGTGTTTGTTATGAAAATGTTATTAATGTGATTATTGGTGGCAAATTTATTCTTTGAAGTTCTTATTCACAAGAGAACTACAAGGTTTTTGTTAGTTAGGATCTTGTATTCTTTGATGTTAATAATACCATTGTTATTCATTGTGGAGATTGTTGTTGATGTTGTTAGATTAATACGTTTCAATATCTTTATTAGGTTTTGTAAATATAATTTGCATAGTCAAAATTTTTCTGTATACTTATTTAGTTTAATCAAAATATTGCAGACTAATGCTGGATAAGGAAATCAAAACATGGGCAAAAACACAAAAGATGACTCAGATGGCGCTCTCAAAAGGAGAATACTGACTCAAATGAAGATTGATCTTTCAAAATTTATGTTTTCAAGTTTGGTTAAGGATATTATAGCTTTCAAGTAGACATTTTAATATATTTTTTTTCTATTTTGTAGACGTCTTAATATTTTTTAATTGCATAAAATAGAATATCTACATATCAAAGGTTAGTAGCAAAGATTAGGATGCCCTCATGGAGAATTTTTATGCCCCCAACAGCATGCTCATTAACATGGCTCAATTGAGTGGGTCTTCCTTCAACTTTTTTTTTTTGGTTATATTGTGATGATTCTGATGATTCGGTGATTCATTGCATTTTTCTCAATGACCAAGCTTGATTGAGTAAGATGAGTTCAGTTTTGTCAAGCTTACTAGTAATGTTTACAGCCAACTCTACACAACTAGTACCCCAAAAAACAGGACTAAATATCAATAAGAGGTTAATGGTTCAGTGGCATCTATGAGGTTTCTAATCTCCATTATCTGCTTGTTGTAAGCATTAAAAAGAAAGAAACGAAAAAAGGCTTAATATCAGTAGGTTGAAGTCAGTATCTACAGCATGTGAAAAAACACTTTCCTGCAAAACAGGACAGTGAAAACCTCACAGATGTGGCATTCCAAAATATGTTTGATACAGCTTCTCCCACCCCCCCCCCCCCCCCCCCCACCCCCCTCTTTTTTTGTTTTTCTTCTTCTTCTTCTAGTCTTTACAGTATGGAAGATCTACTTCATAGTCACATCCCAGTTATCATCTTTGTCACCATTTCTTTTCTTAGGGGCTTCCTGGTTTAGCCTGGACTTTCGGTAGTGGGCACCTGAAAATGAGTATATCATATCAGAAAAGACTCATTAACTGTTTGGTAAGTTTTATCGTTAAGAATAACGAAAAGCTTAATCTTTATTTCGTTAAGATCAGAATATACCACTCAATTTCTTCTAATAGTGTCATTAATGGGGGTAGTCAATCACAAGTTGCACCTTCTTCATCTGAGTCTCCAACTAATGAAGCACTTGTTTCTTCTAATAGTGTCATTAATGGGGGTAGCGAAGGTAATACTCAATATTTTCCTAAAGTTTATATGCTAATCTACCAATTTTATGCTTAAAGCTTATTTATTTATTTTTACTTATTCCATTATTGGTAGGATCTACTGTACAAAAGAAAAGAGGTCAGGGAAAGGCTAAGGGTGTTTATCCAGGTCATAATCGCAAGTGTGAGATACATGACAGAAGGTCTTTTTTCCCTATTTTTTGGTTACTTTAATCATTTTATTTTTTAGTGCTTACATTTCATTTATATGTAATGTTTTACATGCTTTGTGTTTCTCTCATTTTATTAGATTCATAGAAAAGAAAATACCCCAAGAGATTACTATTAAGTTCCACCAAAACATTACTGGGCCATGGACAACTTTTTCAGAATATCCTAAAGAACAACTGAATATGCTTTATGAGTTATACAAAGAAGCACAATTTGAGACAGATGACTTAGTTCTTGTGAGGGAGGTATTTGATGAGCATGTCAAACGACGCTATCCTGATTGGATGTGGCACCTTAGAGAAAAATGTTTAACAAATAAAATTCCTCAAGATGAATGGTACAAGCATCCCCCAGATGATGTAACTCCAACTATTTGGAAAGAGATGTGCAACAAATGGAATAATCGCAAGTGGCAGGTGATTATAAAATGAACTTTATTAATAGTTTTTTTTTAATATATTTTTTTCCAAAATCTTTCTTAGAAGCAAATTTTTAATAATTAACTCATTTAGTGTATTTTTTTTTCATCTAACCAGGAAAAGAGTGATAGAAACAAAAGAAATCGCAAAGAAAATCAAGCTATCATTGCGACTACAGGTTCTGTACCAATGGCTAAGCGCAGAAAAGAATTGGTATGATAAAATTGCCATGTTAAATTTCTAAAACATTAGATTGTATATTGAATTGATTTATCTTATGATTTTCCTTTAAAATGTTCATAGGAGGAGAAGAATGGATGCAAACCAAGTCCAATCGAATGTTTCAGGTCGATGCATATGAAAAAGGATGGTGTTACTTTTGCTAGTGAAAAAGCACAAAAATTATATGTATGTTATTATTATTACTATTATTATTTTTAAATGTCTTTTTGAATTTAAAGTTTGTATATATCTAATAACGGAATAAATGTTGTTTTAGGAAAAAATGGATGCAAGGAAATCAGAGGTTGCACCTCAAGGTGAGATTGTTAATGATAGTCAAATATTCTTTGAAGTGACTGGACCTCCTACTCGTGGTCGTGTGCTTGGCATGGGTGCTGGTGTCAAGCCTAGAGATGTGTATGGCCCAAGTTCATCTAGCCAGTGTAGTAAGCGATGTCAAGCGGATCGCTTAAAGGAAAAGGAGGATTTTGAGCTTCGTTTTAAAGAAGCAGAGGATAAAAGTTCTGCTGAGAAAATGGAATTGCAGGGAAAAATCAATCAATTGAAAGAGGAAATGTCTCATATGATAGAAAATGCTTTGAAAAAGATGGGCTTTAATTCTATGCAAGAACCTACTACACAGGTATATTTATATATTTTTCAGTATAATCAACATTAATATTTTTTGCTATTTTCTTGAGGTTGCTGAAATAAGTTGTAAAGTTGCTCATTATAGATTTCAATTATTTGGATCGCTAAATTTAGATTAAAAAAAAATGTTATTTAACTTAGTATATCTTTACCTATCCATGCAAAGTACGTGATTTGTAGTGTTTGTTATGAAAATGTTATTAATGTGATTATTGGTGGCAAATTTATTCTTTGAAGTTCTCATTCACAAAAGAACTACAAGGTTCTTGTTAGTAAGGATCCTGTATTCTTTGATGTTGATAATACCGTTGTTATTCATTGTGGGGATTGTTGTTGATGTTGTTAAATTAATACGTTTCAATATCTTTATTATGTATTGTAAATATAATTTGCATAGTCATAAAATTTTTTGTATACTTATTTAAAATAATCAAAATATTGCAGGCCAATGCTAGAGAAGGAAATCAAAATGTGGATGAAAACATAGAAGATGACTTTGAGGAGGAAGATGACTCTTAGAAGGAAGATGACTCAGATGGCTCTCAAAAGGAGAATACTGACTCAGATGATGATTGATCTTCCAATATTTATGTTTCCAAGTTTGGTGAAGGATATTATAGCTTTCATGTAGACGTTTTAATTAATATTTTTTATTCTATTTTATAGACGTTTTAATATTTTTTTTTTATTGCATTATGCACTTTCTAGATTTGGACAATTATGGATTTGTGCTTGTTATTTGAATTGAAAAACTTTTGGGAGATTTATGTTTCCTTGCAATTAAAATATTAGAAATGATCTCTCTTTTATTATTGACAGAGTTATTTTGTTGCAAATAATGTATTACTGACATGGTGAATAGGTTTCAATAATGGTCAAAGTTCATTGAAAAGGGTAAATGGTCACATTGATAATGTATTGTTGACAAAAAACCAATTATTTTACGATGGCTTTTAGTCATTGAAAAACTACATTAACGACAACTATAGTTCATCACAAAAGTTATTTTCGACAACAAACCAAGTACTTATGACAGCTTTTATTCGTCAAAACTAGGGCATTAACAATGGCCTTAGTTCGTCGTAGAAAGTATTTGGTCGTTTAACTTTCTCGTATGAAGTTACATTGTCGACAACAAACCAAGTAATTACGACAGCTTTTATTCATCAAAGAAAGGTATTATCAACGGCCTTAATTCGTCGTAGAAAGTATTTGGTCGTTTGACTTCCTCGTATGAAGTTACATTGTTGACGACAAATCAAGTAATTACAACGGCTTTCATTCGTCACAAAAAGGTATTAACAACGGTCTTAGTTCGTCATAAAAAGTATTTGGTCATACGACTTCCTCATATAAAGTTGTATTGTCGATGACAAATGAAATAAAGACAACGACATTTTGTCGTCGAAACTATGCATTAACGACGGCCGAAGGTCGTCACAAAATGTATTTGGTCGTCCAACTTCCTCGTATGAAGTTGAATCTACGACGGCAATTATCAAGTACTTATGACGGAGTTGTGCTATCGAAAATGAGTGTTAGCAACGGTCTCGTCGGTAATATAGTATTACCGACAAGGCTTTTTCCGACGGCTGTCGACGGCCTTTTACCGTCGGTAATACTAATCTGCGACGGCTTTTTGTGTTGTTGCGATGAACTCTGGCCATCGCTAATAGCAATCTTTTTTGTAGTGGTCTTCTCGCGAAGTGAAGCGATGTGTACAACACATGAATGGAATGCGAAGAGTTATGACAGCTGGTTTTCGCGAGTATTTTGCGGGTAAGGCCTTCCCGCGAGATACCCAAAACATTCTGTTTTGCTATTTTGGTATATCTGCTCCACTATGTCTTCACCCACACTATATATACCATCATTACTCACATACTGAAATGAGTGCTTTTCAGAGAGAAAACCGTAGACACAAACCCTTGAGAGTTAGAGATTCTAATACCCACAATTCTCTATATAATCCTTTGTGGTTTTCCTCAACTCCTACCTCTCCATATCCAAATTCTTAAGAGGTGGATAGCCCAAACACTTACCACACTCATTTTGAGTGTAAAGTGAGGTTTTGGTGCTTCTGGGAAGCATTGGAAGAAGCCATTTGTTTGGTGGTTGCAATCGGGCTGAATTGCGTGATCCGGAGAGCTAAAGAAGACAAGGCTTCGTCAAATCAGTTGATAGAAGGAGTTTGGAGGGCTTAAGTACATGGGGTAGACTAGGCTTGAAGGGTCTTTTGTTATTCGTGTACTCCAACTTATTATCTAATGGATCGATTTACCGCATGGAGGGCGGCAGAGAGGTATTTCGTCGAGTTCTTTGGTTTCCTCTTTGATAACACGTCTCGGTGTTATCTTGTGTTTGCATCCTTCTTCCTTACTCTTTTAGCTTTCATTTTATTGTTCATATTTGATGAATATGGCTTAGAGTAGTTTTATTATTTGTACACTCGCATTTACTCTATTTCGCACTTAGTTTAAGTTAGAGTAAAATCAACCAAGCTGTAATTTTTAATTTAGGGGTCTAAAAAGCTCTTGTGTTTTCACACATATTTGAGCTTTCAATCTTGTTGCTAAACTGAAGAACTTTGCAATTAACATCCTTCTCAAGTCGGTGGTTAGTCACGTAATTAGATCCGTGAATCAATTGGTTAATCACATACTAGGAGCTGTGCATTGAAAATGAGAGATTGTCACTACAAAACAACTCCAATTGTGTATTGAGATAAGGGTTCAACTGTAGGTTGGTATAAGGTACTGAGATTCCTTTACTTGTAACCGCTTTTTGTGATAGTAGTGGATTTTCGGAAGTAATGACCTTAAAATCACCCGGTGAGATTTTTGCCTTGGAGGTTTTCCTCATTCGTAAACAAATCAGCACGTCAACTTTATTTTCCTCTACATTTAACTTAGTTGGTGATTTGTTTATGCTACAACGCGTATTGCATGATAATCAACTTAATTAATTCACTTGGCTAATTACTTGGTTAATTCATCACAAAGGGTCAATACATTCTTGGCCTATCAATTTGAGAGGACCACTGGGCACTGGCCTTCCAAAAACCCACACACATGGACACAGACTTGTTTAGGAAGAAGTTGACACACTGACAGAACCATTTTATGTTTTTTTACTTGCTCATGTTGGCATGTTGCTACACATAATTATCGGTCTAAGAAGCTTGGAGGTCCTTAACTTGGGTCCTAGGAGGCAATATTTTCAATGTTTCCATGTCAAAATGTAATGGATTCTTTTATTTAATTTTCTTTTTTCTGAATTCTATGGTTGAATTAACTTTGGGTGCATGTCTAACAAAATATTTAAATTTCAATTAGTTTATTTTATTTTAAAACTATAAATATGTATATATATATATATATAGAGAGAGAGAGAGAGAGAGAGAGAGAGAGAGAGAGAGAGATAAAGCTCAGAGAAAATCTTAAGATTTTAGTTCTTTATTAAATATTTGTTCAGGCTGTAAGAATAAAAGGAACTTTTCATTGGACATACCTATGTCATATAGAGGGGCGCCCTTCATGTCATTAGAATCCAACTTTAGGGATTTAAGCGTGGATAGTGCACCCAAAGATCTTAGAATCCTGATGTTGAATTGGTTTTGACCTAGGTCTAAGTGCTTCAACTTGCTTAGCTTCGACAAACTTTTGAAATCTGAGTGTACACAACGAAAAATGGCATCCCGTTATTATAATTATGATTCTCAATTTTTTTTTTCCTGTGGATAATTTGATAGTTAGAATTCTCAATCACACATTAGAAATTAGCATGGTCATAAGGAAGGCAAAAAAAAAAAAAAAAAAAACATTATTCACTATTAAAGCGACAAATATTATTAATGTTATTATAACCTCTGCATGTGCATGAATGCAATTAAAAACAACCACAAGCAACATATTATATACGTTCATAATTTTATATAGAAGTGTAATAAATTCAAATTAAGTCTTTTAATATTTTCTATGTTTAGATGCATGAATTTACATATAGTTTTCTTTAAATTATATTATAAAATTTTTTTTTTTTTGAGAAACACACGCACACAAGAGAGAGGGAAAGGAGTTATAACACTTCAATTAAATTATATTATAATTGAAAGGAAATTTAACATAAAATTGTGCATTTAAAATTTAAAGACTCTTAGTCTCAATTTATAGGGTAATTAGACGTACATTTGACACAAAATTGAAGTGTAATTAAAATTTAATTTTGATTATTGATTGAGCTTCTATTATATATAGTTTGCAATAAAATAGTGTTTAATGAAAAAAATGTTGTATTTTTTAACTAACATGAATGTCATAAGGCCCATTCATTTTCAAAGAGCATTAAATAATTGTTAGTCACACTGAGGACTTTCACTTTTGAGCAACTAGTTATATTAGATGTTATTAAAAAGAAAGAGTAATCAAGAGTATGAACCAATATTACTTAATTGAAAAATATTTAATTATTTTCATTAATTTAAATGTATAACTTTCTTTTGTGTTCTTGATTGAGGGTAATTTTTCTCAAATAAAAAATAGATTGAGTGTAATTAATGCTTTGTTTGTTTTGGCAATAATGTTTTCTAGAAAATGAGTTATTTTTCAAAAAGTATTTTTTTATAAAACTATCTCATTTTTCTATGTTTGGTAGCAACCTTAAATAAGTTTTAAATACATATAAAAATAAAATAAAAAATCTCCTAACTTCCCTTATTTAGCATGTTGTGAGATAGAGTTGTTTTCAGTAAATATTTAGTGAAAAACAATCTCTAAAAATAAGTCATACCTTTTCTATTGACTAAAAAGAGTTTTTCCTTGACTCATTATTTTTTATGCTACTAAATACTAGAAAACGTGAAAAACTATTTTTACATATGATTTTTCATCAAAGCAAACAGAGTGTTGATTAGATATTATATCTTTGCTGTAATTTGCTTCAATTGCTATCAAAGCAAATCATTGAGCAGTAATGTCATTTTCCAAATCAATTGTTTCTTATGTACTTTAAAAAATAATAATCATAAGAATCCATTTTACATAAATAATTATTGGATGGCCTATAAATATCTGAAACATGAAAATAAATAGGTTTACCCAATAATCTCTATATAATTACATGACAAATGTAGAATACTATAGTATGCATAATTATTATATATTATTAAAAGAATTTAGTAAATATAAATTGTTAAGATTAAAATAATTATACATATAAATATATTACTTTAGTGTATTCAACCGTAATTAGTTATTTTGATTTATTTAAGCATACCATTATTTTTACTGAATGCGTTATTTTAATTAAATAAATATTATTATTTAAAGTTTATAAAAATAATCATATAAATAAATTATATATATATATATATATAATTAGAGCACCATGTAAAATACATGAAAATCAATGCATTTATCTCCATTAAATTTTTTCTCTCAAAAAACAATTTCCATTAAAACATGATCATTAATTAATATATTGAGTCATTGACATAAATGCTACGTTTTGATTTTGTTGATGTGGAAGGATGAACTAGTATTAACTAATAATGCTGGTTAAATCGAAATCAAGGTTTCTCTATCTCTCTACCTTGAACTGTTTCAGAGCCATTGAGCCTGTTGTTTCTTAAATCCAAAATTTCCAAGTCTTCGAAAACCAAAAGTTCTACAAAGAAAAAGAAAAGTACTCCCATTGAATATATTAGGTAATTAATAAATAATATATTATGGGGAATGCATACCTTTGGTATGTAGGGATCCTTCCAATGCATTTTTAGAAAGATTCAAACTTTTAAGTGACGTAAGTAACCTCAATGATTGTATGATACTCTGATTGAAAATGTTAGCATCAAGATATAAACTCTCCAGCTTGGTCAATCTCAATAAACTTTCAGAACTTGTACATGATAAGATTGTAAGAAATAGAAATAATTATATTTTGCATTCAAAATTAAACAAATTTATTCTTGATAGCAATAGAGAACATAGACCACCACCACCTTAAAATATAGCAAGTACAATTGTTATGTCAAAGCACCCCTCATTAATTAAAGGAACTAGAAAATGCTTAGATGAATTATAAAAAGAATTAGTAATATGTATGTCCATGTGATCCATGAGTTTTTTTTTTTTTTTGGAGAAAGATGTGATCCATGAGCTAATTAATAAAAGAGTTTTTTTTTTTTTTTTTTTTTCTTAAAAACAAAAAGATAGACCTAAAGTTGTTCACATAGATATCACTAGTAAAATAGTTGTAATGTCATAGAATCCCTTTCCATGGTTGTGCATTTAACAAAACCATGCAAGGGGTAGAGAGTTGAGACCTTTTATAGTATGAAAATTTAGGTACAAAACCACAATATTTTGTGCCACAACTTTAATGTGCTAGATTGTGAAAGGAGGAGAAAAAATAGTAGGTTCATATGAAAGTAATAAACAATAAATTATATTTTGGTTCATAAGATAGTTGGGGGACATTGTGTAGTAAAGATTATGAGTCTGTGGCCCTAGAACTACTCGTCCCTACATCACTCATAAGTAAAATAATGCACAATCATTTAATAAAATTATTTTCTTAAAATTTGGGCATATTTATAATATGGTGGAAGCCTTTTTTTATGAAGGGCTGAAGACTTTTTGTAATGTGGGAACTAAGCCTAAGCCTTGAACCAGTCCTATGACTGTATAACGCTAGTATGGATGATGATATAATGACTTAAGTAGCTAATATTCTAAATCAACGGTTCGAATGAAAAGTTATTGTATCAAAAGAGGTGAATTTAAAATTAGCATAATTTTGACCACTAAATCCTAGGCACCTATGGTTTGTTATTATTATTATTATTATTATCTGAATAGGATCTGTTAATTTTTTTAACACCATTATCTATGAGTAGTTAATTAGAAGGGGTCAATTTTGTACTAGAGCCTGTTTTAAATTTTTAACAAACAAACGATATATTTCAGTACTAACCAATACCAATATATCCTTTCAAGATTACCATTATATTTTAATAAATTACTAAAACAAATATTAATGTATAATTTTTACTCATATCTCTTCTACCATACCAATATATATTTTAGCTCATAAATATATTAAATAATACTCGTACAATGTAAAGTTTGAAATGACTTTTAGCATTCAGCCAAAGAAAAAAAGACTTTTAGCAAAATAAAAAGAAATTTTGAAATGATTTATCGTTTACATTTACCAAAAAGAAAAAAAAAAGGATTGAATTGGTGTATAGAGTTCCACATCCACCCAGTCAACTACTATAATCCATTAATCTTTAATTATAAGTTTTTTTAAAAAATTTTATTTCTCTTTTACCTCCAGACGCTTTCCTTTCACGTGAATGCACCCAAATCCAAAAAAAAAAAAAAAAAACTTTGGAGTTAAAAGACAAACACAAAGATTAAGAGGCCGTATGAACAGAGGCGGACGAAATGAAGAGAGTGGAGGTGAATCTAGAAATTTGGGGAGAAAAATTACAGTTTTCTGAGTTTTTTTTTTTTTTTTCTTCGGTAGGCCGAAACTAATATTAACACAGGCTAAATTACAGTTATTACAGATAATAAGAAATAGAGAGGATATATATTAACATACCTTTATGCTCAATCCAACCACCAATTGCATTAAGAGATAAATCAAGACTTCTTAACTCCTTGAAACTCTCAAATAAAGAAACGTTTAGAAACCAGACCATATCTTTGAGACTGGAAGAGTAAAAGAAAAAATCAAGCGATTCAGTATCGAATTCCCAGATATTGTGGAGAGAGAGATGGGTCACGTGACCGGTGGTGGAGTTGCAGGTGACTCTCTCCCACTCACAACACTCACTCTTGTGGTCATCGACCCATGAAGGGAGAAGATGACCTCTGTTGGGCTGATAGACCCGTGGAGTGGAACTAGATCCGAACGTCACATTAGGGGTGGACCTCACAAACTCCTCCTTGATTTCTAACAGACCTATTCTCTCTTCTTCAAAGCAACCTCTGTGGCCATGAAGATGAACTAGAACTATCAAACCCCACAATAAGCATTTCACCAAGGACCGTCCCATTGTGAATATGTAGTAATACTCTAATTTTTTGCTAGACTAGTTTTATATATTAGTTAGGAGAACCAAGTCAAGTCAATGGCTGCGGAAAAAAGGAGAACGAAGATTCCTTATGGGTTTGGCTAGTAAAGCTGAGGGGTGGCATTTTAGTCCAAGTTTTCGGATAGCATTTTTGTCTTTATGCTGAGTTGTACTAGATATGCTTATTGCTTAAGGATTATTCACAAGCATGTTTTGGAGCATTTTAATCTTTTCTTTTCTTTTCTCAATTGTCACTAGCTTTGAAGTTTAACTGAAACAAGCTTCTTGGTATTTTTAAAAAACACATTTAGTGCTTAAAATTTAAATTCACTCTCCTCCACGTATTGAATTATAAATTAAAAAAAAAATTATACTTGTAAAAAAAATATATATGTATAATTATTTTTAAACTAATCTGTTTTGTCTACTCTAAAAACTAATATACTTTCAATTGAGACCTAAGTTAGCATTCTGTCAAATTGTCCATGCTCTCATAAAATTGCATTTGTTTTGGCCCATTCACAACATTTAATTAATAACCATATTATTTTATTATTTCTTTTGAAAAAGAAGATAGAATTTTATATATAAAAGTAAGAAAAGACTGAACCAAGATGCCTGTACCCAGCAACTACCTCTAGGCTCCAGCCAAGAAAAATTGAAACATTGACACCGCAGAGTCACACTTTGAATTCTCAATCCATTCCCCTAGTGCCAACAATATCTAATAAATTAAAATCTTTAAGAGTTTGGAACTATTATTAGAAGATATCAGTCAATAATCCAAGAACTTGAAAGTGATCGTGTTTGAAAATTGAATCGTAAAGAAATATATTTCGAATTAGGGACTCTAATTTTTGCAATGACAGAGACTGAGTAAGCCTACATCCTTATTATTTCCTTCAACTTTCATTTACTACCTAAACAATTTGAGTCTGAATCAGTCAATGCCTTAATTTTCCACATTGAGGTGATCGTTGAAGAACAACGATCCACATTCATATTTTGATTAGACCTTTATTTTTTTGCAATAAAACAACGTTAATTCTATGCAGTAAAGATATAGAAGATAGTGCATTAGTTTCCACATTGGCTTGGATTAGACTGATTAGGATGTTTTGATTTACACATAATTTTCTATTTGGATTTTGGAATAATTCTTTCTTTTTTATTTTAAATATAACGTTTTATTTGGAATAATTGGTGTAATTTTAAAATTCTTTTGCAATATAAAGCTGTGACAGTTTATGCTTAGAAGCGCAATGATCCAAGCCTCATATAAATAATCAATTACAATGTAATTAATTCCGCTTCGTTTCTCAAAAAAAAAAAAAAAATCCGCTACTAAAGCTCTTAGTTTTTCTCTTTCTCTCAATTTCTCACTCTTTGTTTTCATCTTCTTCTTCAATTGATTTCTTTGTTCTACTCACAAGCTTTACTTTGATTGATATTCTATCATTGTGTAAATCTTGTAATGCTATTCGATTTCTAAAAAAGTAGTCTATCACCCAAACAATATTTGGATAACTATTGGTAAGGTTGTTTCAGCACAACAATGAGAATTTAAAATTTTAAACATGTTGTCACACTTTTATGTTCCACTAGCATAAAATGGACCACAAAATAATAATGCAAAAGATTTTTATTCGTTAACTACACTCAAGAGTGGTTGTCCCAATAAAAGGCATTCTAGTTGAATAAGATTTTAATGAGATTGGGATTGTGAATATTATTTAATAATGAGAAATGATATGTCCACAACATTTTCACAACATTTTTACAACAAATCCTAAGTGGCAAGTTGTTACTGGTTGTTATTGTTGGGGCAAAAAAGTAATCTTAGTGTTGGGTTCAAATTTGAACCAACAACAACTAACCACCTATGATTTGTTGTGAAAATATTGTAAAAATGTTATGGACGTAGCACTTCTCTTTAATAATTTTTTATTTGAAAAAATAATTTCTAATATGGCATTAGTTCATTTTAAAAATGAGTCAAGTCAATGGCAGTGGAAAAATGGAAAAAGGAGAATGGAGATTTGGGGGCTGCTGCCCCACAAGTACTACTTCCCTTTCATTTTAGACCAAGTGTTTTGATATCATATACATATATATATATATATATATATATATATATATATATATTGTGCTGAATTTCACAAAACATTTGATAATACACTTAGTTGTACAAGTAATTCGTATCAATTAGGGATAATTCATAGGCCTTTTTGAGGCATCTATATATATATATATATATATATATATATATTAATGTCAAGAACATTATAGTTCAACAAGCACTTTTTGATGGCACTTTTTTTGTGTTTTTAAAGAAGACATTCAATAGTTCAAATTCTCCCTCCCCAATTATCATTTTTTTTAAAATAAAATTTAAATGATTTTTTTTTTATTTAAATGAGAAGTGAGAGTTTGTCTATAAGAAAACTACATAGATTAGGAGAATGAGTCCTTATTATAATTTAGGCTAAAATACAAAACCCATCCCCCATGTTTCACCATAATTCATTTCAGTATTCTAACTGCGCTTTCATTCAATTCAGTTATCTAAGTTTTACAAGTGTTCAATTAAGACCTTAGTTAGTATTCCATTAAACAATCCATTAACTCTCATTAAAATTGTATTTGTTTTGGTCATTCACAATATTTAATTAATATCATTATTATTTTATTATATATTTTGACAAAGAAGAAAGAATATATATATATATATATATATATATATAAGTAAGAAAAGATTGAACAAAGAGTCCTAGACCCAGCAACTACGAATTGATAGATGACACCGCAAGGTCACACTATGAATTCTCAATCCATTTTCCTAGTGCCAATAAGAGTTTGGAGCTATTATTAGAAGAAACCAGTCAATAATCCAATAAGAGTTTGGAGCGGTTATTAGAAGAAACCAATCAATACAATAAGAGTTTGGAGCCATTATTAGAAGAAACCAACGAATCCAAGAACTTGAAAGTGATCTTGTTTGAAAATTGAATCGTAAAGAAATATACTTTCGAATTAGGGACTCTAATTTTTGCAATGATAGAGACTGAGTAAGCCTACATTTTTATTATTTCCTTCAACTTTCATTTACTACCTAAACAATTTGAGCCTGAATCAGTCAATGCCTTAATTTTCCACATTGAGGTGATCGTTGAAGAACAACGATCCACATTCATATTTTGATTAGACCTTTATTTTTTTGCAATAAGACAACGTTAATTCTATGCAGTAAAGATATAGAAGACAGTGCATTAGTTTCCACATTGGCTTGGATTAGACTGATTAGGATGTTTTGATTTACACATAATTTTCTATTTGGATTTTGAAATAATTCTTTCTTTTTTATTTTAAATATAACGTTTTATTTGGAATAATTGGTGTAATTTTAAAATTCTTTTGCAATATAAAGCTGTGACAGTTTATGCTTAGAAGCGCAGTGATCCAAGCCTCGTATGAATAATCAATTACAGTGTAATTAATTTTGTTTCGTTTCTCCAAAAAAAAAAAAAAAAATACAAAATCCGCTTCTAAAGCTCTTAGTTTTTCTCTTTCTCTCACTTTCTCACTCTTTGTTTTCATCTTCTTCTTCAATTGATTTCTTTGTTCTACTCACAAGCTTTACTTTGATTGATATTCTATCATTGTGTAAATCTTGTAATGCTATTCGATTTCTAAAAAAGTAGTCTATCACCCAAACAATATTTGGATAACTATTGGTAAGGTTGTTTCAGCACAACAATGAGAATTTAAAATTTTAAATATGTTGTCACACTTTTATGTTCCACTAGCATAATGAGAAATGATATGTCCACAACATTAAAATCTATCAATTCGTAGCACTTCATTATTATATCATTATTAAAATCTATCTCATTATTATATCTTTTGACAAAGAAGAAAGAATATATATATATATATATATATATATATATAAGTAAGAAAAGATTGAACAAAGAGGCCTATACCCAGCAACTACGAATTGATAGATGACACCGCAAGGTCACACTATGAATTCTCAATCCATTCCCCCAGTGCCAATAAGAGTTTGGAGCTATTATTAGAAGAAACCAGTCAATAATCCAATAAGAGTTTGGAGCGGTTATTAGAAGAAACCAGTCAATACAATAAGAGTTTGGCACCATTATTAGAAGAAACCAACAAATAATCCAAGAACTTTAAAGTGATCTTGTTTGAAAATTGAATCGTAAAGAAATATACTTTCGAATTAGTGAATCTAATTTCTGCAATGACAGAGACTGAGTAGGCCTACATCCTTGTTATTTCTTTCAACTTGCTAACAACTACCTAAACAATTTGAGTCTGAGTCAGTCAGTGCTTTAATTTTCTACATTGAGGTGATTTTTGAAGAACACCGATCCATGCACATTCATATTTTGATTAGACCTTTTTTTTTTTTTTTTTTGCAATAGTTGCTGAAATATTAATTCTATAAAGTAAAGATAGTTGCATACTAGAGAACGAATGCGCGTGAAAGACTTAAAAGGAAAATGCAATCTAGCAAGTGTATGAAAAAATAAATAAATTTTAACTTGTAACTTTAAGTGAGATTAAAATGTGGGTAGACGTATAGGTGTAAGCAATTTTTTTTTTTTTTTTTTTTTTTAAAGGAAATGCTGGCAGTTGTGTTTGTGAACAACTAAAAGTCTTAAGTTTTAAAATTTTAGATAAAAACTTAAGACTTTTAAAGTTTAGTTAAGGAGTAACTGAGGCCCTGTTTGGATTTTCTTTTTTAATAACTCATTACTCTTCACTCAATTTTCGTCACTCATCACTCATTACTTATCACTCATCACCCATCACTTAAAATATACCAATTTCTTAATACACACCGTTTGGCACGCTTAACTCAACTTTCCCTCACTCAATTTTTCTACTTTTGCGTGGGACCCAATCCTGTAAATGGGTCAGAAGATCTGTTAAGCCTACCCGCGTAACCCATTCCCCACCATTTTCTCTTTTATCATTTCTCCTTCACCCCTAGTACTCTCCCAAAACACAAACCCATTCCCCAGCTAATCAAACCCTTCTTAGGCCTCCTTAAACACCCAAACCCCAATCCCACCTCATCTTCCTCAACCAACAACAACAACAACAACAACAATAACAGCAGCAGCAGTAGCAACAACAACAACCCGAAGTTCCAGCGCAAGAACTCGCGCTCTCTCATCAGAAAAATCGAGGTGTTTTCTCAACCTAGTGGCACCAACCCAATCGGCTTCAGCTTCATCGACTTTGCCTTCTCAACCTAGCGGCACCAATCCATCGTTTTCCCTGCCGTGCCGAGCTGGACATGGCTAACGTCCTCAATCCACTGCCGTGCCGTGCCGTGCCAAGATGCCTTTTGCTTTTTTTTTTTCTTTTTTTTTGGGTTTTTGGTTTGGTTTGATTTGAGATCGGAGTCAGTGACTTTGATGTTTGAATCTTCATTCTTCTACTTCTTATATTTGAGAAGGCTCTGATCTGGATTTCGTTTTTTTTTTTTTCATTCCAGCAATTTCGTTTTTTTTTTTTTTTTTTTGGGAGATTGTTTGAATTGAAAAGTTTGTGGGTATTGTTTGTGGGTCTCACTGGAAACAAAATCGGTTCACGGAGCTGTGTTGAAGGTGCTGATTGGCGGAGAGATGCGCTTCAGTTGTTGCTGTGCTATGGGTTTGGGAGAAGAAAAAGTGGAAGTGATGAAGAAGTAGTGAAGTGCTGGATGGAAGTGCCGGGTAGTTGGGAAAGTAAACACAAAGTGCCGTTGGGAGCTCTGCTGCTTCTGCACTGATGTAACGTAACACTGCTGTGGGACCCAAAACTTGACGAAAATTACACCTATTGCCACTGAGTTAACATAACTCAAAACTTGAAAACAGCCCACAGGAGTTTTCAAGTTTGTTAACTCAAATGCCAAAAACCCAGTTTTGTTAACTGAGTTATCTTCCGGAAAAATCTACCAAACATACTTATACAATGTGGGACCCACGGTTTTTGGATGATGAGTTAACAAAACTCAGTTTTGTTAACTGAGTTTGGCAAAATCCAAACAGGGCCTGAGTAAGAGAGATTTCTGAACATTTTTAAAAGTTTTCTTTTTTCAAAAAATAAAAGAAAAGATAAGGATTAGAACGTGTATGTGGTGGTGGACGTTTGTACTTTGTATTTGTGTAGAAGTTGAGTATTTTAAATAGGTATGCTAAATTTTAGGAAAATGAGGTGAATTTTGTATTTTTATTTTACAAAGAATTTTTTAAATGACTTTTATACCCTTATTTGTTTATTAGTTTAAAATAATGTTAGGTAAAGATTAAGCGTGGTTTAAAGAATTCAAAGAACACGTAACTAATTTTGTGAATCCACAGCTTCCTTATTTAAGGTTAACTAGTCGCTAACTCGTGCAATGCACGGGCTAGTTAAATAAAAAGATAATTAAGAAACCACATGGTAAAAAAAAAAAAAAAAAAAAAAACCAATAAGAGACTAATTTGTTCATCGAGTAATCAATCTAAGTGGCATTATAGCTTATGTACAAAACTATTAATCTATTGTCAAAGGGTCAAATGACAATGTGGAAAACATTTCATAAATAACTTTTTGATAACAGGTATAGAGAAGGTACTTTTGTAAATCATCAATGGAATTGGAGTCAACATCTCATTGCAAATGGAATATAGCTCTATATTAAAACTAAAAGTAAAGTTTCAATCATTCTTTTTCTATAAAACATTATTGAAACTATATGTGGTTTACCTCAGTTTCAAATAGAAATTACTTGAAGAAACAACTATTTTGAATCATTATTTGAAAAAGGAGTGACATAGAAAACTAAAATAAGATGAAATTCCTCAAACATATTTCAGCATCAATGTCCAAGTTGAGCTTTAAGCAACCAATTAGTCACTCCAATTGAAAGCACAATGTTTGAAAGAATCTGGCAAGTATCTTACTCACTCACAATTTTCATCCACCTCCCTAGATCACTAAACTATACATCTAACTACCTTGACTTCAATATTGAATACAAAGACAGAGCCAAAATGTCTCATAAGAAAACGCATATAATAAGGAGCCTTGTAGCCAATAATGTCTATAACCTTGAGATTTTGGAAACTTGACAGAGCCAAGTCTTTTAGCAGCTTGTAGCCCAATCCATTAGCCCCTACTTCTAACGCTTTTGCATATTTTGCAAGATCCTCACTCAAGTCTCAACTACCACCAATTAAAACAAAAACCTTAAAAGTTTTAACATATTTGAATAAGGATTAAACCCAAGAAGATTGAAGCTAAAAATTGATAAGAAAGAGTAGTACCATGTGGGGGTACCTTGTCTGCCGATTAAGTCCATGAAATACAAGAAAAAGAACTGCACCCATAAAAGTTGAATGAAAAGTAAATACCCAAATATTATAAACTGAAGAAAATAAAAATTACTTTAAGAAAGTGAGTGAATTTGAAGGAAATTTTAATAGCAACATTGCCTTCACATAACCAAGTATATGCTTTGAAGAGCATCCCAAAAAATAAAAACATATACCTGAAAGGCCAGAGACAACCTTCACGGCCTTCTACTTTGATCTATCATCACGTAATCTTAAAATTTACACAGTCTATTTAAGACTTAAAGATTCCATTTGTGGCACTATGAGATGATAGCCTACCCTAATAAATAAAAATAGAATTGGTAAAGCAAATAATACCTTCATAGATTTCATCCCATCCAGTGTAGTAATGATGTCCATTTTTCTTTTCAAATCCAAGGTTTTTGTTCTCTAAAGATTTCATTGCATCTTTCATCTCTCCAACTTCTCTTTTATGGTTATTGTCTCTGCTGCCTAATGAAATAAAAGAATATAATCAAAATATTTAGTCAAAAACCATGTTATACGTACAAAAGATTGCAAAAATTTGATTTGTATCTATTTTATTTTACCTCATCCTCTTCACACAGGTTCAAAATTTCTGGTAGCACCAGACTCAACAATATAGTTGAAATTTTGTGGGTCAATCTTGATGGTAAGCTCAGCAAAGCATCTGTACATTTGCAGTAGAATCCGAACCTTCGAATACCTAAATAATTGTCACCAATAACATCTACTTATGGGAAGCATCATGTGTGCTTGACACCTCAAGCCTCTGGGTTGAAGACAGGTGAGTAGTATTTGCTTAGCACCTCCCTCTCTCCCATCCTTCAACTATTAAAACCAAGAAAATTTTCAAAATCCAACACCTAATTGTAATGTGTAAGACACAAATAAACACAAAATCATAAGAAACAATTTGTCAGCAATCTCTATCATTTAATTAAACAAAACACACCCACTCAGCTTATTTTTACCAGTCAGCATCTGATACCAAATACCTCTTTTTTTTACGGAGAAAAGAGTTCAATAGTGATACACGTTGTGATTTCTTAGAATGCGCCAACAATTATGAACAATGGCATGATAACAAAGTCAATGTTTGGTACATGTTTAGTCATATAATATACAAACAAATAAAAGAATTGAAAGTCAAAGATTTCAAGTTTTGCATATCTCCTCTTAGATTCATTGTGACTGTTTTGGTTCTCATTAAAATTATAAAATATGCAGATTGTAATGGCTTTTCATTCTTCTTCTCATAGTCATGCTCCAGTTCCTCCCAACACATAGACACCTAATAATTAGATAAATCATATATAAAAAATATGCTAAAGTTCCAAAGATTGGTCATTTGGTTGCATTCAAATAAAAAAATAATAATAATAACGGAAGAGAGAACAAAAAATCTGTGCAAGAGTATAAAACTAAAAGAGAAGAAAAATAATCTGTCCAATACCAGAACAATCTCATATACATAATATTTGACGCCATGCTTCATCCGGTTGTGTCAGATTAACAATTAATACAGTAATCTCTTCATCAGTATTAGAGGGGACTGGTTTGATAGTAATGAAGGGTCTCCCATGGATCTCTCTCCAACTCTCTCTGCACAACACATATTCATTACCAAAAAAAGAAAATGAAATTGAAATTAAATCATTGAAAACTATAACTGAACAAAAGGGCCTAAAACAAAATTGGAACAGAAAATTAATAATTCCGTTGAAATTGCAATTCCAAAAACATACTTTCAAGAAGCTAAACTGCATAAAACACACAACCAACATAATATATGTTCAAATGAAAATCCCAAACTAACATAAAGCACAATCTTCTAGTCATTTGATTTAGATTTAGAAAGCAAGTATTCTATTGCAATGATCATTATAACTTATTCAACAGATTTTAACACCCTTAAATTTAAAGCAACAAAATTAAACAACAATTAATTTGTATTTGTCAAATGACTACACTACAACATTCAAGCTTCAACAACAGATTTTAACAGTGATCAAGGATAAACCATCTAAACCTAAGAAACAAAGCAAAAACCATTAAAAATAAAATAAAATAAAATAAAAAAACTAAAACACATAGGTCTGTCAGCATACCCTAACCCAAATTCCTCCGCCAATACCAATACGAAAAAACCCTTTTAATTATTTCTCCACCTTTTCTGCTTCTTGGTGTTGTAGATGTCTTCTATCATGCTCTGCTTTTTCTCATCATTCAACCTTAATTAAAACCAACAACCCAAATAGTATTAATAATTGATGAAAGTTTTTAAATAATAATAACTTCTATAAATCAAAAGTCCTAAATTACAAAAATTTTAAAATAAGAATATAGTTCAGGTAATCTAGATTCAGTATGTGAATACTCAACAAAGCAACCATAATATACATAACCATAGAAAAGAAAACTCAGTTCTCACACGACACAACAACAATAGCCAATAATAATAACAACAACAAAAATTTCAATAATACAAAGCCTAGAATAGCCATTAAATATTATAAATGTTTACAATACAAAACTATTTCTAAATTTAAGCGTGATTGGAATACAAAACCTGATAGGGCTATGAAAACAATTAGTATTCAAGTGGGTTGTGCCTGGAAACATAAATTTAAAAAATAAATTACCAAAAATTTGCCTCCACTGATTTGGCTGGAGGGACGATGACGATCTTCAAAGAAAATTGCAAATGGATGTGTTCAAAGTTGAGGTTTTGGTTGATTTCGGAACTTGATAAACGAAGAGGCTGAGAAAAGGAGGGCGTGGGATTTGCTATGGTCTGATTATGGTGGTTTGTGTGTTGCAGTTGTTTATGGGTGGTGGAGGTGCTGCTGCCAACTGAGTTGTGGTGGTTGTGGGTGAAACAGGAAAGGAGAAGGGGAACGGGAGAAATAGGGTCTGAGGAAGGAGATCTTGTTGGTTTGTGGGTATGGTGGGTTTTGATTGAGGAAGGACAGGCAGAGATTGGGTTTTGTGTTTATTGGGTTTTAAAAGTTTTATGTTGCATGAAACTCTTGTTTTTTTTTTTAGTTTATGTTTTTTTTTTAAATATTGTGCTGACGTGGAAAATTGTGGAAGTTTCAGAGTTTTGGTTATATATATATATATATATATATATATTTTCCAATCATGCATAAGTCCTACAAAAGATATATATTCTATTACGTTTTGTGGCAATTTTCTAAAAGTCTGCAGAATACCCAAATCAATGATAATGCCTATTTTGCGGAAGTCCATAATTGATTGATTTCTTTTTTTAGTTATTTCCTTATTTGTATCTTAGCAAATCACCTCCTTAATTAATTTAGCTGCACCATGGGGCCCCAACCTTCCTATGCATCATATGCAGTCCCAATGTCCCATCCCACTCTTTTAACATTCAAAAATAAGGGGAAAGAAATGTTGTTTTATTCAGTGATAGGTAATTTTGAAGTGATCAACAATTTTGTCTTAATGTAAGGACTTTCTTCAATAGATGACGCATGAAAGTGACCCTATTTGCAAATTGAAACTTGGAGAAATATACTTCCAAACAAGAGACTCCGATTCTTGCAAATGACGAAGAGCGAGTAGGCTTACATCTTTTTTTTTTTTCCTTTTTTTTTCTTCAACTTGCAAAAAACGTCCTAAATAATATGGGTTAGTCAATGCAGGCCTTAAATTTCCACATTGAGGTGATCGTTGAAGAATACTGATCCACTTTATCTTTTGCAATACGATGCTAAAAACAATAGAATACTTGCAAACAGGAGAAAGAATGCATGTGAAAGACTTGAAGGAAAACGCAAAACTTGACTTAGCATTTAGTGCATGAATTTAAAGTTTGGACTCTATTTCCATAATGACATGATATGTACTTAGTAGGCCTTTATTTATTGTATATTTGCTTGCTGAAAGCAACCAATGCATTATTAGAGGTAACTAAGAAAATTTTTAAATTTCCACATTCACGTGAATTGGTGTAATTTTAAACTTTGATGGAGAGGCGTTTAGTTTACTCCACATTGCAATTTTAAGTCTCAACTAATAATTCAATGAACAAGAATTGCATCTCAACAAAATTGATTGAGAAAAACTACATTCCTAAAGTTTATGGGTCTTTAAATTTTACATTTTGGAGTTTCAAAATTTGGATTTTAGATTTTGAAGTTACATTTTGTTTGCATCAGTAGTCGTATCATCTATATTTTTTGTTAAGTGCCACAAAAGCTTGTTACACGTATTTAGTTTATCCAATAAAATAATTTTTCGTCATTTCTATTATGTAACTTGGCATTATTTTATTAGAAGAACTAAACACGCATGACAAGCTAGCTTATGTGTCACTTAAGTGAAAATATGGATGGATGAGCTATTGATGCAAATAGAATATGACTTCAGGAGGTAAAATCTAAATTCTAATTTTTTCAGGGTATAAAATTCAAAAACATCCAAACTTTAGCGGTGTAATTTGCATGTTTGCTGAAAATTCAAAAAAAAAAATGTTCATATTTTACTTTAAATATAACGTTCTATTTAGAAACATTGTTGTAATTTAAAATGCTTTTGTAGTATTATACTATGACCGTTTATAACTAGGAGAGCATGATGTAAGTTATTGAAAAGCAGGTGAAGAAGATTGTTTGATCTACTTCATACCATTTCTCATCACTTACATCTGAGGATTGCATTGGTATTGGAGATGAATCATCTCTCCTAGTGCAATTTTCCTCCAATGGGAGTCCGCAAAGAAATGGATTTTCTTCATACTTGCTTGCATCAAAAGTTCCAAATTGTGCTTTAATAGCCAGGGTCCTACCTGATAAGTTGTTATAAGTGACACTAAACACCACTAGAAAGGTAAGCTCAAGCAATTGTGGAGGGATTTATTTGCTCAAACTATTGTGAGAAAGATCCAAGCTCTCTAATTAAGCCAAGTTTGGCAATATCTTTGGAATGAAACCTGTCAACTGATTCTGAGATAAGTTTAGTGAATGAATTCCTTGTAGCTGTCCAAGTTCAAATAGTATTGTACCTGTTAGGTTGTTACAAGTAATATTTAGAGGGCATTTGATACTACACTCTTTGTACAACTTGTGCTTGTTGCTTAAGCATAATTTAAAGGCATCTTTTGTTTTGTTTTGTTTCTTTTTTTTTTTTTTCCTTTTTTTTTTTTGAAAGAAAAAGGCATCTTTTGGAGCATTTTATAATTAAGAAATTATTCAAATGTATTAATTATAAAAAAATAAACTGAAAAATTAAATGATAAGAAGTGAAAGTTTCTTGTGGCGAATGAGTCTTAGAGTGAGAAGTTAGTGTTTTAGTAAAAAAATTGAATCACGAATTGACAAGGAGAAAGAGTTCTTATTAATTTATAAATTGCTTTAAGAGTTCTTATTAATTTATAAATTATTTTAATTTATTAGTAGGTAGGTAGGTAGGAGAACGAGTGTCCAATGAATGTGAAATGGGTAGGAGAAGATGTAGTGGAGATGGTATGAAATAAAGAACGGTTTTGTTAACAGGTGCCAGTCAGTACTTGTTAATGAACCAGCCCTGGGTCCCACCTGCATGGGAAATTTTCAAAAAATTACTTTTCAGCTTTGGTTTGCGTAAAACGTGTACTTGGTTTTTTCAGAAATTATAGGACAAAAATGTCCCTTTAACACTCCTTTAACACATTTCCCTCCATTTCAGTTTTTTATTTCCCACTCAATTTCACTTTATCAATATTTTACTTTTCATCTTCTTTCACTTCACCAATATCAAAATCACTTTCATTCACTTTACCATTATCAAACCCACTTCCAAAAAAAAAAAAAAAAAAGAGATGAAAAGTTCAAATGTTCAATGAAGGATTAAACAATTATTTTGCAAGGTACAATAATTTTATTTTATGAAATTCATATTTATTTTTAAATATATTTGAATATGAGGTTAATTTTTTTTATTTGTATCATTTTTTTTTTCATTTATCCTAAAATATGATGTGGATTGTTTTAATTTTGTTTAATGTAGCACAAATAGATTACAATTTTCCTATGCTCATAGAGACACAGAGAAAAATTATGTTAAGTAGAAGCTCTTGAATTTGTATTTTTGAATTGGGATTGAATCAAATATTTTATTATTTTTGACAATCTTATGTCATTGTTAATTGATGCTTCTCTTGTGTTTTTTATTTTTCTTTTTTTGGTGTTATATTTTCATTTTGAGAATATTATGGCATTATACTTGAATTTTTTGGTTAGCTAAGTACTTTTGTGGTACCAAATAACTAAAAAAATAGTTTTACTGCTATGGATGCTCTAACACCATGAAATATATATATCTATCGTAGTCCCATCAATCATTACATTTAATTATATTTTTTATTAAATAAAATGTTTTTTTTATACCCTTACCCAACACCCACCCACGTATGTGACCCTTTGTTTTCTCTTCTTTTTTAAAATTTTTTTCCTCTTTTTTTCTCATCCACCCATTTCTTCACAAATACCCACTTTCTTCATCTCCTTTATCTGCTTTTCTCCACACCACACCATTATCTTCATTCTTCTTCTACATTTCTCCATTTTACTTCACACACACACACATCTTCTTTCTTCCTCTACATTCTCAATCTCCTTCACTATCACAGCATGTTTCGGGCTCCATTTTCCTTCACGCACACTTAGCATTCTCAACGGCCAAATAAACTCAATGAACTTGAATATCAGCACATGGAAAAATAGGTTGTTGTCATAGTTCAAGCTTCAGAATTTTTCACTTCTCTAAAGTTTTTATAGAATTTTGGGTTTTTATTTTATTTTTTGATATCCTTTAGCCTAGTTTGTAACTTTTGTGATTTTTACCCCTTACTTAGCAAGGCACTTGTGATTGCAGAAAACACGCTTGTATAGCTTTCTTCAGGGCATTAAAAAACCACGCTTTTTCAATTTTGGGTTAAAGGCATTTTGGTTAGACTACAAAATGATTTGACCTTTTCTATCTAAACTGACACACGCCTAATACACATTCAACCTTTTCCAAATCCCTAGAAAAACATGAATATTTTATTTGGATTTTTTTCACATTAACGGGTGCTGTACAACACCCCTTAACAGCACCCAATAAAGAAATGATCTGTCATTGACCTACTATATAGACTAGATATTGGGCCCATGAACTCTCTTTGAAACCCTTTATCTAAACCAATAGTACATGTAACTCTAGCCCATTTGATTAATTACCAGCAATAGTTATTAGAAACTCCCACAATATTAGAATCATGTGCCTCATTAACTATAAGAAACTGAACCAACATTTTATTAATTGAGGCCATTACACTTGGAACTTGGGAGGCCCAATAAGCCTATAAATAAAATAGACCCTATTAACACCAATACCACACATTAAAAAAAAAAAAATATATTTTGATATGACCTTAGCCCAGCCCAAAAATATAGTTTTCTATGAATGAAGTGAGTTGGTATGAATATGTGATATGACCCTTAGACAAGCCCAAGTGTTTGGAATGATGTGGGAATTGAGACAAACTCTTGTCTCTCTTCCTGTCTAGTCTCGCTCTCTCGTCTCTCTCTGTTTTTTTTTTTATTCTTGGTTGATTAGATTTTTATATGCTTCTTTCCATTTTTGTCTAACTCATCAGTTGGACAAGCTCTTGATGGTCACATTGGGAGTGGACCTCACAAACTCCTTAATTTCTATCAGATTCATCCGCTCTTCTTCAATGCAATCTTTGGGCCCGTAAATTGAACTACAACGATCAAACCCCACAATAAGCTATTCACCAAGGACCATCCCATTGTGAAAATGTAGTAATAGTATTACTCCTCTATTCATTGCTGTGACATTTTAATACAAACTACAAAGTATGAGAATTGAGTCAAGTCGATGGTGGAAGCCTTGGGAATTCCAGTATGTAACTGAATTACCACATTGAACAAGAATGAGAAGAGTAAATGGTTAATATAATATAGTTGGCCTCAAACTCGTGTGTTTGAGTTGTTTGGGTTAGATGGTTTTATTATATATTATATTTACATACTATTCAGTGGAAGACTCCCCAAGGTATTATTTCCGCAAGGGCAACGAAATTATGGACAGTAGATCTGTGAAGGTAATAGGTAGGATAATTGAGTGAAGTCATGGCACATTCGTCGTTTATTGTCAAGTCATTTACTATTGTTGTGCTAATTGTATAAGTTCATATTTTATTTCCTTACATTAAGAAGAGAGGTGAATAAATCTGTCAAGAAAAAATGGGTCACTCACTCAGTGCCTTAGATTTCTACATTGACGTGATCATTCAAGAATCCATGTTCATATTTTGAATCTTTGATTAGGGGTTTATTTATTTATTTATTTTGATGCGTAAAGATGTAGTAGATACTGTGTTACTTTCAACATTTGCATGAGTTAGTATGTTTTACTTTACATGTAATTTTCTATTGGGATTTTTTTTTTAAGGGATCTTTTTGGAATAATTCACAGATTTTAATTTAATTTAATTTTTTTGGCATTACTAATCTCCAGTTATTTATACTTATTTGGAGAGCAGTGATTGTGTTAGTGTCTTGTTTTTCCTTATCAGGATTGTAGAAGTGGATAATTTATGTTTTAGTTTTACAGCTGTTCCTCAAATGTTGAATGAAATTTCTTAGTTACGTTAAAATTGTTAAAGACATTATAAGGTTTTTTTTTTTTTTTTTGAAATAGACAAGATAAGTTGACTACAAACACAAATCTGCCTCCATTTCTTGTGTTCCACTAATATAAAGTTTCTCAAAAAAAAAAAAAAAGTGGTATACAAAAAATGATATTATGGATGTGGCTTAAGATTTTCAAGGAGCTAAAAAGCTTGATTTACCTTGGAATTGATTTGGTGGTTGGATTGAGAATAAAAAACACAAGTAGGAGGCAAAATTAATGTACCTTTATTCTCAATTAATCCAATTCCAAGATAAGTCAAGAGCTTTTACCTCCTTGAAATTCAAATAGTGGGTCTCTTGTCATTGCTGTGTTTGGGCCCTTTGGGGTTGATAAAAAATTGAACTCTCTTTTGGATCTTCCACAAGTGGGAGGGGATTAACCGATTAAGGAGAAGCAACTACAACTTGTTTGAATTCATTTCATTAAATTTACTCTTAAGATTGATTCACAAATGGGAAAAGAACCATTTCGCCCCAAAAAAAAAAAATAAATAAATAAAGGAAAAGAATCATCTACTTACGCCAGCTTGAATTAAGCAAAGACGGTGTCGTTTCATTTACCATTATCAGTTACTCTATCAAAGGAACTACAGTTTTTTCATAAATGATATGCGGCCATTTCATGTAGTAGTCTCGCATGTATTCCCTAAATGATACACGTGCTTATAATGTGCCCTTCTTAACAGTCAGTCAAACATTTTTCCAAATAAATTAACAGCATTTCATAATTAGAAATTCTACAGTCTCTTTTTTTTTTTTTTTTTTTTCGTTTCTATATATATATATATATATATATATATTTTTTTTTTTAAACTACAAAATTTTTACCATCTATTAAAACCACACCTGAATAAAGGTTTCGTATTTTTGCAAAAGGCTTTATTTCTTTTCCAAAAGTTGTTTCGGCACATCAAAAAGAATTCACATTCATGAGATTGCTTTGGTTTCCTTTCCATCACCTTTTAGGTTCAATACTGTTTTTGGGCCGGGAATAACATTTCTCCTAGTAGAGATTTTAGAACAACCAAGAGAAACAAAACAAAACATAGTAGCAGTTTCAGAAATTTATAGTGAATAAATGAGACTTCAATGAGAAGAAAGCAGAGAGAAAACACTTATTGAGAATTTGAAGTCACAATCCATTATAGATATAAATTAAGTTTGCTACAATAAGCGTTCCCAAATACTGAGAAAGCAACCATAGCTATTTATATATACGGACTAACAACTTACCTAAGGGTATTGGCAACACAAAAATAACAGGAATACATGAAATCCTCTGCCAAATTGAAGCACCACAGTCGCCAATGAGGGTTGATATAAAGAACAATAATAACTCCCAAGAAGAACATGATGTAAGTTACCAAAAAGCAAGTGAAGAAAACCACTTGATCTATTTTGTGCCATTTCTCATCACTTACATTTGAGGATTGTGTTGGTGTTCGAGTTGAATCATCCCTATTATTGCCGCAGCTTTTCTCCAATGGCACTCCACAAAGAAATTGATTTCCATCATAGCTGCTTGCATTAAAAGTTCCAAATTGGGCTTTCATATCTGGGGTCCTACCTGATAAGTTGTTATAAGCAACACTGAACACCGCCAGAAAGGTAAGCTCAATCAATTGTGGAGGAATTTCTCCGCTCAATCTATTGTGAGAAAGATCCAAGCTCTCTACTTCAGACAAGTTTGAGAAAGATTTTGGAATGGAACCTGTCAATTGATTGTGAGACAAGTTTAGTGCATGAATTCCTTGTAGCTGTCCAAGTTCAAGTGGGATTTCACCTGTTAGATTGTTACAAGATAAATCCAAACCTGACATGTAATTAAGAATGCCACCCTTGTAAGAGCTGAGTCTATATTTAGTAACAAAGTTGACTTCAACAGTATTTACGAAATACGCAATAATCCCATCACTCTGTCCAATAGGAGAGTACCCCCAATAATTTGCTTTAGAAGAATCGAAAGACAGTGTGTGTCCAAAACATTGAGGTATTGTCCCAGAAAATAAGTTTCTAGAAAGATCCATTAAGGTTATATTGGTCAGTTGACATAATTGTGTCAAAATATTGCCACTCAAATGGTTTCCTCCCAACAACAAAATTCTTAAGCTGGAAATTTTACTGATCACACTGGGAATGCTGCCTGACAATTTATTATCACTAATATCCAATGTCAAAAGCTCCGATATATTGAGAAAAGGTTCTGGTATTGATCCTGAAAAGATGTTCCCTTCCAATTGTAGATGCTTTAACTGAGTGCTTGACCACAAAGGTAAAGATCCATCAAGGAGGTTATGAGAAAGGTCCAAAAAGTCAATAGAAATTGTTTCACATGGAATTTGACCTTCAAAATAATTATTTTGCATATAAATATCAGAAGAATATGTTTGGTTGCATATCCAAGTAGGAATCTTACCCGAGAATTTGTTGCTGCTAACATCCAAGAGATCAACATAACTGATGAAATTGTGTAATTCATTTGGCATAGCTCCGGAGAACTGATTTTGATTTATTTTCAAACGAAATAGCATAGTTAAGTTATATAAAGGTACCCAATCTAAATGGCCATCAAAATAATTATTGGATAATACCAAGTCCGATAGCTTGGAGCAACCTACAAGTAATTCCTTTGGTACTTCTCCGGAGAAGTTGTTAAAGGACACGTCAAATTCGTCCAAGAGACTCATATTACCAATTGAGGATGGGAGAGAACCTGTGAAAGAATTATTGGATAAGAATAGGTATTCTATTTTTGGTAGGATCTCCCCAATATTTCGTTGAAGGTTTCCAATGAGCTGATTGTTTGACACATCTATTCCATGAGTATAGTTAAGAAAGAGCGGCAAATGAAAATGACCCGTGAAAGAGTTATCTCCGAGACTGAAATATTCTAGCTTCGTATTGTTTCTAAACAACCAATCAGGAAATGGTCCTTTCAACCCAGTGTATGAAAGATCAAGTTGTCTCAAGCTATGCTGGTGAAAGAGAAATGTCGGAAGTTGATGGGATAGCTTATTCAGAGCACAGTTAGATATCAATAAAGTCTCCAACTGAAATAAGGGTACCCAGTCTGAATTTTCCGTTTCTATATCAACCTCCTCGTTATTTTCACATTGAAATATAAATAACTCAAGCTTGGAATGATTAGCAAATGAGCCGAATGAAAAACCCTCAAAAAGATTATGACTGAGATCAATGTACTTAAGGGAGGAAAGGCCAGCTATCAAAGATGAAATGTTTCCTTTGAACTTATTCAAAGCGAGATCTAACCGTTGAAGAGATGTCAAATTGTATAGGCAAGTAGGAAAGGTCCCTTCAAAAGAATTCCCCCAAAGATCTAAATCTTCAAGTTTTTTGAGTCCACATAAACCTGTAAAAAATGACTAAATGTTTGTAATTTTCAACTTTATTATATCTTATTCATAAGAATACATCGGGTCTAGAGTAAATTTGTTTTTTTTTTTTTTTTTTTTCAATTTCGTGGAAAAATATTTACTTCAAATTTTGGTCAAATACATGGTAAGGAGCCATCAACAATTCTAGTGAAGTGATTGTTACTAAGATCTAAAACTTGCCCAATCTACAAAAAAAAAAAAAAAAAAACAAAAACAAAAACAAAAACAAAAACAAAAAAATCATTTGCGATGTGAAAAAATGCTGGTCAAATTGTGTGTGAGAATTCATCTAATATTACTCTTTGTTACATGTATTACACAATTTTATAATTTTTAATTAGATTAAGATGTTAAAAATCTCACCGAAATATACAATCTTAAGACATACACCTAATTTATGTCAGTAGAATTTTATTTTCCCTATGATCATTAAAGGCATGTTGTATGCATGATTTTTTTATTTTATATTTCAATATCAATAATTGATGAAATAATTGTTGATTACTCAGTAATTATAATAGTTGAGGGAGATTTGGAACCCCAGATGCCAATAGACATATCAGGAGGTACCAATCAATTGAGCTACAAGGCTCTAGCATAATATTTTTTTTTAATTATTGATTATCTTAATACATATATTTCTAAACTATGAACTGTAGATCTATTAAATAATGTATTCAAAGTGTGGATTTGTAAAAAAAAAAAAAAAAAAAACTCATCAAATACAAAATTATTTAGTGTAATTTGAACATGACCATTATATAGACATGCACCCAAAGCTAATTCAACCATAGAATTTAGGGGGGGGAGAGAGAGAGAGAGAGAGAGAGAGAGAGAGAGAGAGAGAGAGAGAGAGAGAGAGAGAGAGAGAGAGAGAGAGAGAGAGAGAGAGAGGAGGAGGAGAAGAAGAAATAAAGAGAATAAAGAAAATTCCATTACATTTTGGCAAGGAACCATTGAAATTATTGCCTCCTAAATTAAGGACCTCCAAGCTTCTTAGACTAGCAAGATCTGCAGCAATACGAATATAACATATTTAGAAGAAACAGAGCACTATTTATTGCAACGTTAAATTATATGTATATATATATATATATATTAAAAAGCAAGGTAGCAGTCAACTTCTTCCCAAACAAGTCCTTATGTGTTTATTTTTGAAAGACCTAACAACTTTAAGTAAATTTTTAGTATTCCTACTAAAACGTTATACGGACAAGATTTTACCTTGGTCATAAAGGGGGCCCTCCATTCGATTAGAATCCAATTTCAAGGATGTAAGCTTTGACAGTGCACCCAAAGATCTTAGAATCCCTTTGTCAAAATGATTGGAACCAAGGTCTAGGTGCTTTAGCTTGCTTAGCTTCAACAAACTTTTGAATTCTGAGTGTACACAATGAATGTAATAACCCTTTGTATGCAATTAAATCAATTACACTTTTATATGGTAATAAGCAGAGCAAAACACCATCTTCACTAAAATTAAAGTAATTAATAAGGTGATGTTATGCTATAAAATCAAGTATAATAAAGGAAAATATTTGAAAATAAAAAAATTGGAAGCAACGTGCTCTACCCTATAATGTGTTTCCAACAAATATGAATATCAATAGAGAGAGCACCACACTCAAAGAGAATCAAATAATCGCTCGTAATATGGGGGCGTTTCACTTTTGAGCAATAAGGCAAAAACAGAGGTGATGGAGATGCATATTAGATCACTACTTTATTATAAACTAGTATCTTTGATGAAATCAAAATATGATCTTCTCTGTCTCTCTACCTTGAATTGTTAGGGAGCCATTGAGTTGATTGTGGCTTAAATCCAATATCTCCAAGTCTTCGAAAACTGAAAATTCTACCCAAAAAAAAAAAAAAAAAAAGTGAAAAGTAGGAATTGTTTATATACTTTGTAGGTATTATGATGTATAGGCATACCTTTAGCAGGAAAGGATCCTTCCAAACGATTATCAGAAAGAGTCAAAGTTTTGAGTGATTTAAGTAATCTCAATGATTGTATAATACTCTGATTGAACACGTTAGAACAAAGATCTAACCTCTCTAGCTTCTTCAATCTCAACAAACTTATAGAACCTGTAATGAAATGGTAAGAAATAGAGTAATTATATTTTTTATTCACAATAACAACAATATCAAACACCAATAAGTAGTTTTATTGATTAGTCAATTGAAGAGAATTCAGAGACCAATTTTTAGTATATTACATATGCTTTTCCATTTTATTTGATACATAAATTAATGGGAAATGAATTACTGAAAAAATGTGAACTTAACATGTCAACAAAATTCAATTGTTTTATTGAGAAAAGGATACTACTACTTAATATTATGACTCATATGCACTTATATGATGCACAAGTAAATTAATTAAAAATTGTTAAAATAATAAGAAAAAAATTAAATATCAAAAGATTCAAAATTATTTAAGAATAAATACTAAACATAAATATCAAAGAAAAACAAGTATAATTCATGTGATAAAAGTAAAACTTGTAATTATCATAGTAGATTCATTAGTAAAAGCCATATTATAGCACCAATTCTATATAAAGCCATTTTTTTAATCTTTTGAAAATAAAATAAAAAACAAATAAATATAAATAGGGGGGTGCGATTAACATACCTTTATTCTACTATCTCATAAAATATATATATATATATATATATATACCTTCATTCTTAATCCACCCACCAATTACATTACCTGATCAATTAAGACTTAATGTTTCTGAATGTTCAATAAGTGTGTAAAACACTTATGAACGATTAAACCCCAAATTTACAAATTACCAACACAAGCTTATTATCAAACAATGTATGCGGAATATGAAATTACTCTAAAACACAATTGGTAAAACAATCTAAACCGAAATTAATCACAACCACAGCAACAATTAAAAGGTAAAGATTAAGGGAAGAGAGATGCAAACACAAAGACAACACAACGATGTGTTATCGAAGAGGAAACCAAAATCCTTGGCGAAAAACCTCTCTGCCGTCCTCCAAACAGTCAATAATCCACTAAAGAATAAAGTTAGGATACATGAATAGCAGAAGACCCTCCAAGCCTAATCTACCCAGTGCACCTAAGCCCTCCAAGCTTCTTGTTCCAATAGGGTTACACCGAATCTTGTCTTCTCTAGCTTACCGGATCTCACAATAAGCCCATTGCGTCAACCAAAATGAATTAGTCCCTTCTTAACTGCTTCCCAAGTACCAAAATGTCTCCTCACAGATATGGGTATGGTGAGATTAGGATTTGGCTAATGTATCTCTCAAGGATGTAACAATGGAGAGGATGAGAGTAGAGGAATTTAGAGAATCAAAGGATGAAGATTGTGGATGAGTCAATCTTGTTTTTCTTTAGGGTTTCTCTCTCAAAATTCTCTCCGGAAGCTCTCTAAATTACGTGGGTATAAGGGTATCTATAGTAGGGTGTGTATGGAATGTGAAAAGTCAGATACAGCTAAATAAGGCATTCTGGTGACTCGAGCTCGCGACTAGAACGAGTCATAAGTTTGAGTTGCAAGCTAACTGCCTGGCTAGCTGGAGGTTTTATCCTATAGTGCGACAGCTGGCGTGACTCTTCAGCTCCCTTTGCATGCTTCACACGTGTGCCTCTTTTGGCGACTTTCAAGTCGCGAGATCCAGTTGCAAGACTCTTCTTGAATGCACACTCTTGAGCTTTTCTTCACACTCTCTCACACACTACCCTTACATGATTTTCACCTAAATATAAGGTTTCTAAATGCTGAATTACAAGCAAATTTAGCACGGAATAAACCCACTCAAATGATTGAATAAATACAACCTTACAGTTTCAAATAGAGAAACATTAAGAAACCAGATGACGTCTTCGAGATAATAATAGTTATAATAATGACATTCAATATCTAAATCCCTGATGTTGTGGAGAGAGAGTTGGGTCAAGTGACCAGTGGTGGAGTTGCAGGTAACTCGCTCCCACTCACAACACTCACTAGCTCTCATGTTCATCAACCCAAGAAGGGAGAAGATGATTTGTAACATTGGGGCTGGATCTCACAAATTCCTTGATTTCTAATAGACCCATCCTCTCTTCTTCAAAGCAACCTCTGTGCCCATGAAGTTGAACTAGAACTGTCAAACCCCACAATAACCACTTCACCAAGGACCGTCCCATTATGAATGCGTAGTAATAGTAGTACTCCTCTAATTTTTTGCTAGACTAATTTACATATTGGTTAGGAGAATCAAGTCAAGTCAATGGCTGTAGAAAAAAGGAGAATGAAGATTCATTATGGGTTGGCTAGTAAAGGTGGGCGGTGGCATTTTAGTTAGTAATGGACCGTACATAGTCATGGTATGTTACATAAATGACTTATAAATTTGAATTGTTTTTAATTATATGATTAGGTGTTTTATGGTTTATTTATATTGGGTTCATTGTTTTCTACACTAAATTCACTCATTTGGCAAAAAAATTTATAATTAAAAAAAAACTTATATTAGATAGGACACGTGGTGCAAGATTAAACTCTAATTAAAATTCAATTTTTACACTGAATTAACTCACTTGGCTTAAAAATTTAAAACTTAGATTAGATGAGGCGCTAGGTACAAAATTAGACTTCAATTGAATTCAAACTTGAATTCTAATTGGATTTTCTCTCAGTTTTACCTATTAATATATATATATATATATATATATATATATCATATATAAAACTAGTGTATAACTCGTGCATATGCACCGTACAATTAAAAAAAAATTACAATTACACACTTATATGTGTTCAGATTATACTCTCTCTCTCTTTTATTTTTTTTTATTTTAATTTCTTTTGAATATACACATGAGTTTACTCTTTCTTTTTTTGTGTATTGAGTTTTTGATGATTTATTTGTAGTAAACCCTTTTTTGCACCTCATTAGCTCACTAAGAACAAAAATTAAAAAATCTTAAATAGGACATGTGGTACAAAATTAGACAACAATTAAAATCCAATTTAAAACCTAATTGAATTTTCTTTTAGCTTTACCTATATATATATATATACATATGCAATCAAATAGTGTATGATAAAAAAAAAATATTTGTACATTTCAACTAACGTGAATGTCACAAAGCTCATTCATTTTCAAAGAGCATCAAATAATTGTTAGTCACGCTGGAAAATATACTAACTAATACTCGTACAATGGAAAATTTGAAATGACTTTTAGCATTCAGCAAAAAAAAAAAAAAAAAGTCTTTTAGCAAAATAAAAAGAAACTTCGAAATGATTTATCGTTTACGTTTACCAAAAAAAAAAAAAAGATTGAAATGGTGTATAGAGTTTCACACCCACTCAGTCAACTCCTGTAATCCATTAATCTTTAATTATAAGGTTTTTAAAAAAAATAAAAATTCATTTCTCTTTTACCTCCACACGTTTTGCTTTCACGTGAGTGCATCCAAATCCAAAAAAAAAAAACTTTGGAGTTAAGAGACAAGCACACATAGACACAGAGATAAATAACAAGATAAAGAGGCCGTATTAACAGAGGCCAACGAACTGAAGAGGAGAGACCGATGTAAGAGAGTGGAGGTGAGAAAAATTACAGTTTTCTGAGTTTTATTTTTTCTTCGGTATCGATCTATTTGTTGGCCGAAACTGATATTAACATAGGATAAATTACAGTCATTACAGATAATTAAAAACAGAGAGATGATATATATTAACATACCTTTATGCTCAATCCATCCACCAATTCCATTAAAAGATAAATCAAGACCTCTTAACTCTTTGAAAGTATCAAATAAGGTAGCGTTTAGAAACCATGGCATGGAATCGAAATAATCATCCAGTTCGAATTTCCAGATATTGTGGAAAGAGAGATGGGTCACGTGACCGGTGGTAGAGTTGTAGGTGACTCTCTCCCACTCACAACACTCACTCTTGTGGTCATCGACCCATGAAGGGAGACAAGGACGGACCCAGGGGGGGCCTAAGGGGGCCCAGGCCCCCCCTGGGCCCAAAAAAAAAAAATTTTACCAGCTTAAATTTTCCCCAAAAAAATAAATTTTTGAATTTGGGCCCCCCCCCCCCAGTTTTTTGCTCAGCCCCCCTCCCGCTCTGCTTAAGCCCCCTCCCAAAATCCAAGCCCAGCGGTCCAGGAAAGAGTGAAGAGCCCATGCTCGAAGAAAAAAAAAAAAAATCAGCAATTAAACTGTAAACCTAACGCCTAACGGAGAAAGCCAAAGGAAAAAAAAAAAAAAACAAAAAAGAAAGAAAGAAAGGAAACAAAATAGAGAGTGAGGCTGAGGCGAGAGTGCAAGACAGAGAGATCAGAGATCAAAAGGCGTGTGAGTGTGCAACGACGGTGAGCCCAGACGCGACGCGACGCGATGACGGTGTGCCCAGACATCGCCGGTGAGCCCAGACGTGACGTGACGCGAGTCCCTGTGCAATACCCACCCACGCCATCGACACTGACACCGATGCGCCATCATCACGTGAGCCCTCCTCAACTGTCGCCGCCGCCGGTTGCTTGAGGCTTAAGCCTTCACCCTTCACACTCACAGGTACTTAATCTATGATTTGTGAATCAACTGCTTTACTAATTTGTGAATCAACTGCTTTTACTGATTTTGGGCTGTGGTTTGTTTGTGAATGACCTGTGGCTGTGGTTTTTTTTTTTTTTTTTTTTTTTTTTTTTTTTGATTTTGGGCTTTTTGGCTTTGTGAGTTGTTACTCTCTGTCACTCTGCTTCTGCTGTGTCTTGTATTATATATAGATAAGAGAGAATGAGACATAGAGAAAGATAAAAGTTTTTAGAGAATAGAGATATTTGTTTGATTGTCGGATTGTTTGTTTGTTTGTGGCACAACTACCGGTCAACAAAGCACAAACTTTGTGCTTTGTTGAGTGGTACTTGGGCAGAATAGGGACAAGCCTCAGAGAAAAAAAAAATTAAAGTAAAGTTTTTGTTAGTTGTGCTGGTAGAACAAATAAAGAGTGTCAGTAGTGCCGTAGTGCGGTTGGATTAGTGGGTCAATGTTAGAAAAATGCAGAAAAATATAGACAAAGATAAATAAAGGCAGACCGAAAATAAAAAGAAAAAAACAAATCATACAATATAGAAACACCAATTTAAGAAAATTGTCACACAAATCATATAATGTAGAAACACGTTGGAGTTCACATTTTGAAAATTTTTCTGAAAATTGTCACACTATATGGATGCATATTTGAAAATTTTTTTTTTGCTTATCTCTGGCCCCCTCGACTTGAAATCCTGCGTCCGTCCCTGAGGGAGAATATAGACCCATGGACGTGAAGGGAGAAGATATGTGATGGCCTCATTGAGGGTGGAACTCACAAACTCCTTGATTTCTAACAGACCCATCCTCTCTTCCTCAAAGCAATCTCTGTGCCCATGAAGATGAACTAGAACTATCAAACCCCACAATAACCACTTCACCAAGGACCGTCCCATTGTGAATATGTAGTAATACTCCTCTAATTTCTTGCTTGACTAGTTTATATAGGAGTATTGGTTAGGAGAATCAAGTCAAGTCAATGGCTGTGGAAAAAAAGGAGAGCGAAGATTCATTTTGGGTTGGCTAGTAAAGCTGGGCGGTGGCATTTTAGTCCAAGTATTCGGAGAGCTTTTTTGTTTTTATGCTGAGTTGTACTAGATATGCTTATTGCTTAAGGATAATTCACAGGCATGTTTTGGAGCATTTTAATCTTTTCTTTTCTTTTTTCAATTGTCAATAGTTGAACTGAAACTTTTTGATATTTTTAAAAAACACATTTAGTGCTTAAAATTTAAATCCACTCTCCTCCAGGTATTGAATTATAAATTAAAAAAATTATACTTGTAAAAAATATATATATAATTATTTTTAAACTAATCTATTTTGTCTACTCTAAAAAATAATATTGAACAACTTATGGATCTCTGTAATTTGGGGTCAACAAAAATAATCCTGACAAACATAATCCTTAAATTCTTAAACAAAAAATAGAAATAAAAAGTAAAATCCCAAATAACAATAACAAAAATTAGCCCAAACAACAAGAAGATTAGCCCAAACATACACACATGAATAAATTGTTATCAGATTCTTTTTTAATTTAAACTCAAATACCATTTATATATGAAGTTTTTTTTTTGTTAGATGGACACTAAGCACAACTTAATGTAAATACATTAAATTTATATTATTATGTATTTATCCCTAAAATTTATTACATATACACAAATTTTATGGAGAATAAATTTTTTATCAAATAACTTTTTTTGAAAAAACCATATTAATATTTTTTATTTCACTTTCAAAAATAAAAATCTTTATGCTCAATTACAGTCGTTACAGATGTTAAGAAACAGAGAGGATATATACTAACATACCATATAAATCTTTATGCTCAATCCAACCACCAATGCGATTAGAAGATAAATCAAGACTTCTTAACTCCTTGAAACTCTCAAATAAAGAAACGTTTAGAAACCAGACAAAATAATCACCCGGTTCCTGATTGGGATAAGCAACCAGTAGAAAATTTCCATGGTCATCGTAGTCCCAGAGATTGTGGAGAGAGAGATGGGTCACGTGACCGGTGGTGGAGTTGCAGGTGACTCTCTCCCACTCACAACACTCACTCTTGTGGTCATCGACCCATGAAGGGAGAAGCTGATGATCTGTAACATTGGGGCTGGACCTCACAAACTCTTCCTTGATTTCTAGCAGACCCATCCTCTCTTCTTCAAAGCAACCTCTGAGCCCATGAAGATGAACTAGAACTATCAAACCCCACAATAAGCACGTCACCAAGGACCGTCCCATTGTGAATATGTAGTTATACTACTCTAATCTTTTGCTAGACTAGTTTATATATAGTTAGGAGAATCAAGTCAAGTCAATGGCTGTGGAAAAAAGGTGGGTTGGCTAATAAAAGGTTGGCGGTGGTATTCGGAGAGCATTTTGTTTTTATGCTGAGTTGTACTAGATATGCTTATTGCTTAAGAATAATTCACAGGCATATTTTGGAGCATTTTAATCTTTTCTTTTCTTTTTTCAATTGTCAATAGCCTTGAAGTTGAACTGAACTTTTTGGTATTTTCAGAAAACACATTTAGTGCTTAAAATTTAAATCCACTCTCCTCCACGTATTGAATTATAAATTACAAAAAAAAAAAAAAATTATACTTGTAAATATATATATATATATATATATATATATATTATATAGGTAGAGAGAGAGGACGAAATTAATTGGAATTACTTAGAAAACTTACTTCTCCATTAACTAATATTTTAAAAACATGTAGCATCTTATTAAACGATAACATACATAGAGTTACTAAATGGATACGTTATCAAATGGGACACTTTATTCTTACAAACAAAAGTTACGAGAGACAAAGGTGTTGGATAAAAATCTGGTTTTGTATCTCATACAAAACACATAGCGGAAGCAACAAACAAGGATCTATTTCATTCATGATTGACAACATACACTCTGTAAATTTCAGAATTTAAGAACAAGATAGCGTACCTTGGTGTGGAGAAATTCAAAACAAGATTAGAAGCACTTGGGAAAACTTTTAATCTTCACTCCAATTCCACTTTACGCCCAAGATGTGTGGTCGCTCAATCAGTTTCCAAAGGGAGAATGAAAGTGTGTCTCACACTCTTTATTTTTCTTTTCGAAAAATCACGTTTAAAAATTCTGTATGTTTCTCCCTTTAATATATGATAATGTGAGCTTTGAAAAAATTTCTCAAATAAAAACACTTGTGATCGATATTATGAATTTAAAATTCCATTTTTATAAACGTAATTATTTCAAGTTCACATGATAAAATTAATTTTTTAAACTATGATGGAGACATGCCGTTTAGCATACTCCAAATTGTATTTTCAAGTCTCAGTTCTCAGTTAATAATTCAATGAACAAACATGAATGAGAAGTGAAGTAAAATAAAATAAAATAAGATAAAAATCTGAATATTTTAATTTTACTTTATATTATATTTGAAATTTATAATTGGTGACACGGTCTAATTTCAAATGCTTATGAAGAACTAGACTAATCACACACGCTTAATACGTGCAATGAGGTTTTTTTTGGGTCTAGTGTCATAATTTTTCATTTATTTCAATTCTTAGATTATGACACAATCCCCCCACCCCACCCCACCCCCCCAAAAAAAAAAAAAAAACCTTAGAGCTCTATTTAGATAGAATTAAACTATTTAGATAAAAAGAAAAATTAAACCATTTTCAAAGTGGACAAAAATCAGTAGGAGAGCGTCATATTTTGTAAGCATTTTAAGTGGAGTTGGAGATGTGTTTTTACCGGATTATCTCTAAGTTGTGTCTTTGTTAAACATAGGATCTAGGGGTATTTCTAAACCACATAAAAGTATAATTTAAAGAAGAGAATCCTCTTATAAATAGTATGGATTAAACTCTGACTGTTTAGGCTATGAGTGCAGTGACTGTATTAATTCGTGTCGTATTACCCAGATAAGTTGATAGCTTGCTTTGGTTCAACCACAATTTTTTGGCGCTGTTGAATACAATTTTGGAATTTCTAGTGACCAAGCAAAAGATACAAGTTATTATTTGATTTACTTTTCGGCATAGTATAAGGGTATAGAATAAATTATTATGATCTTTGTTTTTTGTGGTCTTAGTTACGAGAAAGAGATACAAATTATTCTGATCTTTGACTTTTGTGGTTTCCATGTCTGGATTAATTACTGATGAGTCCATAAAAATTACTAAGGCCGTCCATCTTAATGGGCAACTTTGCATCATCAGTAGACCAAAATATGTAACCGCTCAAGCACATTCAACACATTAATAGTGACCATTACTCATTGGTCTAAAACGCCCATCAATACGATAATTGTTACATATGGGTAATAATTATCTCCAATTATGTACAGCAGCTATCCAAATCACCTATAAAAGGAACAGTCCATCTCACTTGTAAAGGGAAGTTAGAAACTGTTACAAAATGTCTACATACGAAAGATATGGGCTGATACTAACTTGAGCATCGGAGGCTCCCCCACCGGGTACAACCTGGTGGTCTTTTCAATGAGTCCCTCCTTTATTTTGCAGGTCCTACAATAGGTCGTCAAGAGCTTCGGATTGGACAAGTGACCCAACTGACAATTTTGGCATCATTAGTTTAGCGCCGTCTGTGGGAAGGAGATTAGCCATTAACCTCTTCCTATGACACAGGGTTACTGAGTTCAATCCAAAATTATAAAAAATTGAATTGCTTCTCTCATCCAAGGTAGCAACAAAAAATGCATAGTCGTGAATCAGATAGACTCCATAGAGTTGGGTTTTGATGAAGATGTCATGGTTAAAAGTCCCAAAGTGGGCATACAATAATGAGGGAAGAGCAAAGAGGCTACCTCTCACCAAGGAACAAGGCCATGAATGGAGCAAATGGAGGAAACAATATTGGAAAGTAAGTACCCAAATTTTATATTTACGTCTTGATTATCTTAAGTGCCTCCACAATGCATATATTGGCATGTTTGAACCGTAGTGGATCCTTTATCCATCTGTCGTCCATGATTCACGCCCCTCATTAATTCACTCAAACAATATTTTTTTTGCTAAACTAAAATATAAGGCTATTCATAAACTAAATAGTGAAGCATATATTTATATAGAATAGTGGAGAATGTTTGGTGATATCTCATGTACGTGAGATGTGCTTGTTCAAAAGGGGGTGTAAATATTTGTACAACTGTGAGGCTTTAATAGTTACAGCCTACATAGATATAATATATATAAATATATATATATATATATATATATGTTTGTGTGTGTGTGTGTGTATGGTAAATAAAAAGGATTAGTCAATGGGGAGACTCACCGTTTTCTCTATAATATTCCTATTAAAGCCAGATTTTATGGCCTTGATATCCTATTTATGGCCATAAAAAATGTCTTATTACATTTCCTAATATACTCATAGCATAACATCCTAGTTGATATGCACGCATTATGACTTTTCATATCAGCCATTTTCTTTCCTAGTGCATCTTGCTAAGATAAAAAGAAAAGGGAGAGATTGCTTTGGTTTCAAACTAAAATTCCTCAAATATCTTCTTTACATGGTGAATAAGTTTTTGTGATGCCTATATGCTCATGCACCATATGATATAATGCTCATGTTATGTTTATCGGTCAAGGATATGAATTTATGATATTCCAACATTTAAACATCGTTGTTAAGAACTGTTTAAGGTAAAAACTCCCAACCTTTGTTTTTCTGCCAAATTTAAAGATATTAATTTTGAGTATTAAAGAAAAATGAAACCAAAATTTATCTCATAATTTTGGACATTAAAGAGGTGGAGTCAAATCTTACTGCCTTTCATTCTAAAAAAAAATAAAATAAAATCTTACTACCTTTCCAAATTTATAAACCCTAGGTTTAGGCATTAAAACCAAAAGTTATTTGGTTGCATTTTTAGAATTTTTGAAATTAAATCTAAGTTTTCAAAGAAAATTCTGCCTAAAGAACGGTAGTGAATTTCCTAATGGGCGTTAAGGATTCTCCTATGAATGCTCCCAGGGGCGTTCAGTCAAATGTGTTAAATGTTATTTTCGGGTCAAAAGATCTAATTATCCATATCACATAAAAAAGGAATGCAAGTTTGTGATTGAAAAAATCATAAATTCTATGCCAATCTATATAAAGATATTCTACCATAGAATGAACAAAGTTTATTGTTTAAAATTTTCCATGTATATATACATGTTGCTTTGACTTTGAAAATAGAGCACAAAAATTGTTCCATTTATACACAAATCTCACCACACAGTTTCATGAAAACTTTGGTGGTATCTATATGCCTGTGCATCATACTTTCATAAATTAAGCCATAATTTTAATGCTCAGTACGAAACTAATTACATTTTATTTATGCACCTACATATTTGTGTTATGACTATGTCATAGACGCATCAACATATACTGTCCCTAAGCCACAACAAATTTTATACATTTGTTGTTAATAATATTTGTGAATTTCTTACTTGACAATGTTGCTCCAAGTCTAACACTTTGCACAGTAAAAGTAATAGACTGTTTACTGTACCTATATTCTTAAGTTCATAAGCTTTAGAATGAGAACTTGTCAAAAAGAAACAGCCAAGAAAGAGATAAAAAAACTCTTACGTGGAAAAGTGGGAATACAACCAAAGATTGTGAAAATTCCTTTGACATCACAAATGGCTAATCAAGCCCTAGTAACTTTGAAGCCAATATCAACCCAACAAAGAAGAGCTCATTGAAAAGGAATGAACTTAAAAGGATACCACATGTCCCACACACACATCCAAGTCACTTGTCATGTGCGCAAAGTAGTTCCAAGCCAAGCATGCATGTTCTAACATCCTTGCAAAGGTGGGCTCAGATATTCAATATCTAAAAAAGTCTCCAAGGCCGACAGGTAATAAAACCTTACTCTTCCTCCTATTAACTTTCTAAAACTTAATTGTCATTTGTAACGTATATAGTTTATATTTAAGGCATTGCATAAATTACCAATTAAATAAAAAGTAATCTTTGGCATCATCAAAAGTTAATTTTATAAATGCTCCTTAGAGCAGTCAGTCAAATGTGTTAGCTATTTTTAAGAATACTACATTAGATATAAGACAAAGTGGAAAACTTTATATTGGTTAGTAAAGAAAAATACAGATATGCTATATCAAAACTCTTCTTTCCTAATATGTCATGCTAAAATAGGAAAGGTGAAATCTAGTATTATTGCCTTGCCAAAGCTTTTTCCTGTTTTACTGAAATTATATCATGATTCTTGGAGTTTAGACACTAAATAGGCTAATGTCAGATTTTACTATCTTACCAAGTTTAAAAACACTATGTTTGGACATAAAAGAAAGTCCAATTAACTTGGCCAAACCTAATCAATATTAGGTAGGTGGAAGCCAATGACAATGAATATTCTAGTTTTCTGCTACAACTGCACCTTGTGAAAACTTTCACGATTTATGTATGATTTACGTAGATTTAAATAGACTATTATACATGAGATACAAGTTTGGCAATAGTATTATATATACACATCCAAAAAAGCTAATATGGCGGCAGTCACCTATGAGCTTAAGAACATCCACACAGAAGAGGATATGATAACAATTATAAAATAATAATGTTGACTGCAACACCATGGATTTTCTATGTTGATGATATACGGTCTAAGAATATGACCAACTGATAAAGAGATAAGAAGAATTATACATTTATGTAAAAAAAAAAAAATTACATAACTATGTATTAGAAACAAAAAAAAAAAAAAAAAAAAATTGTGATATTTGGGCAATATCAAATCAGAATCTTACTAAGAAATCGTGATTTCACTTTTTATAAGAGATATTTTCACTGCTTAGATGACTTCATTTGAAAAGTCATAATGCCTCTAGGCTCAAGCCACGACAAATTTTATACATTTGTCTTAATATTATTTGTGATTTCTTGCTTGACAATGTGGCTCCAAGCCTAATGTTTTACGCAGCAAGAATACATGTAGTACAACAACTAGACTAGACTATCTAGACTGTACATATACTTTCAAGTCCACAGGATTAAGAATGAGAACTCATCAAGAAGAGCTTGCTAAAAAGGAGATTAGAGGTATGTGACATGATTGCATCATACCACCCCATCTTTATCTAGATATAATTGTTGACACTGCTATAAGGTAATTTTGTACAAAGGCCAAAAATCATGGAAAAGCCTAGAGTCTTTACATAGCATACTGATATAATACATAATGGCTCACACAATGATATGTAAGAGACATGGTGTTAAAACTTTAGCTTGAATATTTATTGAATGTGAAAGTATGGTCATAGATCATGTATCAAGCATAAGTACTCTTTTTAAATTGTAGTATATGCATAACCAATTAGGCATATGTTTGGAAGATTCTTATCCTATGCACATGTCAATCTTGACCCTAATGGGATCACCCCTTAAAACAAAATGGAGCAAAGGCTAAATGCCCTATAAAATCTTACCAGTGATCTCTTTACTCATATGGCATGTGTTTAATGAAACATTTTGCAAGTACATGTATAAATTGCAAAATGACAAGACTTTAAACAGTCAGTCAAGTGAATAGCCCAAGAAGAATAAGAAAAGAAATTGGCCAACTAGGCCACTGTCTCAACAAAGAGACTAAAAGCAAGGGTCATGTCACTGGTCATCATCAAATGATAAGGGAGGTAATAATAAAAGTCCCCAGGATAGCTTTCGCTCTAAAAGGAAGGAAATATAACCTCAAACGGTCAACATGCCCTAGTCCTTACACCTTCAAAAGAATGAAGCAAAAGAGATCTTAAAACTTGTCTACAACAATGAAAAGATCAAGGAATGTACATATTATAGTAATCTAAGGTCTCTTGTCGAGGCAACTCATTTATTTCTTTCTTTTTAATTAGCCATGCCAAATATTATCTTATTAGAATTAAGTGCATATCAAGCTTGCATGATTATCTACATATATGTACAAATAAATCATGTTGAATATATTGCTATAAAATTATTACAATTATCACAGCTAATATGACTATATGTTCCATCGTCATTATATTAAGTCTCCTAGACTTAAAATGTTAGATGGTCGTATTCACAATATGGTCATGAGTTTAAGTCTCAATAAATTCTTGCTGTCTCTGTCAACTCACCAAAATCTTTTTAAATTGCTTTAAAATTTAAAACAAGCATATAGTCAAATAGCTTCAATTCTTATATATCACATAATACTTCTCTATGATTCATATGGAATGCACTTCGTCAACTGACATCCATAATTGATTGCATATTTGTACATTGTCGTTCCTAACAAAATGCAGCTAGCATTAGTGAAGTGACTTAAGCATACAATTAAAGAAGAAAGAAGAGGAAATTTCTAGACCACTCCTATAGTCGTCAACAAACGAGAATTGCCCTTTTCGTGTTTGAATGTGGGCAACAACGTGGCCTAGTTTTTACACCTTCAAAAAAGTTGAAGCAAAAGAAATCTAGGCCTTAGACACGAAGTATCATGTTGAGCTCAAAGAATCTTGAAAAGGGAAGAGCTTGTGATCATCTTAAAAAGATAAGAGGTTGTCAAGAAGATCCCAGCAATAAAAAAATCAATGTATGTGACAAGATAATATCGTCATTTAAGGTAACACATTTATCTATCTCTTTTATATTCGTCTATAAAAATTTACACCTAGTAAGGTTTCATGCAAAAATGTATGCATTAATAGACAGATCACAAAAGAGGCAAAACTCTAGGATTACAAGGAAATAATAAAAAGGTCTACCTAGGCTATTGGTAACTTATTATGTATATATGAATTGTTCTAAAATTCTTGTTAACCAAGTCTTGGCAAGTGCATGTGCTACTTAATGCAAATATCAACATGGCCTCAAGAAGGTCCAAAATGACATAGCGTTAAGGAATCTTTCTAGCAACAAGTGACAAGATTCCTTAAATGGATGTAAGTCACTAAAAAATGGCTAAGTGATAAGATTCCGCCAAGATGGATGTAAATCACTGACGAAGCCTAAGTGACAAGATTCCTTAAATGGATGTAAGTCACCAAAAAAATGGCTAAGTGATAAGATTCCACCAAGACGGATGTAAATCACTGACGCAGCCTAAATGACGAAGCTCTGTAACTAGATGTAAGTCACCCAAAAGTGGCTAAGTGACTAAATACCAACAAGTGTAAGTAGACAAGGATTCTCACACAAACAAAATTCGCACACAAATCGAGAATATCAAACGTGACAACCAGAAAATGAATAAAAGAAGAAGCATCGAAGTGATCAAAAATGGTCATCCAAAGAAATCACCTCGCTCTTTAGCAGTTTAGTGATAAAAAATGGTCGACCAAAGAAATCACGTCGCTCTTCAATAGTGATAAAATATGGTCGTCCAAAGAAATCACCTTGCTCCTCAACAGTGATAAAAAATGATCATCCAAAGAAGTTAGCTCACTTCCAAGATCAAGTTATGATCCCTCGAACGTCCAAAAAGACCTTCAAAAGGCAGATATTAAGAAGTCGTTGCAAAAATACTACCATTCTTGAAGAAGAAAGTAGTTGAAGATAAAGAAGTTTGAATCTAAACAAGTCAAGAATATTCCCAAAGCCTGACTAGAACAAAGCAAAATCAGACTCGAGAATGGGGGGCAATTGATGAGTCCATAAAAATTACTAAGGCCGTCCATCTTAATGGACAACTTTGCATCATTAGTAGACCAAAATATGTAACCGCTCAAGCACATTCAACACATTAATGGTGACCATTACTCATTGGTCTTAAACGCCTATCAATACGATAATTGTTACATATGGGTAATAATTACCTCCAATTATGTATAACAGCTATCCAAATCACCTATTAAAGGGACAGTCAATCTCACTTGTAAGGGGAAGTTAGAAACTATTACAAAATGTCTACATACAAAAGATATGGGCTGATACTAACTTGAGCATCGGAGGCTCCCCCACCGGGCACAACCTGGTGGTCTCTTCAATTAGTCCCTCCTTTATTTTGCAGGTCCTACAATAGGTCGTCAAGAGCTTCGGATTGGACGAGTGACCCAACTGACGATTTTGGCATCATCAATTACAGATCTCTGTTTTTATATATTGTGAAACTCGTTAGGCAAGCTTCAGTTGAGGAAATCTTAAAAAGAATTTAAACATGAAAACTGAAACTGAAAACTTTTTGTTAAAAGTATTGTAGATAAAGATAAAAATTAGCTGAAATAGTATAGTGAGACTCATGAATAGTACCAAAAAGTGCAGTGTGACCCATGATTATTAATAAAAATAAGCTGAATAGTAAAATAAGTTGGCAAAATTAATCATGTCAAACAAACATGATGTTGAGCCACTTATTATATACACGATGTTGTTTCACATAAGCTTATTAAATTTCGTTGCCCATGCTACACAGTCTTACAACCAATCTTATTAACAATGCAGTGTATAATTTCTTTCTTCTACTCAAAAGTTTTACTTCAATTGATATTCTATCATTGTCTAAATCTTTTAAAGCTCTTTGATTTCTTCAAAACTAACCCATGATCCACACAATATTGGTAAGGTTGTTTCAGCTCAGCAACCTCCATGACCAGTTTTATACGAAGTTTGCGTCAACTCATCAATGGTTGAAACACAATAGGGAAGAGCACCATGTTTATGTGCTATACTGATGGAGCCTCAACAAAACAAAGACGTCTCCTAGTATTCTTCCTTGTCTCTTATCTCTTTTTGAATCCTGGAATTCTCCCTTAGAGTAGAGGAGGTAGGGATTAAACACAGAACCTCTTATTTTGATACCATTTTAATTTATTGATTTTCCCAAAATATTAAGTTATTAAAATATAGTAAATTTATTCATTTAACCACATTTTTTAACATGAAATGAAAAACCTTAGACTTGATGAAACCAATAGAACAAGACCTTCTTTGTTGCCACTGGCATATATCTTTCACAAACTATGTATTGGAAGATGAGCCCCCACCTAATCTATCAACTCCAACAAATGTTTCTTAGTCAATGCAACATCCACAATTCCACAAGCTTCATTTGTTACAGAACTCAACAGTTTTTCGATAATCTCATTTACCTTCTTGCTACCAAAAGGAATGGACAAACATTTACAGTAGCTTCAACTAGAAAATTATTGAATATACTCCTAGATAAGAAAATTGTTGAATACTCTTAGAAATAACACATGTACTATTCCATATTAATTAAATAAACTATTTAATAAAAAAATGTCATTAGTTTAAAATATCATACCATTTAAAAAAATTAAAATCATTAAGTGTTCTCATAATAAAGAGATGTGGTACTCATCCCTTCTCTCACATAAAAGGTAGACTCCATTATGTGTTAAGTTAATGAAACTTATTATTATTATTTTTTTAATAATTAATGAAACTCATTATTATGTGAAAAGAGAGAGTATTTCACAGTTCACATCATTACCATTTGTGTTTTGAAATCCACAGAATTATCATATAAGTTTGTAAAATTATATAGTAAATTTTATAATATGTTTAAGATTAATTATTTAGATGAACAAAAATATAATAATAATAATAATAATAATAATAATAATAATAATAATAATAATAATAATAATAATAATAATAATAAAGGTAAAAATATATTTAAAATTTTGATGAACAACTCCCATATGAACAAGAAATTCATTAAAAATAAAAACTAAAATTGCTTCTGAACAAGTTAGAAGAATAGATTTTAAATAATAAAAAAATTAATTAATTAAATTTAAATATATAAAATACCTCATTCTTTTTTCTTTTTTTTTTTATAACATAAAATACCTCATTCTAAACATCCCCTAAAGCTCCAAAATTCCTTGGGCCGCTCCACGGTGGGGAGGTGGTGGGAAAGCTTTATGGGAAACAAAGGTAATGGGTAGCAGTATAATATTAAGCCTAGTCAAGGGTGGAAAAGAGATTAACAAAAGTTACGAGCAAAAGCATCAAAGGTATTAGGTATGACTTCATTTGGAGTTTAATATTGAGTCAAGCCATGCTGAAAAAGTAAAAAGAACAATGTATGTATAAAAAATGGAAGAATGGTAGGGTTGGAGTACTACTTTCCTTCCATTTTAATTTAGTTTACTCTTATCTTTGAGTAACGTTTACGTTTGCGTTTGGATTTGATTTAAAAGCAAGAGATTCTTAGAATAATTATTAATTTTAAACTTTTAATTTTTTCCTATAAATTAATTTAATAATGTATGATAATGTGAGCTTTGAAAAATTTTCTCAAATAAAAAAACACTTGTGATCGATATTATGAATTTAAAATGAAATTTTTATAAACCTAATGATTTCAAGTTTGGATGATAATATTAATTTTTTAAACTATGATGGAGACATGCCGTTTAGCGTACTCCAAATTGTATTTTCAAGTCTCAGTTGATAATTCAATGAACAAGGATTATTGAATCTCAACAAACATGAATGAGAAGTGAAGTAAAAAAAAAATGCATATTTTAATTTTACTTAAAATATAAAAATTATATTTGAAATTTATAATTGGTAACATGGTCTAATTTCAAATGCTTATGAAAATCTCTAATCTCATCACACGTGCTTAGTGCATGTGATGGGGTTTTTTTTTTTTTTTTTTTTTTTTTTTTATAAATTTGGTCTAGTATCATTATTTTTCATTCATTATAATTTTTTATTACGACACAATCCAAAAAGAAAAGAAAAAAAAAAAAAACCCTTAGAGCTCTCATTTAGAGAGATTAAACTATTTAGATAAAAAAATAAATAAATTATTTTTCAAAGTGGACTAAGAATTTTTTTAAAAAACTTTTTGGATAAGTTTGTTTTGAAGACATAGATCAGTAGGAAAGTGTCATATTTTGTAGGCATTTTAAGTAAAGTTTGAGATATATTTTTATCGGGTTGTCTCTAAATTTTGTCATTGTTAAATATAGGGTCTATGGGTATTTCTAAACCACATAAAAGTTCAGTTTAAGGAGAGGAATTCTCTTAATAATAGTATAGATTATATTCTAACTATTTATGCTATGAGTGTAGTGACTGTATTAATTAGTGTCGTGTTAACTAGATAAGTTGACAGCTTGCTACTGTACTCAACGGTTTTTCGATAATCTCATTTAACTTTTGCTACCAAAAGGAATGGACAGAACATTTACAATAGCTTCGACTAGAAAATTATTGAATACTCCTAGAATATAACACATGTACTATTCCATATTAATTAAATAAACTATTTAACAAGAAAATAACATGAGTTTAAAATATCATATCATTTAAAAAATTAAAATCATTTAGTGTTCTCATAATATAGAGATGTAGTATTTATCCCTTCTCTCACATAAAAGGTAGACTCCATTATGTGTTAAACTAATGAAACTCATTATTTCTTTGATAATTAATGAAACTCATTATTATATGAGAGGAGAGGGTACTTCAGAGTTCACATCATTACCATTTGTTTTTTGAAACTTGCAGTATTATCATATCAGTTTGTAAATTTTATATAGTAAATTTTATAATATGTTGAAGATTAATTATTTAAATAGTAAATTTTATATAGTAATGATTATAATAAGTTTATGATTAAAATATATAATAATAATAATAAAAAAAAGGTAAAAATATATTTTTAAAAAATTAAAAAGAAAATAGATGAACAACTCCCATATGAACAAGAAATTCATTAAAAAAAAGCTAAAAATCTCTGCTTTTAAACAAGTTAAAAGAATAGTTTTTAAATAATAAAAAAATTAATTAATTAAATTTATATAAAATGCCTCAATCTAAACATCCCTTAAAGCCTCAAAATTCCTTGGGCCGCTCCACAATGGGAAAGTGGTGGAAAGCTTCATGAAAAACAAAGTTTTTACACCCCTACCATAGTATAGTATAATATTGAATCTAGTCACTGGTGGAAAAGAAGTTAACAAAAGTTACGAGCGACAAAGGTAGTGGTAGGACTTCATTCGGAGTTTAATATTGAGTCAAGCCCATGCCGAAAAAGTAAAAGGAACTACTTTCCTTTTTGTATTAAAAAAAAAAAAAAAAAAAAACTACTTTCCTTCCATTTTAATTTAGTTTACTCTTACGTTTGAGTAACGTTTACATTTGCGTTTGGATTTGATTTAAAAGCAAGAGATTCAAAGAATAATTATTAGTTTAAAGCTTTAAATTGTTTCCTATAAATTAATTTAATAATATATGATAATGTGAGCTTTGAAAATTTTTCTCAAATAAAAACACTTGTGATCCATATTATGAATTTAAAATGACATATTTATAAACCTAATGATTTCAAGTTCACATGATAATATGCCAACGGGAGCTTGGCTCAGCTGGCAAGGTTCGGACGCTTCGTGCAACACACCTAGGTTCGAGTCCCGCTATCAGCAGGTTTCCATTGGTGGGTAAACTTGACGGGGGGTGTACTCAAATGAGGTGACTCCCACACAGAGAGTACAGGGTGGTCTGCCTGCGATGTCCTCGCCTTACCTACCCTGAGGCCACTGGCTCCCTGCCCGGGGGTGTAATATGACCATAAAGACCCCCATTTTTTGATTCTCAACAAAAAAAAAAAAAAAGTTCACATGATAATATTAGTTTTTTAAACTATGATGGAGACATGCCGTTTAGTGTACTCCAAATTGTATTTTCAAGTTTCAATTAATAATTCAAAGAACAAGGATTATTGAATCTCAATAAACATGAAGAAGAAGTGAAGTAAAATAAAAAAAAGAATCTGCATACTTTAATTTTACTTCAAATATAAAATTATATTTGGAATTTATAATTGGTGACATGGTCTAATTTCAAATGCTTATGAAGAACTACCCTCATCACACATGCTTAGTATGTGTAATGAGTTTTTTTTTTTTTTTTTTTTTTTTTTTTTTTTTTTTGGGACTAGTGTCATAATTTTCCATTCATTTCAATTTTTAGATTATGACACAATTCCCCCCCCCCCCAAAAAAAAGGGCTTATAGCTTTCATTTAGAGAGATTAAATTGTTTAGATTAAAAAAAAAAAATTCAAAGTGGATTTAGAAGTTTTTTATTTTTTTATTTTATTTTGGATAAGTTTGTTTTGAAGACATAAATAAGTAGGAGAATATTATATTTTGTAGGGTCTAGGGTATTTTTAAACTACGTAAAAGTCAATACTTTATTTATATCAAGTTTTTGAATTTGAAGGATTTCGTTTCTCAAAAAAGAATTTGAAGGATTTCCATGGTTTTAATGTATTAGGGTGCACAATTCATAGCTGTTATGTTATGTTTCATAAATTACTAAATTTAAGTCATTCCCCTTGCTCATGCATGGAATTAATTGCATCAATTACCTACCTAACGGTTAAAAACAATATTACACGTGCTTTGCTATATATGGTTACTGGTTTCATGTGTCCAAGACCTGTATATCTCCATTGTCATGTGGTATTGAATAAACTTTTTTATTGAATAAACCTAGGACAAAGTTTACCTGTAAAATTGGTTATATCCTTAAATTACAATCTTACTTAATATCTTTTTATTGGAGGTGCATTTGACAAATTCACTATTGAATTACATTTTCTTCTTATATCTTCATTGCTTGAAAAATTTCTAGAAAATTAAAGATCAATGGCTATGTCATCAATAAATTGTTTAAATTGCAAGTTTTTGTATTTTAAAATTATACATAAGATATAAGCTTATAGATCATATAGTAAATAATACTTGATAGATACAAAATTTGACATGTTTATTGAGAGCGTGAAAACATGCAATTTAACAGTTAAATTTTCAAAGTTTGTAGTAAAATGTATTTTATTGAGTAAGATTGTAGCCTTAAATTACAATCAATTTTGTTGTTAAACTTTGTCCATAAACTTATGCTCACTTTCGGTACATCTTTTTACATTCATAGTTAGTATGTGGTAAAATTCTGGTCAATGTTTTGACTATGGATGAACTGTTTTCAGGTCACTTGAGTCACAAGACTGGGTTTGTGAGTCAAGTGAGCATAAGGAAGATCAGGAAGAGTGAGAGACACTAAAGAGAAAGAGCAAGATCCAGAAGAAAATATAGCAATAGTAATTCTATTCATTGCTAGAATAGTTTATATAATAGGTAGGAGAATCGAGTCAAGTCAATAATGGAAAGTAGGTGTACATGCATTAAAGGGCAACAAAGGGAATATAATATTGAGTCAAATTAGGGACTCTAATTTCTGCAATGACAAAGACTGAGCAGGCCTACATCCTTTTTAATTTTTCGTCAACTTGCAAAAAATGTCCTAAGAGAAAAACGCAAAACTCGACTAGTGTGTGTTTGGATACCAATGAAAAATTAAAATTATTTTACTATTTAACTTATTTTTGCTACTATTTATGGATCCTACTGCACTTTTTGGTACTATTCATGGATCTCGATGTACTATTTCAACTTTTACCTTTATCTACAATATTTTCAACAATAAGTTTTCAATTTCAGCAAAATAAATGATATCCAAACAGAACCTATTTCACTTTCACGCTTTCACGTAGTCTGCATAAAAATTACGTCAAATACCTAAGGCTTTTTTCTGAAATGAATTCAGGTCCATTTGGATACAGCTGAAAACTGAAACTGAAAAATACTATAGCAAAATAATTTTTTAATATGTGAAAAACACTGTTCACGTCTAAAATTACTGTTCATTGGCCTAAATTCACTGTTCATGGCCAATAAACAGTGAATGATGCGCATCTCAGCCGAAAAAAAAAAAAAAAAAAAAAAAAAAAAAAAAAAAAAAAAAAAAAAAAAAAGCTGAAATGCAAACGTGTGCGTTTCAGCTGTATCCAAACCCTCTCGAACTTGAATTTTATTTGTTTTTCTGTTTTTAGCAAAAGGCAAGCACCAACCAGGCCTAGCCCATGGGGCCGAAAATCTGCTAAAGGGTCTCATTGGGCCAGATGCACTCGTCGAGGAAGGTTTGGCCCAAACTGGATAGTCGAGGAGACTTCGTACGAGGTGGTTAACTGAGGAATTAATTGCAATACCCTGCATTCGATCCCAACTGAGGATACTCCCAAGACACGATAAAGATCATAAGGAATAATAACGAATGAACAGTCGTGGTGTCAAAGGGAATAGCAGTGGCCCATAAAATAATTATCAAATAGCCATAGTGGACTAGACTCAAAATCCCACTATAACCCTAAAATGGGTGATGGGAAACCTAACAGAGCAGGGCCCCCAAAATTAGGACTATACATGGGTCAAGTTGGATCTAATTGGAGAATTTTCAACCCAATCCAACCCTGTCAGGCTGAGTAATACTCAACCCATTCCAACCCGTCACAAGTGTAGAAACCAAATTTTATTCCAAATTTAGAATTTGCATAACATGCAAAAATTTTATTCCAAATTTTCAAATGTATCAAAACTAATTGTCAAATACCAATATAAATCAAAATCAACTCTTTAAATAAGTGTAATATAGTAATTTTATATATATGTTTGGTTAAGTTGGGTCAAATGAGCTGATAAAACTATCAATCAAAACCTGACCCAACTCATGACAAGTTGGTAGGTTAGATGCACACTCCTACCCAAAATGGAGAGAAAAGAAAGGGAGAGAGGGGATGTAAGCTTTAAAGATGACTTTTATGCCCTGTGTCCACGTCATTGTCACCCACTTATAAAATGATGTTTTATTAAGGGTCAAAAAACAAAAAATATTTCAATGATAAAAGAAATTTCACGTGCACTTTATACGTATTTTAAAGCGTCAAAAATTTCTAAAGTAATGCAGGCCATTCATAAATTTCATAATGTTGCCAAATATTTTTAAATTTCGATAAACAGTGAGTACCATTTAATTATATTCTTAGTATCTTCTATTGTGGGAAAGGCAAGTCACCTCACCTCTAGCATTTGAGTCTTTTCTGCTTATCCATTTATATTATCTCATCTTACTTGCTAAATCCTATTGATGAATTTAGAAATTCGCTGTTATTAGCTGAACATCTGTGTAAAACCAGATAAATATGTACAATCTGCTTGAAAAAAAGGATAAGATTATATTTCTTAAGAAAAAAAATTTGTTATAGTTTAGTTCATGAGCAAGTTTAGTCCCGTAAGTTTAAATAGATAGCATTTTGTCCTTTAAATAACATTGTCAATCTAAGGACTACAATCGATCACTTAAAGTCTTTGAATTAATTTTAATTTCAGGTACTTTATGAGCTGAAGTTTAGGAACCAATACCACATTTTGGCCCAATCATAAAATTACAATTACAAATGATAACTGCAAGAGAAAGAAAGAGGTAGATCTTTCTGGTGATGGCTGGTAAGAGGGAAGGCATGATATCAACAGCATCTTAATACTTAAGATGCAACGCATCCTTGGTGAGACCTTGAGCTGCCATAGTCACATCTCCAACCACACCCACCAAGAAGTGTCTTATGTTTACCAAAGCATCAGCTCGTACAGAAGCAGCAGCTAGTTTCTCCAATAACGTCTCCTTTATGGCTCCAAAGTTCTTCCTTACATCAGCAATCACACCCAATTGTTTTTACCTTTTTACTATGTAACTCTTGTTGAGCTATTGATTTCATCTCTGGAAGCCAATGCAACAATCTAAAGCCATAATCCCTAAGATATAACTGCAAAAATTATGAGCTTTTACAAAATATATGGTTTTATGATCAATATTAAACTGGCTAATTCATGTGAAACCGACCTTGCATATACATGTCACACAGTATATATTATTACCCCATCTATCATAAGCAAACAAGACTTTCAAAAATACTTATTTATTTATTTATAATCCTATTTACTTTTTATTATTAACATAGGAACAGCTTAACTCTGCGTCTCTGCGCTATTAAGAATTAACAAATCTCCATCTTAACGTGTCACAATCACTTTTCTGAAAGAGTTGATATTACTAATAAGATAATGAATTTATTTGCTGATTCTTTCATAACTTGTTTCATGGGTGCCACACTGCAGATTCATTACCGATAAAAGCTGACCAGAAATAGGACCAATTCATTCAAATTGAACCGAGTTTTCTTTTATCTAATTAGTCCAGAATCAGGACAGAACCAGTTTTAGTTATTATGCAATTTATGATATCTGGTTTTGATGAAATGTAATCCAAAGAACAATGCTCAAACTGGTTTTGGGCGACCATTCATCAATGCACCAAATGCGTAAAACTTCCACTTCTATAGAGTCTAAGAGAGACTTTAATTCTCAGCAAACATGAATGAGAAGTGAAGTAAAATAAAATAAAAAATCTACATATTTTAATTTTACTTAAAATATAAAATCATATTTGGAATTTATAATTGGTGACATGGTCTAATTTCAAATGCTTATAAAGAACTAGCCTAGTGCGTGCAATGAGGCTCTTTTTTTTGGGTCTAATGTCATAATTTCAATTCATTTCAATTTTTAGATTATCACACAATCTAAAAAAAAAAAAAAAAAAACCCTTAAAACCTTAGAGCTCTCGTTTAGAGAGATTAAACTATTTAGATTTTAAAAAAATTAAACTATTTTTCAGAGTGGACTAAGAATTTTTTTTTTTTTTTTTTTTTTTAATGTTGGATAAGTTTGTTTTGAAAACATAGATAAGTAGGAGAGTGTAATATTTTGTAAGCATTTTAAATGCAATTGGAAATATATTTTTAGGGTTATTCATAAGTTTTGTAAGATCTAAGGGTATTTCTGAACCACATAAACATCCAATTTAAGGAAATGAATCTTCTTATATATAGTATAAATTAGACTCTAACCGTTTATGCTATGAGTGTAGTGACTATATTAATTAGTGTTGTGTTACCAGATAAGTTGATAGCTTGCTTTGGCTAAACCACACCTTTTTGGTGCTGTTGGATACAGTTTTGGAATTTCTAGTGATCAAGCAAGAGATACAAGTTATTATTTGATTTACTTTTCGTTATAGTGAAAGGGTATAGAATAAATGATTATGATCTTTGTTTTTTGTGGCCTTAGTTAAGAGATACAAATTATTATATCAATTAAATTTGTTTTCCTTTTGAATTATCAAGATAGAGTGACTTCTGAGAATAAAATGAGTTGTGAAATTTCACATAACACCGATAGTTGTAAATTTTCATGAGTGTGAGTAATAATAAGCAATGCCATAATTCATTAGTGGCCAAGGATAAAGAAATGCGGGGTCTCCGCCTTTTTGCAATTATTAGGGAACAAAAATCCCATCCCCTAAAACTCCAAAATTCCTTGGTCCCCTCCACGGTGGAAAGGTGGTGGGAAAGCTTTATGGGAAACAAAGGTAATGGGTATAACATTAAGTCTAGTCAATGGTGGAAAAGAAGTTAACAAAGGCATTTGGTAGGACTTCATTTGGAGTTTAATATTGAGTCAAGCCATGCCGAAAAAGTTAAAAGAACAATGCAGGGAGAAAGAATGTAAGTAACAAAAAAAGAAAAGAAAAGAAAAGAAAAAAAGAATGTAAGTAAGATAGGATTGGAGTACTACTTTCCTTCAATTCTAATTTAGTTTACTCTTACATTTGAGTAACGTTTGCGTTTGGATTTTTTTTTTTTTGGATAAGAAACTTGTAACTTTATTAAGACGAAGATAAATTCAGCATATCATTATTCAGGCCAAGATATATTTTTACTAGATTGTCCTTAAGTTTTGTAGGGTCTAGAAGTATTTCTGAACCACATAAAATCCAGTTTAAAGAGTGGAATCATTTTATAAATAGTATAGATTAGACTTTGACTGTTTATGCTTTGAGTGCAGTGAATGAATTAATTAGTGTCCTGTTACCTAGATAAGTTGATAGCTTGCTTGGTTAAACCACACTTTTTTGCTGCTGTTGAATACAATTTTGGAATTTCTAGTAATCAAGCAAGAGATGCATGTTATTATTTGATTTACTTTTCGGCACAGTATTAGCGTATAGAATAAATGATTATGATCCTTGTTTTTTGTGGTCTTAGTTAAGAGAAAGAGATGCAAATTTTTCTGATCCTTGACTTTTGTGGTTTCCATGTCTGGGTTAATTACAGATCTCTGTTTATATATATATATATATATATATATATATATATATATATATATATATATTGTGAAACTCATTAGGAAAGCTTCAGTTGAGGAAGTCTTAAAAAGAATTCAAACATGAAAACTGAAACTGAAAATTGTTTGTTGAAAGTATTTTCAATAAAGATAAAAGTTAGCTGAAATAATATAATGAGATTCATGAATAGTACCAAAAAGTGCAATGAGACCTATAAAGAGTAGTAAAAATAAGCTGAATAGTAAAATAAGTTGACAAAATTAATCATGCCAAACGACACGATGTCGTGCCACCTATTATATACATGATGTTGTTTCACATAAGCTTATTAAATTTCGTTGCCCATGCTACACAGTTTTACAACCAATCTTATTAACAACGCCGTGTATAATTTCTTTCTTCTACTCAAAAGCTTTACTTTGATTGATATTCTATCGTTGTCTAATCTTATAAAGCTCTTTGATTTCTTCAAAACTAACCCATCATCCGCACAATATCGCTAGGGTTGTTTCAGCTCAGCAACCTCCATGACCAATTTTATACGAAGTTTGCGTCAACTCGTCAATGATTGAAACACACTAGAAAAGAGCACCATGTTTATGTGCTATATTGATGAAGCCTCAACAAAACAAAGAGGTCTCCTAGTATTCTTCCTTGTCTCTTATCTCTTTTTGAATCTTGGAATTCTCCCTCGGAGTAGAGGAGGTAGGGATCAAACCCAGAACCTCTTATTTTGATACTATTTTAAATTAATGATTGCCCCAAAATGTTAAGTTATTAAAATATAGTAAATTTAATCATTTAACCACGTGTTTTTAACATGAAATGGAAAACCTTAGACTCGATGAAACCAATAGAGCAAGACCTACTTTGTTGCCACTAGCATATATCTTTTACAAACTACGTTTTGGACGATGAGCCCCCACCTAATCTATCAACTCCAACAAATGTTTCTTAGTCAATGCAACATCCACAATTCCACGAGCTTCATTTGCTACAGAACTCAATAGTTTTTTGATAATCTCATTTACCTTCTTGCTACCAAAAGGAATGGACAAACATTTACAGTAGCTTCGACTAGAAAATTATTGAATATACTCTTAGATAAGAATTTTTTTTTTTTTTTTTTTTTACAAGATAAAATTTCTACTTTAGCCTAATCTAAGCGTATATGTGTGTGAAACTCCCTCCTAGAGACTTAAACTCCGACCTTTGCCCCCTTACACCCCACAAGCACTTATCACACCAAGGGTGTGCGGTGGTAAGAAAATTATTGAATACTCGTAGAATATAACACATGAACTATTCCATATTAATTAAATAAACTATTTAATAAAAAAATGTCATTAGTTTAAAATATCATACCATTTAAAAAATTAAAATCATTAAGTGTTCTCATAATACAGAGATGTGGTACTCATCCCTTCTCTCACATAAAAGGTAGACTCCATTATGTGTTAAATTAATAAAACTCATTATTATGTGAGAAGAGAGGGTGCTTCACAGTTTACATCATTACCATTTGTTTTTTGAAATCTGTAGAATTATCATATAAGTTTGTAAACTTTATATGGTAAATTTTATAATATGTTTAAGATTAATTATTTAGTTGAACAATAATAATAATAATAATAATAATAATAATAATAATAATAATAATAATAAGGTAAAAATATATATAAAAAATTTTAAAATTTTTCAAAAAAAAAATATTGATGAACAACTCCCATATGAACAAGAAATTCATTAAAAAAAAAAAAAAACTAAAATTTTTTGCTTCTGAACAAGTTAGAAGAATAGATTTTAAATAATAAAAAATTAATTAAATAAATTCAAATATATAAAATACCTCATTCTTTTTTTTTTTTAATAACATAAAATACCTCATTCTAAACATCCCCTAAAGCTCCAAAATTCCTTGGGCCGCTCCACGGTGGGAAGGTGGTAGGAAAGCTTTATGGGAAACAAAGGTAATGGGTAGCAGTATAATATTAAGTCTAGTCAATGGTGGAAAAGAGATTAACAAAATTTACGAGCAAAAGCATCAAAGGTATTAGCTCTGACTTCATTCGGAGTTTTATATTGAGTCAAGCCATGCTGACAAAGTAAAAAGAACAATGTATGGATAAAAAATGGAAGTATGGTAGGGTTGGAGTACTACTTTCCTTCCATTTTAATTTAGTTTACTCTTATATTTGAGTAACGTTTACGTTTCATTTGGATTTGATTTAAAAGCAAGAGATTCTTAGAATAATTATTATTTTTAAACTTTTAATTGTTTCCTATAAATTAATTTAATAATATATGATAATGTGAGCTTTGAAAAATTTTCTCAAATAAAAACACTTGTGATCGATATTATGAATTTAAAATGACATTTTTATAAACCTAATGATTTCAAGTTTGGATGATAATATTAATTTTTTAAACTATGATGGAGACATGCCGTTTAGCGTACTCCAAATTGTATTTTCAAGTCTCAGTTGATAATTCAATGAACAAGGATAATTGAATCTCAACAAACATGAATGAAAAGTGAAGTAAAAAAAAAAATATATGCATATTTTAATTTTACTTAAAATATAAAATTATATTTGAAATTTATAATTGGTAACATGGTCTAATTTCAAATGCTTATGAAAAACTCTAATCTCATCACACGTGCTCAGTGCATGCGATGGGTTTTTTTTTTTTTAATTTGATCTAGTATCATAATTTTTCATTCATTTCATTTTTTTTATTATGACACAATCCAAAAAGAAAATAAAAAAATAAAAAAAACCCTAGAGCTCTCATTTAGAGAGATTAAACTGTTTAGATAAGAAAAATTAAATTATTTTTCAAAGTGGACTAAGAATTTTTTTTTAGAAATTTTTTGAATAAGTTTGTTTTGAAGACAAAGATCAGTAGGAGCGTGTCATATTTTGTAGATATTTCAAGTAAAGTTGGAGATATATTTTTATCGAGTTGTCCCTAAATTTTGTCATTGTTAAATATAAGATCTACGGGTATTTCAAAACCACATAAAAGTTCAGTTTAAGGAGAGGAATAATAGTATAGATTAGATTCTGACTGTTTATGCTATGAGTGCAGTAACTGTATTAATTAGTGTCATGTTAACTAGATAAGTTGACAGCTTGCTACTGTACTCAACGGTTTTTCGATAATCTCATTTACCTTTTGCTGCCAAGAGGAATGGACAGAACATTTACAATAGCTTCGACTAAAAAATTATTAAATACTCCTAGACTAGAAAATTATTGAATACTCCTAGAATATAACACATGTACTATTCCATATTAATTAAATAAACTATTTAACAAGAAAATAACATTAGTTTAAAATATCATATCATTTAAAAAATTAAAATCATTAAGTGTTCTCATAATATAGAGATGTAGTATTTATCCCTTCTCTCACATAAAAGGTAGACTCCATTATGTGTTAAACTAATGAAACTCATTATTTTTTTGATAATTAATGAAACACATTATTATATGAGAGGAGAGGGTACTTTAGAGTTCACATCATTACCATTTGTTTTTTGAAACCCGTAGTATTATCATATCAGTTTGTAAACTTTATATAGTAAATTTTATAATATGTTTAAGATTAATTATTTAAATGAAAAAAAAATAAAAAGGGAAAAATATATTTTAAAAAAATTAAAAAATTTTCAAAAAAAAAATTAGATGAACAACTCCCATATGAACAAGAAATTCATTAAAAAAAAAAACTAAAAATTTCTGCTTTTAAACAAGTTAAAAGAATAGTTTTTAAATAATAAAAAATTACTTAATTAAATTTATATAAAATGCCTCAATCTAAACATCCCTAAAGCCTCAAAATTCCTTGGGCCGCTCCTCAATGGGAAAGTGGTGGAAAGCTTCATGAAAAACAAAGCTTTTACACTCCTACCGTAGTATAATATAATATTGAATCTAGTCACTGGTGGAAAAGAGGTTAACAAAAGTTACAAGCGACAAAGGTAGTTGTAGGACTTCATTCGGAGTTTAATATTGAGTCAAGCCTATGCCGAAAAAGTAAAAAGAACTACTTTCCTTTTTGCATTAAAAAAAAAAAAAAAACTACTTTCCTTCCATTTTAATTTAGTTTAATCTTATGTTTGAGTAACGTTTATGTTTGTGTTTGGATTTGATTTAAAAGCAAGAGATTCGAAGAATTATTATTAGTTTAAACTTTAAAGCTTTAAATTGTTTCCTACAAATTAATTTAATAATATATGATAATGTGAGCTTTGAAAATTTTTCTCAAATAAAAACACTTGTTATCCATATTATGAATTTAAAATGACATTTTTATAAACCTAATGATTTCAAGTTCACGTGATAATACTAGTTTTTTAAACTATGATGGAGACATGCCGTTTAGCGTACTCCAAATTGTATTTTCAAGTTTCAGTTAATAATTCAAAGAACAAGGATTATTGAAACTCAATAAACATGAACAAGAAGTGAAGTAAAAAAAAAAAAAAAAAGAATCTGCATATTTTAATTTTACTTCAAATATAAAATTACAGTTGGAATTTATAATTGGTGACATGGTCTAATTTCAATTGCTTATGAAGAACTACCCTCATCACACGCGCTTAGTACGTGCAATGAGTTTTTTTCTTTTTTTCTTGGGACTAGTGTCATAATTTTCCGTTCATTTCAATTTTTAGATTATAACACAATTCCTCCCCCCCTTCCAAAAAAGGTGCTTATAGCTCTCATTTAGAGAGATTAAACTGTTTAGATTAAAAAAAAAAAAAATTCAAAGTGGATTAAGAAGTTTTTTATTTTTTTATTTTATTTTGGATAAGTTTGTTTTGAAGACATAAATAAGTAGGAGAATATTATATTTTGTAGGAATTTTAAGTGCAGTTGAAGATATATTTTTATCAGGTTGTTCCTAAGTTCTGTAGGGTCTAGGGTATTTTTAAACTACATAAAGTCCATACTTTATTTATATCGAGTTTTTGAATTTGAAGGATTTCCATGGTTTTACTATATTAGGGTGCACAATTTATAGCTGTTATGTTATGTTTCATAAATTACTAAATTTAAATCATTCCCCTTGCTCATGCATGGAATTAATTGCATCAATTACCTACCTAACGGTTAAAAACAATTTTACACGTGCTTTGCCATATACGGTTACTGGTTTCATGTGACTAAGACCTGTGTATCTCCATACGGTTACTGGTTTCATGTGACTAAGACCTGTGTATCTCCATTGTAATGTGGAATTGAATAAACTTAGGACAAAATTTAGCTACAAAATTTGTTATATCTTTAAATTACAATCTTACTCAATATCTTTTTATTGAAGGTGCATTTGACAAATTCACTATTGAATTACATTTTCTTCTTATATCTTCATTGCTTGAAAAATTTCTTGAAAATTAAAGATCAATAGCTATATCATCAATAAATTGTTTAAATTGTAAGTTTTTATATTTTAAAATTATACATAAGATATAAGCTTATAAATCATATGGTAAATAATATTTGATAGATACAAAATTTAACATATGTATTGAGAGCGTAAAAACATGCAATTTAACAGTTAAATTTTCAAAATTTGTAGTAAAATGTATTTTATTGAGTAAGATTGTAGTTTTAAGTTACAACCAATTTTGTTGTTAAACTTTGTCCATAAACTTATGCTCACTTTCAGTACATCTTTTTACATTCATAGCTAGTATGTGGTAAAATTCTGGTCTATGTTTTGACTATGGATGAACTGTTTTCAGGTCACTTGAGTCACAAGACTGGGTTTGTGAGTCAAGTGAGCATAAGGAAGATCAGGAAGAGTGAGAGACACTAAAGAGAAAGAGCAAGATCCAGAAGAAAATATAGCAATAGTAATTCTATTCATTGCTAGAATAGTTTATATAGTAGGTAGGAGAATCGAGTCAAGTCAATAATGGAAAGTAGGTGTACGTGTGTTAAAGGGCAACAAAGGGAATGAGTAGGAGTATAATATTGAGTCAAATTAGAGACCCTAATTTCTGTAACGACAAAGACTGAGGAGGCCTACATCTTTTTTTAATTTTTCAACAACTTGCAAAAAATGTCCTAAGACTCTAAGAGGAAAATGCAAAACTCGATTAGTGTGTGTTTGTATACTAATGAAAAATTAAAATTATTTTATTGTTCAACTTATTTTTGTAACTATTTATGGGCCCTACTGCACTTTTAGTACTATTTAATATGGCCCTCTATACTATTTCAACTAACTTTTACCTTTACTTTTATCCTTTTTCAAAAAAAAAAAAAAAAAACTTTTACCTTTATCTACAATATTTTTAATAATAAATTTTTAATTTCAATAAATAAGTGATATTTAAATAGACCCTAAATCACTTTCACGTACTCTGCATAAAAAAAACGTCAAATACCTGAGGCTTTTTTTTGATAACTAGAATTTTATTTGTTTTTCTTTTTTCTTCTTTCTTTAGTAAAAGGCAAGCACCAACCAGGCCTAGCCCATGGGGCCTTAAATCTGCCAAAGAGTATCATTGGGCCAAATATACTCGTCGAGGAATGTTTGGCCCAAAATGGATAGCCAAGGAGACTTCATCCGAGATGGTTGACTGAAGAATCGTTGACTGAGGAATTGATTGCAATACCCTGCATTCGATCCCAACTGAGGATACTCCCAAGACGCGGTAAAGATCATAAGGAATAATAACGAATGAACAGTGGTGGTGTCAAAGGGAATAGCAGTGGCCCATAAAATAATTATCAAATAGCCATGGTGGACTAGACTCAAAATCCCACTACAACCCTAAAATGGGTGATGGGAAACCTAACAGAGCAGGGCCCAAGGCACTGTGAAAGCCTTAATTTTTCCATTATTGCATGTGTAAGCCCAAGGCACATGGTAACCTCGAGTAATCCTATTTCTTAGCTTGCGTGACTGTTTTAGGCATTTCATCTTCCCAACCATCATGTTTTGAGATCCCTTCTCTTTGGATCTCCCATTGTAAGCTATTTTTCTGTTCTCATATATAAATTAATTGTGATACACATCAGGCCATTACTTCAGCTGGCCTGACGCACATAGTCGTATTAGATTGAATATTCTTCAAAAAATCTAGAATCCTGCCAATATGCTTGATATGGGAAAAATTATGCTTAGCCAATCTAAACTATACCCCATATTACATTTTATACCCTAAAATTTTCAAATGTTCATTTTGCACCCTAAATTATAATCATTGTTGCACTTTGCACTCCAATATTAAGTTTGATATTAACTTAGACGGAAATTCAGAGCTTAGGATGAAAAGTGTAATTAAGAATATAGTTTAAGGTAATAAAGTGTAATTTATCATTTGTTGTTAAAGGATTGAGAAAAGATGCAATTAGATCTTTATACGTGTTAGTGATGTCATATTTTTCCATCTAAGTTAACAACTTAACGACAGAGTGCAAAATGTAACAATAATCATAGTTTATAATGCAACAAGAGTTATAGTTTATGATACAAATCATGCATTTGAAAAGTTTAAGATGCAAAGTGTAATATGAGGTATAGTTTAGAATGGTAAATTTTAATTTTTCCCCTTGAATCTTGATTTATACCAAAAATAACATTATAGACGTGAGACTGAAAAAAATGTTGTACCTACAATATTCTCTTATATAACCATTAGAAATTTTACTAATTAAGCTAATTAAAACCCATACCACATTACTAAACTTTATTAATCATGCTTAATAATAAAATTTTATCCCAAGGAGAAATTTATGGGGTTATATAAGAAAAATTTTTAAATGCGCCTGGCGCATGATATAACGTCTCAGTTAAATAATCAATCGCCAAATATCAATATCTGTTAGGACCCTAGAGGTTCCTAATGGGGATGAGTATAAATTGTAGGAGGATTGATGATAATTGTAGGGAAATTGACTTAATACGAGGTAGTCACCCTCCATAGAGAAAGAAAGAAATTAAGAGACAAAGAGAGATGCACTAAAAAATTGGTTTATTCTTCAATTGATATCTAATGTTGGATTACAATCTTGTATTTATAGTAGATTAGCTCTAATCTCATTAGCCCACATGGCCTTATCCTATTGGTTCTATTATTCCTCATGTGTATTAATAATTCTAACATGTGCTAAATGTAATTAACCATGTGCATTAATAATTTCAACATGTGCTAAATGTGATTAACATGCTTGGAATTCTAACTAACTATCTAACTAACTAACTAAATCTCAATAAAACAATTATTATCCATATGCTTATAGCATTCCTAACAATATCCATATCAAATTGCAATGAGACATAAAATCAGTCTAAGTACAATATGTTCTCCTCTCCACATCTCTCTCCCTTGAACTTTGTTGCAAGACAATAATGCTTACATCATATCTCCAAAAGCAAAAGGAAAGAAAATGTGATAATTGACAAACAGTGAGGAAAGTTTGTGACACTATTGTACTCATTTGGGAGGAAAGAAAAGTTTAACATCTTTTCCTAAGACTTCTATTTCCACGTAGAAAATCAAAGAATAAAGAAAAACATTTATGAAAACAAACATTTTCCATTATTTTTTGTTACAACCTAAAACAATGTATAAAAGAAAGGTGCTCCTCATCTGGCACCTCAGTCTCATCCTGCATCTTAGTCAACTTGAACAACGCTCCTTTTATTGTTCCATTATTTGACTGTATTACCTCATATTTGAACTTATTTAGAAAAGATACAAAAACAAAGAGGGTGGGGCTCTTCAAATTCTCATGGGAGCCTTGAAATTGGTTTATTAACGAAAAACAGAGAGGAAGCTGGTGACATTAAGGGGCCTTGCCATTATGTGGCAGTTGATCATGAGCTCCATCCTCTCACTTGTAGACTGTCTGATCTCCATAAGCTTCCTTCTCCACATCATCTACCATCTGTTCATTGTCATATAAATATAACAAAATTTACATTAAAATTAAACAAACATCAATAAAGTAAAATTAATTTTTGCTTGGAAGTTCTTTGAAATTAGAAATTTTATGTATAGTTTATGCAATGAAACAAAAATGTACTCAATTCAAATTAAGACCTTTTGAAGCATTCTCTTACTAAGTTTCATAACTTCATATTAAATAGAATCATAGAAAAGATAATCATTGTGTAAAATAATATAGCCATACACAATAATTTTAATGAAAAATTAAAACAAATATTTTCTTCCAGCAAGGAATAAGGTTACAAAGAAAAGTACATTTTGATGAAATGGGGAAGGATAGAAATTGGGGTAAGATGGGTGTTTTTCGTTGTTTGATTGAGAAGAAAAAATGAAAGGAAAATAGAGTGGACGATTTTCCACCAAGGCCACAAAACGTAATCTCCCAAAATTAGGATCATGCATGAGTCAGGTTGGATCTGATTGGAGAATTTTCAACCTAATCCAACCCTATCAAGTTAAGTAATACTCAACCCATTCCAACCCGTCACAAGTGTAGAAACCAACCAACAGGGGTGCATTGTTGGGTTTAACCTAAACATTTCATCCCTAGTAAAATAAAAAAGGGTTTTCATCCACTATTTAAAACACTTCTTTTCAAATAAATTATTACAATTTGCATAATATGCTAAAATTTTATTCCAAATTTTCAAATGTATCAAAACTAATTGTCAAAATACCAATATAAATCAAAATCAACTCTTTAAATAAGTGTAATATAGTAATTATATATATATATATATATATATATATGTTGGGTTAAGTTGAGTCAAATGTGCGAATAAAACTATCAATCAAAACCCAACCCAACTCATGACAAGATGGTGAGTTAGATGCACACTCCTACCCAAAATGGAGAGAAAAGAAAGGGAGAGAGTGGATGTAAACTTTTAAAATGACTTTTATGCCCTCTGTCCACGTAATTGTTGCCCACTTATAAAATGATGTTTTATTAAGGGTCAAAAAACCAAAAAAAAAAATTTCAATGATAAAAAAAATTTCACGTGCACTTTACACGTGTTTTAAAGCGTCAAAAATTTCAAAAGTAATGCAAGCCATTCATAAATTTCATAATGTTGCCAAATATTTTTAAATTTCGATAAACAGTGAGTATCATTTAATTATATTCTTAGTATCTTCTATTGTGGGAAAGGCAAGTCACCTCACCTCTAGGATTTGAATCTTTTCTGCTTATCCATTTATATTATCTCATCTTACTTGCTAAATCCTATTGATGAATTTAGAAATTCGCTGTTATTAGCTGAACATCTGTGTAAAACCAGATAAATATGTACAATGTGCTTGAAAAAAAGGATAAGATTATATTTCTTAAGAAAAAGAATTTGTTATAGTTTAGTTCATGAGCAAGTTTAGTCCCGTAAGGTTAAACAGATAGCATTTTGTCCTTTAAATAACATTGTCAATCTAAGGGCTACAATCGATCACTTAAAGTCTTTGAATTAATTTTAATTCCAGGTACTCTATGAGCCGAAATTTAGGAACTAACACCACATTTTGGCCCAATCATAAAACTACAATTACAAATGATAACTGCAAGAGAAAGAAAGAGGTAGATCTTTCTGGTGATGGCTGGTAAGAGGGAAGGCATGATATCAACAGCATCTTAATACTTAAGATGCAAGGCATCCTTGGTGAGACCTTGAGCTGCCATAGTCACATCTCCAACCACACCCACCAAGAAGTGTCTTATGTTGTCCAAAGCATCAGCTCGTACAGAAGTAGCAGCTAGTTTCTCCAATACCGTCTCCTTTATGGCTCCAAAGTTCTTCCTTACATCAGTAGTCACACCCAATTGTTTTACCTTTTTACTATGTAACTCTTGTTGAGCTATTGATTTCATCCCTGGAAGCCAATGCAACAATCTAAAGCCATAATCCCTAAGATATAACTGCAACATTTATGAGCTTTTACAAAATATATGGTTTTATGATCAATATTAAACTGGCTAATTCATGTGAAACCGACCTTGCATATACATGTCACACAGTATATATTATTACCCCATCTATCATAAGCAAACAAGACTTTCAAAAATATTTATTTATTTATTTATTTATAATCCTATTTACTTTTTATTATTAACATAGGAACAGCTTAACTCTGCGTCTCTGCGCTATTAAGAATTAACAAATCTCCATCTTAACGTGTCACAATCACTTTTCTGAAAGAGTTGATATTACTAATAAGATAATGAATTTATTTGCTGATTCTTTCATAACTTGTTTCATGGGTGCCACACTGCAGATTCATTACCGATAAAAGCTAACCAGAAATAGGACCAATTCATTCAAATTGAACCGAGTTTTCTTTTATCTAATTAGTCCAGAATCAGGACAGAACCAGTTTTAGTTATTATGCAATTTATGATATCTGGTTTTGATGAAATGTAATCCAAAGAACAATGCTCAAACTGGTTTTGGGCGACCATTCATCAATGCACCAAATGCGTAAAACTTCCACTTCTATAGAGTCTAAGAGAGACTTTAATTCTCGAACTCAAACTCGGAACATATCGTTTCGGCAGGGGATACTTGCCATCACAGTAAGATCATGCCTCTATTAGTCATCCCTTGGTACAGTGATCAGAAGTCTGAGTTCAAAGGATACACCTTTGACCATACAAATTGTATGTCAAACCACACAGTCAAACCTATTTCCAGGACACAGGTTATGGAATTAAGGATTCGCATATTCCTTATAGTCATCTTTCTCTAAGAATGCCAAATATTAAAAAGATCATCCGGCGTTCACGTCATGTCACTGATTACTTTTCTCTACTACATCTTTGTTTACCTAGTGGAAACTTTTCCTCTGAATCAGCAATATTAGGCTTGTTGGCATATGCGGAATTTTATTGATAAATAGCAATGGATTACAAGGTTTATTTTTGTGATGCAGAGCTGCTGCTCTTGCACAATGCTAGGCAGATTTTTCTTGATCTGCATAAACCAGAACAATAACTTATTTATACTTGAAAGAGCGCCTTCTAGACTTCTAAATGCATGTAACTGACCCTAAGGAACACAGAACACCAACAGGCCTGAAACACTAACAGCCATCATCTAGAAATTTCTTTATTAAAATTACAAATTAATTTTAACAAGGCTTTGTGAAGTCCCTATTGAATCATCTCTTCTTCTCAAACAAACGGGAAAAATAGAAAGCCTGATGTGAAGAAGAGATGAATTGATATAACAGGGAAAAATAGAAAGCCTGATTTGAACAGGGAAACTGAATTGGTTTCAAGTCTATGACAAGGACCTGCCAACATATCTACGACAGATTCTGTAGCTGTCTAATTGCAAGGAAACGAGGAGACTGTGCTTTAGGAACTCCCATGAAATCTCACATATGAAATTGATTGTTCTGAAACTGATCAGTTGGGCTGTTAAGATCCCGATTGATGGCTTTTGGTTTTCCACTCAATCTTTCAATTGTGTCTGGATAGATGTCATTAAACCAGTCATCTTTCGGAAGCACACTGACAACAAGATCAATCTCAGTCTCAGGATAGCCAAATAGTCTAATGCACACGCGAACACAATTGCAATTTTTTTTTTTTTCTTAAGACAAACTATTTAATATTCTTTCTCAACAAAAGTTCATCTTGTAAAAGAAGTTGAAGACTGAATAACTCTCACACGTTTTAGCTAGGCATCCATTGATCAGTTAAAATCCTCTTTGATTCACACCTTGTTTGAGTGGTCTCAAGTTTGGGGTTTTATTCATCGTACCTCTGTTGTAGAGTTTCACAATTCTCATAGCTATGCTTTTTATTCTTTTGGCTCTTTGTGTTCATCATCATGAAAACAAAGCGTTATTATTTGTAATAAAGCAATTCTATTTACTTATTAATTTAAAATTATAATAAATGATTTGGTTGTTTTACTCTTAATTATATATGGAAATATGACGTCATGGTATTCTTGTATTAGAAATACTTATGGAAAAGATACTCTACTAACCAAAGTCATAGTAAAACATAATTATCCATGGTCAATCATATTAACAATGCAGGCTTTATTTCCCGTGATATTATGCTATGCCAAAATCAGACTACAATAATGATTTCTTAAAAAAACAAAAGTAGAAGTCACAAACCAAAAGACAGGATCCTGGATATTGCTTCAGACAAAGAGATTCTCCTATCTTGGGGAATTTTCAGTAAACAGCTTTATCAAACTGCAGCCCTCAGCACAGCATTAAAACACTCAACAAATGTCCTGGTTCAACTAAAAGAAGTGGAAAAAAATGGTGTTCATGAAGGGCAGATGAAGACAATAAAGGGCTCCATTTCGGTGCCACTCAATCTGGGATTCTTTGGCTGACAAGACAAAGATCTCTAACTGGAAGGCTTGTTAATAGGTGGGTCTTGAGTTAATACTGGCTAATCTGAGTAATGATAGTAATGAATAATGAGGAAGAGTTTTGATGATTAAGTAGCTTGAAGGAAAAGGAGTAGGAGGAGATGAAGAGGATGAGGATGAGGACCCTATAGGGCCTGGCATTGGCTGATATGGTTGAGACTAAGAGGATTAGCAAGTGGCTGAGAAGGATGAGTGGAGTCAATGACAACATGCCCATGGATGAAGAAATCTTTGCAGACTTCTTTTTTTTTGGATATTTTATATTAAAATTTGAATATGACCTGCTTTTATTGGTCCATAATTTTTTTTTTATAGGTCTTTTATAGATCCATAAATTGAAGTGTCTGTTACCAATATATTTTTCAGAAATATGAAAAAATTGCTAAATACTTTTTCAGAATAATTACTAACTACAAGGGATATTACTAAAAGAAGCGGAAAACAAATGGGACTCAAGAGAACACCATCAAACCCCAAGGTAGACACTTCACCTCAAATTTTATGTATGTAAATGTCTGCCTGTATATGTTAGTCTGTAAATGTATATGTATGCATATAAAAATATCGATGGTGATTACAATGAAAGGAAAATGCTAAGCTGATTGATAACCCTGAAAAGGAAGCGGGAGAAAAAAGCCTACCTCTTTGGATCCACTCCATTTGCAGCAAATGCCACAATGGCTTTTGATATGATTCCATTGACTACATGATGTAATTTCTGAGATAAGTAGTGACCTTGGGAAGTGAAACATATGACAAACTTCATGTCCAAATGGAACTGCACATGATACAACATATAAATAGAAGGCTGGTGTTTCAAGTAATGAGTGCTGGACAAGAGAACATGGCTACTGCTATTTAAAACCGCAAAAGTGTGAGTTATGATGATTTTACATTGAAAGTGAGTGGATGGACATGGGATTTATATACATGTTGTAAACCTAGAGGACCGAAAGGCTTTGGTCCTTCTAAATTATCACTCCAAAAGCTTTGGTCTTCCAAAAGACACGAGATGACAGTTTCCATTACTCTCATTACTGCCAATGTAGCAAACCTTTCCCTGCCAACAAACATATCTGCTGCTATGGTTGCCATTCTATTCAGTTTTGCAAAGAGTTCCTGGTTGTAACAGAGTAACATCACAAATTTTTCAGATGCAGTAAATCCCCATCCAAAAACCAAGTAAAGAATTATAAAACTTCTCAATTTACCTAGACATTCAATGCATGAACTCACAATTTGAAATATATCAAATAATATTGGTCCTCCTTTAGCATAGGTATTTATTATGACTCAGAAACCGTTTTTACTAGACCCAAACATTTGGGTTAAAGAGCTGTTGGTTCAGTGAATGTAATATGCATATCTTCATATGTAGCAGACTATTCCTTACATGCCCCCAAAATGGGCAGACCTGGACTAGAACATAATCCCAAATGCCAGAGCTTGAACAGACTTTTACCAAATGATAATTAAATAATACAGAGAAGCAAGAAAGCTCTTTTTTTTTTTGTGCATGAATATTATTGACTAGCGAGATTTATTGGAAATACTATCATTCTGAATCTGAAACTAAGCCCTTCTGTTGATGTGCTACAAAGCTATTTCTACAGCCAGTATGATCATAATTATAATGAAAGAACCTAAAAACTGACCAAATAGAGATTCAAGTTTCAAGGTATGCAAATGCTTACTGATCAAAAACACAGCAAGTATGCAAATCACCTTTTTATCTGTAGGTAAGAAAGTATGAATGTTTCTTCATGCAAAGAAATAATGTGAAGGTAATTAATCACCGTGAAACTGTAAATCTGTTCTTACTATTGAGAAGGTAGTTGCTCTAGTAAATTCCTATAATTTTATATTTGAAGATTTTGGAACTTAAGTTATAAAATATTGTCTTTATAGATAAAATTAAAGGTAAACAACAATGTGAAATATTGAATATTAATCTCACAGAAAATAAGAACTTACACAAGGACCACCTATATATGATTGCAAGTACAAAGCTAGGATAGATATTTATTTTCTAGTTATCAAACTTTGACATGATTGTGAATCAAACAAAATAAGCACGTAGAGATCTTGAAATAAGAAAATATATAGAAGTTATACAAAGATCATTTCATTTTTAATGAATGAATGATTAACATGCAAAAATTATGAATTTAAATTAAATATAAGATTGTGTGTCTTCTAACAAAGAACAAACACATTGTGTGTGTGTGTGCGCGCCTGTGTATACATGCACGCATACGTCTTATAAAATCTACTGACTAACTGAAAATTAACCAAACTTCATACTTTCAGTCAACTAGCAGCGAGAATACATTAAGAAAGTACAAAGTATCAGTTAAATAAAGTACATGGAAAATTAGAGATGGAGACCACTCAAATTCTTCCACATTTTTATCCATAGTCATGCACATGTCTGCAGTAAGATGTCTATCACCTGCCTCTGTAAAAATGAGATCAAGAGTATGCTGACAACAAAAAGTATCTTCTAATCTGTCAATTGAGCTCACAAGCCACCTCTTCCATTCTCCTTGATTAGGCTGACGGTTATCCAAAGGCCTTCTATGTGCATCATCCTTGTAAGTAGCCTGATTAAGTGGAGAGAGTTTCATGGCCACGCATGAGACCAGTTCATCCGCTAATAATGTTGCATTTGCTAGCAATGCAAATGACAGAGCTTCAGTCTTACCCATTTGGACAATTTTATTATCAGAACCTTCACAGTTTTCCTCTTCCTCCGTTGAATCTAATAATGCTTTTATGAGCATGTTCACACATGATTCAAATACTTGAAACAAACCTTCCAGCATTGGACCTCCTAACTGCAAACTTAGCAGTGGTCCTACATCCTCATAGTAATCCTGCAAAAGCATGTGGAGAATGCAGCCAATCATATTAATTAGGGATTTAAATCCATAAAATTGAAACCCCAACCCTCCACCGAAAAGTTTAAAAAAATAAATAAATCAACAAAAGGATCAATCAATATTCCCCAAAGGAACAATTTGTTAATTAATTGGAACTTAGATGGGAATCATTACTTCACCTGGGCCATCGAATTGAACCGATGAGCAAGGTATGCACTTGAAGGCGTGCCAGATTGACGTGCAGCCGTTGAAGAATTTGTGGGGACCCAATCCTCATCAGCAACCAGAGAAGCAGTACTCACTTCAATTCTTTTTAAACTCGCATTAACTGCTCGTTCAACGCAAGGTGTAAAGAGTTTAGAAAGCACAGGACAAAGTGCCAAGCCATGAGCTTCTAACGATGAACAATGACCTAATGCTATTTGAACACATTCTGCAGTAGCTCTTAAACCCCCAGCAGTTGCTGATGATGCTAATGCATGTTGTTTGACAATGAGAGCAAAAACCTCCATTTGCTTGGTAGCCCACATCAAAAGCTCAGAAGTATAAGCTGGTTCCTTACCAAAAGTGGCCAACGGAACACTTGTAGCTTGAGCAATAGTAGAGAACACCAGCTGAAAGAGAGCAGCAGAAAATGAGATGCTTGAAGGGCAAAGGCTGTGCATATTACACTGACATCTTTCTTTTTCTTTTTTTTTTGATAAGAATCATTCGAAAGACTTTTAATGAAACTGACCAACGGTCAAATTGATTACATCATTTTGAATCTGAATTCCTATTACAGATGGGGTATCCTCTACCCAGACGACGCAATCCTCTACCCTTCGGGCATGCTGTGCCAAAAGGTGTGCTGCCTGGTTGTTGCCCCTGCGGGTGTGGGATGCCTTCCATGAGCTGCCTGGATATCTTTCTAAATGTGCATTTAAGTAGCAAAAGTCGTACTTTACCAACAGGACGGACAGGATTTCAAGCTCGGGCCCGAGATAAGCAAAAATAAAAAAAATCAAAATACATATCCATACAGTATTAACAACCTTTCAACTAAGATAAATACACAAAATTATTATTTTTTAATATGTCAAGATGTAATCATTTACAAACAAAAACAAAAGACATAATACACTATTATTTTTTAATACATAGAGCATTATTGTTTTTTTACTTTTTTTTTTTAATTAAAATTTACATAGACTGGGTTGATAATTCATGAGTTTGGAGGAAGCCTAAGTCTAAATTTTATATTTTTTACTGAAAATTAAACTACTAATTTTTTTTTTTTTTTTTGGTCCTAGGGGGCCTGAGCCCCCACAGGTCCCCATCTAGGTCCATCCCTAATTACCAACTAGTGAGCAAGGGATACGGCACTACCTTTCTCGGCAAGGGAGACCAATTTCACACCATGGGATACATTGGTAAGAGCATTACCATTAGGTATGTCTAATGCCAAATATTTGGCATTTGACATACCAAACACCAAAAAAGATGTTGTAAATGCCAAAATATTTGGCATGAGTAAACAATACAATCTCAAATATGAGAGCATACGAACAGAAATGGTATAAGTTTTAATATTTTTTTACTCTCTTTTCTCTCTTCTCTCTCATTCTTCATCAGACATCAAACTTCTCCTCTTTTCTTCTTTCACTCTTTTTTTTCTCACTCTCGTTGCTTTTCTCTCTTCCTCTTAGCCTCGCCGCGCCACCTCCTCGACCTGATGCCAACCTTTGTTGCTATGGTTTTTTTTTTTTTTTGAATGGGTTCTAATGGATGGGTCAATGATGGGTTAGTTGGTCGGCAGTGGGTGAGTTGGCGGCGGCAATGGGTGGGTGTGTGGGATGCAGTGGGTCGGTGGTGGGTTGTGTTTTTTGTTTTTGTTTTTGTTTTTTGGTGGTTGTGATTTTCTGATGTGGTGGGTTTGATTTTGGGTGTTTATGTGGTGTTCTACTGTGGTGGTTTTGGTGTGAGACAGTGGTGGGGTGCTATGGTTGTGGCGGCAATTTGGTGATTGTGGTGGTGATTATTGGATGGTTGTGGTGGTAATTTTTTGGGTTTTTTTTTTTTTTTTTTTTTTTTTTTTTTTTTTTTTTTTTTTTTTAAGGTGGTAATTTATGGGTTTGTTTGATTTGAGATGGTTTTTGAGGTTTGTGAATGTGGCGGGTTTTTGTGGATGTTGGTTTGTGCCCGTGGTGGCTGTCAGTGTTGTTGCGGTAGTGATTGTTCGTGGCCATTGTTGCGGTAGTGGTGGTTATGCCATTGTTGTTGTTGTTGATGATGGGGAGAAGTTAATATATTATTTTAATATGTTGTAAATATTATTTTAATATATAAAATTGAAGAATAAAACATGTGATGGATGAGATATTGTAAAATAGTGTGGTAAAATAATAAAATAAACTTTTGGTGTGTCAAAATGACATTTTTTATAGAAGAGTTGATGAGAATGCTCTAAGGGATATTGATTCCACATCTTTCACGGTAGTAAAAGTTATAATAGGAACACTGTTATACAATAATAGATTTTAGTTACAATCATTTTGATTTTTGCGCAAGTTGAAATAGAAATAACATCTATAAGCTTACCATGCGATGATCAAAAATTGTCCACCCTCCGTAAAAAATGGGGTATATTGGACACATGTATATTCTGTTGACCCTTCTCTCATCACTCAGGCCACATGCTACTTTCATACGTCCATTATTACCCCAACTCGTCCCCCAAGAGTTTTGAATGTCAAAACACTTTTGACCATTTTCTTCACCATATCCTCTTATCACTACCATATGCCAAAAGAAAGAGTCATCCGTCTTTTCAAGTGCATCATCCTCTCCTTCATAGACTCCACATCCTTTCCAATTTTCAAATATTTCACCAACCTTTGAAGATGCTATTACCGGCTGATGAAAACCCAAGAAAGCACAATTCAACAGGTTATCCTTGATAGTACAAAATAAAAAATTACAGGATGATTCCAATTATAATGAGGAAAATAGTAACACTAACGAACCCATGATTGTGGCAAAAGAACCACTTATTATTTAGGCTGAAACAATGACCAGCACGCTAGAGGAGACAAAGTAAAACCACACAATTTTCTACTTTAATGTTTGGAAAAGAAAAATCCCGACGTGTCCCGACAGCAACAATTATATTTACTCCCGTCCAAGTCTGCAGACAAAGCCCAACAATACCAGAGCTAAGGTACACATAAAAAATTATATAAGGGAATTTTGAGAGATTCAGATTATTAAAGCGTGATATTGTGGGGAAAAGCATGCATACTTACAGATTTTTTTTTTTTTTTTTTTTTTTGAGAGAGCGTACTTACAGATTTGAATTAGCATCACTGAGTAGAACTTGATAGTTTATCTACAACAAATGAACAAACTTTGGTTAGTAATGAAGAAATTTATACTAAAAAATAAAAAGAAGATTGACCCCTAAAATCTCAAATTTAGTTCTTCAACTAAACTTTTTTTTTTAATACCTTATCTAAATAGATTGAGTTGGTGTTTTAAAAAAGTAACCTTGTAAAATCATCATAGAAATGTTTTGACAATATTCACTTCTCTCCGTCATTTTTTTTTGATACAAGTATTGTTCAATACTATGTCCATTCCAGCACACACCCAATTCCAAGCGCTGCGTTTTGATTACCCAAGCAAGATTTTGGTAATTCCCTGCAATTGCATGAGCCGCGTATCTTACAGTTATTTATGCAATCCAATTAACTGTTAATTAGGTAAATCGTCCCGAGTCTTAACTCTGTTTGTAAAATCATCATTGTAATCAAGAACTGTAATTTTCATTTTGAATAGAAATAGAGATTCATTTTTTTCTCAAAGCTAAGACTTGACATGGCTAAATGTCCTTAAGGACGTACTCAAGGCTGTCTCAAATACAATAAACTTTCCTTGTATTAGTAAAGCTGGTCCTTTTATATGAAATCCTCTAACGCTTTTCTAAGGCCACTCCGTGTTGAATGCAGGTAGCTGATGAGGCGGTTATTGGATCAAATTCCAAATTCCACACATATAAAGAGTGTGCTCTCTAAAGTGTACAATGTATGTAAAGAGTGTGCTCTTTATATATAAAGAGTGTACAATGTATATACCATTAAAGTGTGCTCTCTAAGTTTAACCACATTTTAGTTGAGTCAGCTTATCAAAAAATAATAAAAATTAATTAGAGTTATCTAACTTTGTTTTTGTTTAATTGAATCCTTATAAGTTTCAAATTTATTCAATTAAGGTATCTCTATCAACTTTCACTAATTTTTTTTTTAATTTTTGAAAAAAAAAAATCAATAACTAAATGGATTTTTTTAATTTAAAAAATTTGAAGAAAAAATATATATAAAAATTGGGACACGTAATTGCAAAATCTAACGAAATTTGATGGAAATGACTTAATTGAATGAACTTGAAACTTAGAGAGCTCTATTGAACAAAAGTAAAGTAAAAGAACTTAAATAAATTTGGTCAAATTTAGAGCGTGCAATTTGCAATTTTGACTATTTTTTATTGAGAAGTGCTACATCCAAAACCTATATAGAGTCTGTTTAGAAACTGCTTATTTAACTAAAACTAAAAATTTTTTGCTAAAAATATTATAAATAAGGCTAAAAGCTATATGAAATAATACAATAGTATCCATGTATAGTACCAAAAAGTACAATAAGACTTATGAATAGTAACAAAAATAAACTAACTAATACATAAGTAGAAAAATGTCTTTTTTAGTCAATGCCAGAGGCAATCATAGTTTCTTTTCTCCAATATTCCACCATAAACATAAAGTATGCACTTCTTTCAATGAAGCGACCATTGGAATTAAAGCGTTGGTCTAAATCCGTAAGTCAATTATCCTTCAGCTACATTTGGTATAGCTTCTTATTTATGCATTTTGAAAATGAGTTGTTAGAGAAAGTTGCACTTAGACAAAAAGTGATGTTTAATAAATAAAAGTGCAATTTCAAAATGGGAACTTGGTTAGCTTTTAATGATAGCAACCTCATGACGAGGGAGGAAGATTCATCCACCAACTCCATTTTCCAAATTTTGTTGCTCCTAATAACTAGATTAACCCCACAAAAACCTTCTCATTATAGCAACTAGTTAAGCACAAAGGATGTCAAAGGAGCTTAGAGCAAATTATGAGGCATACACTAGTACAAATTAGGCCACCACTTTAATTAAAACTAGTCGATGTCCTACATGATGTGCGCATACTTTATACTTTTATTTTAAAATAATTTCTAACTATTCTTTTTGGTCCTATAACACTCATCTTATGTACAATTATATTATACATATCATTAATAGGAAGAAAATAAAAAGAACCAAAATTATTATGAATATACATTGTGGGGGAGATAGGTCCAGGAATACGTATTTATGTATATATTGGGGCCTCCAGCCCAATCCGAGAATATTAAGTAGTCCAAGAATGAGTAAATATCTTACTAAAATTCCGTGTTGGTGTATAAAGAAGTAAAGTCTGATCATAATCATCCGAGGAGGTGGTCTGAGGAGGAATACCTCTTCAACTCAGTTACGTAGAGGTCGGAATGTATTGTCTACCACCCAGAAGCAACGTACCATAAGACTCTGTTGATAAGGATATGCATCACGAGAACAAAGTACCAAAAAAACAGAAAAAAAAAAAAAAAAACCATGAAATATCTAAAGAAAAAGTTACTACCACCGCATTGAATGCTTTACAGCTAACTCTCTAACCGCATTAATGAAGAAATGATACTTGAGCAGCAGTGTTTAACTTTACAACTACTTCCAAAAGCTTCAAGAAGAAGTTGATGGGACAAGTATTTAGACCAACAACATGATCCATACGTGGAAGGCAGAGAGAGGAGGAAGGATGGGATAAAAGGGAGAGGAGACCCTTAGGATAAGGGATAGGAGAAAAAAAGGAAAGGAAACACTGTAGACTCAAGAACAATATCTGTAATATGTCCTTAAGAGAAAGAAACATAGGAATCAACCTCCTCGGCTTGAGTCCGAGGACAATTTTCACTATACAAAATATTCCATCTTCATCATACTGTGATTTTGGCCCATTGTCATTGTCATCTAAACTCATTAGAACCTAGATTTCTAACCAACTCTCTATAAATTTATTGTATTAGGCTTTTTGGGCCTATTCCCTTCGTTTTGTTGGGCCTAGGTTCTAAATTGTGACCATACATATATAATTAAGAATATGAATATATGTACGTAGCCTAAATGAATTCACAATTATTTAATTATTTTGGCTAATTAAAGTGTACAATATCACGATAGGAAGAGGAAATAGCAAATTGATGTGGCACTTAATAATAAGAGACTTATCAGGAAGATTGTAGAGAAAATCTTTCAAAATGTGTGTCATATATTATAATGGTAGCCCATATTTTGGAGATTGTGGGAAAAAATTAATGCAGAAAGGTCACACTTGGGTCATAATATGTGAAGTAATAAATGGGCTTAGGTTTTTCAAAAGGTTTGGATTGATTTTAATTTAATTTTAAGCTATAGGTCATCTTTTAAATAACAATAAAAAAAAATTAATGTGATTTTTTGAATAATAGTAAAAAAAAAACTTAATGAAAGATGTTAAAAATGCTAAATGAAATGTTAGAGCGCCAGATGGCAGGAGCTCATGTACTCCCACATGAGGTCTCTAGTTATATATATATATATATATATATATATATATATATATGTATATATTGATTGTACATTCCATAAACATGGGTGGACCTAGATCTTATTTGATTATTGTGAAACCAAGAGCATTTTTTTAACAATTTGATATATAGATTTCTAGGCATTTTCGATGTAAAAGTAGAGAGGAACAAGCACATTTTCAGCAACAATGCTGATATTGATGATGTCCCAATTCTAGCACATTAAGTGGTAATCCTACTAGTAGTCAGCGGCAACAATTTACCAGATTGGGGTCCATTGACTATCAAAAAGACGATGTCAAAATTAATTCAGAACATAATATTAGGAGACCAATATATTACATTCCTGAATTGATTTTATTTTATTTAGTTTCCCTATTCACGTTATTTGTTGACTTAGAATTCCAACTTCATTTTGCTCAAAAAAAAAAAAAAAAAAAAAGAATTCCTTGTTCATAATCATCAACCATAGTTGACACTATCTGCAGGAGTTTCTCTGTCGCTAAGAGAGGTGCTTCCATCTCCTCTTAGGCAGTAGAACTGGAGTCCCTTCTAGTAAGGCTCTCTTCTTCCCTCGCGTGACAACGTTACGTGTAGGGCTAGTGGTGTTTTCTTTTTTCAGGGGTTTGGGAAACAGATTTTCTTTTTTCGACTTTTCGAGAGCCACGTTATGGATGAACTTACAAAACATTGGAACTGTCTCTCTCTTTCTGAGAGAGAAGGTGACGATCTCTGTCTCACGAGGAATCGATGCACAACTGAACATCTCATTGCAGCACTCTTTTTAACCCGACGAGCTCTCAACATGGAAGCGGTGGCGAGAACTTTCAAACCACTGTGGCGTGTTGATTCCGGATTCACTGTCAGCAACGAAGGCGCTCACAAGGTTATATTTAGCTTCGAAAACAGTAAGGATGTGGATCGCATTTTATCTGGGGAACCTTGGAGCTTCGATAAGTCACTGGTGATATTACAACGATATAATAGGCACACTTCCTTGGACGATCTGACATTTGATAAGGTGTCTTTTTGGGTTCAAGTCCATAATATCCCCATAGGATACAGAACGAAGTCAGTGGCAGAGGATATATGCGAGGCAATTGGGGTAGTGGACCGTTCAACAGAAGCTGCCGAATGTGACTGTGGTACCTACGTTAGAGTCCGAGTCACCTTAGATGTTTATCAACCATTATGTCGGGGTCGAATTATCAAGGTGGAGGATGGAGAGAAAGTCTGGGTTAATTTCCGGTACGAGCGTCTCCCTAACATATGCTATTGGTGTGGATGTTTCGACCATAGCGACAAAGACTGTGATATTTGGATTGAAAGTAAAGGTACTCTTCAGACTACTTCCCAGCAGTTTGGATCATGGTTGCGTGCAAATCAGACGGGTCCATCAAAGCGAAATGTCATTCGTGTTTCGGGATTCTATGAGGATAGACCGGAGAATATTTCTACACGGAGACGTCGTGAAGGGAAGAACTTCCCCACGCCGGTGAGGACGTCGGAAGCAGTGAACCAACCGGAAAAAGGCAATTCTGATATGGAGGCAGATTTTGAGGAATTTCCAAATACAGAAGCCGGAGATAGTATGTGCCAACATGGTAAGTCAAATCCTTCCCTCCTAGAGCGCGAAAATATGGGAGATTATTTCTCGCAGAAAATCAGGGAGATTGACAAGGATCTCGGTATTCATGACAATTCCACTAATTCAGCACAAGTCAAGAATATCAGTCCAAATAAGGAAAACTCTCCTCTGTTTGACTTGGAACATTTAAGAAGTAATTTAGAGGAAAAGCAAAGTATGCTACGGGATCAGGGTTCGACCCACAAGCTTCACGATGGATGTGGTACACCCCTCCATGAGATAACAAATGCACCTCAGGTACCAGCATCCAATGCAGCTCCCCTACCAACTAAGTGGAAGCGCTATCTACGCGTAGCTAAGAAAGATGAATCCCCTGCTTCCAAGGATGAGGTGCCTGGTTCAAAACGCTCTAGCAATATGCTTACTGATCAAAGTGAGTTACCAAATAAGAAATTAATGGTTTCTTGCCTTGATAAAGAGAACATTCAGATAATGGCGGAGGCTGGTTCCCAGCCCCGCCAGGCACAATGAGTTGCATCGTTTGGAACTGCAGGGGGCTTGGGAACCAACTAGCAGTTCAAGAGCTTGTGGAATTAGTGCAGGCAAAAGCTCCCACTGTCGTGTTCATAGCCGAAACACTGGCAGATGAAGCAAGGCTAGATTTTGTAAAGGAACGTATACGGTTTGATCAGAAGCATGTTGTTCAAAGGATCAATAAAGGAGGAGGTTTAGTGTTATATTGGAAGAATGATGTAGAACTTGAAGTAGTGTCTTCTTCACTGAACCACATTGATACAGTCATCAATAAAAACTCAGCTGGAGCATGGCGTTTTACCGGTTTTTATGGCGAACCCGAAACACACAAGCGACACGAATCTTGGGACCTCTTACGTAGATTGCATGGGCAGATTTCACTACCATGGTTATGTGCAGGAGACTTTAACGAAGTTACTAAACAATCAGAGAAGTCAGGCGGTAGAATTCGACCCCGGGTTCAAATGCAACTTTTCAGAGAAGCCTTAGATGAATGTGGCTTCATGGACTTAGGCTTCAAAGGTTTCCCATTCACGTGGAGCAAACATTACCGCACCGGAGTTTCTATTTGGGAGAGGTTAGACAGGGCAGTAGCTACGGTGGAGTGGTTCTCAAATTTTCCGGGCACTCGAGTTCACCACATAGACAGCATGACATCTGACCATAAATTTTTGTGGATTGAACAAGCTGGTCTGGAGTTTCAACCAAAGAAGAAGCCATTTAGATTTGAGGAAATGTGGCTAGCTGACAAAGGATGTGGGGAAACGGTGGAAGGTGTGTGGTTGGCAAATTATGAGGAGTTTGGTAACCAACGTGTGCTTAAAAAGATAGAGAAATGTGGGAAGGAACTTGCCCATTGGAGTCAAAACTGCTTTGGGAGCGTCAGAAAGGAGCTGGACAAGAAGAAAAAAGAGTTGGCTCGGGTAGAGAAGATGGCACTTCAGAGTGGGGGTTCTCTTCGGATTGTGGAACTTAGGAATGAAATAAATGCTTTGATGGGAAAAGAAGAAAGGATGTGGCGCCAAAGGTCAAGGAATCTTTATTTAAAGAATGGAGACCGTAATACACGGTTTTTTCACTGTAAAGCCACCCAAAGGAAGAAGTGAAACACTATAGCAGGGATCCAAAATCAGTTTGAGGTGTGGTGTACTGAGCCAAGTCAGATTCAAGACATTTTTTTGGATTATTACAATCAGCTCTTCAAGTCGTCCAATCCGATTGAGATGGTTGCTGAACTGGACTCTATTCCTAGAGTGGTGACTGCCGAAATGAATGAGATTTTGTCCAAGGAATTTCAATCATGGGAAATAGATAATGCCTTGAAGCAAATGGCACCGTTAAAAGCTCCGGGACCGGATGGAATGCCTCCATTATTCTATCAAAATTTTTGGGATTTGGTAAGAGGTGATGTATGTGGCTCAATTTTAAATTTTTTGAATTCAGGTTCCCTTCCCAACCCTCTGAATCATACTTTTGTGACTTTAATCCCAAAAACAAAAAATCCGGAAAGGGTAACGGAGTTTCGACCCATTAGCCTTTGTAATGTTTTGTATAAAATTTTTTCGAAGGTGCTTGCTAATAGGTTGAAGAAGGTGCTGCCCTATATCATATCCGAACACCAAAGCGCTTTTATCAAAGGCCGTCTCATCACGGACAATATCCTAGTGGCTTACGAGACCCTACACTATATGAAGAATCACAACTCCGGGAAATCGGGTTACATGGCACTTAAATTAGACATGAGCAAGGCCTATGACCGGGTTGAGTGGCCTTTCCTTAAAAAAGTCATGGAGCAAATGGGGTTCCAAGAACGATGGATAGCTCTAATCATGGAATGTGTCACCTCGGTAAGTTACTCTCTCTTGATTAATGGAGAGCCATGTGGTAATATAAAACCAAGTAGAGGGATTCGTCAAGGTGATCCACTATCACCCTATCTCTTCTTGTTGTGTTCAGAAGGCCTTCATAGAATGATACATAAGGCAGCCACCAATGGAGACATCCAAGGGGTTTCCATTTGTCGTAATGGTCCAAAACTAACCCACTTATTTTTTGCAGACGATAGTCTTTTGTTTTGCAGGGCCACAACACAAGATTGTCAAAAAGTATTGGCTATTTTATCATCCTATGAAAAAGTTTCGGGACAAAAGTTAAATAGAGACAAGACGGCGTTGTTCTTTAGTAAGTCCACTCCCATTGACATGCAAAGCAGAATTATGAGTGACCTTGGTGTGACTAGGTTGACAAACTATGAGGAATACTTGGGGCTACCATCCATGGTGGGGCGAAACAAGAGGGCCAGTTTTGAGCATTTGAAGCAAAGAGTATGGAAGCGTTTACAAGGGTGGGAAGGAAAATTGCTTTCCCAAGCCGGAAGAGAAGTGTTAATTAAATCCGTTATTCAAGCAATACCCACTTATACAATGAGTTGTTTCAAACTCCCGGTCACGTTGTGCCACGATTTAGAAACTCTTGTTCGGAAGTTTTGGTGGGGTCAAAGGGGAGATAGAAGAAAGGTGCATTGGGTGAAGTGGGATGAGTTGTGTCAACCTAAAAGCCAAAGAGGTATGGGATTCAAGGATCTCACAACTTTTAATGAAGCTATGTTGGCAAAATTGGCATGGAGACTCCTACATGATAAGAACTCTCTTTTTCATAGAGTCTTCAAGGCAAGATTCTTCCCTAGAGGCACAATCTTAGAGGCAAAAGACTCTCCCTCAGCCTCGTATGCATGGAAAAGCATTCTTGTTGGTCGAGATGTGATAGCTAAGGGAGCCTTGTGGAGAGTAGGTGATGGGAAACAAATCAGAATTTGGGGCGATAGCTGGCTTCCTACAAAACAAAAATCTAGAATTACCACTCCGGTGATATTTGGACAAGAAAAATCATGTGTTGAAGTATTGATTGATACGGTCTCTAGAAGGTGGCGGACAGATGTGATTGACCATGTTTTTGAGAAAGCTGAAGCAGAGATCATTAAGAGTATCCCTTTGAGTTCTACCAGCCAGCCCGATGCAATAGTTTGGCCTTTTACTCCATCAGGCCAGTATTCAGTACAATCCGGCTATAGGTTCTTGCGAGACAGCTCGGCTGAATTACAAAGAACAGACCATGACGTGGAATTTTGGAGAAACATATGGGGAATGGAGGTGCCAAGTAAAATAAAAAATTTCGTGTGGCGAGCATGCAAGGAAGCTTTGCCAACAAAAGGGAACCTGCTCCGAAGAAAGATTACTACATCAGCCCTTTGTGACAGCTGTAAATCAACTGATGAGGATGGTGCACATGCTATTTTCTATTGTTCTAACTTGCAGGTGATTTGGAGTTCGGATCCACAGTGGAGCTGGCTTGCGGCTTTGCAGGGGCATAATGTAAAAGGAATTTTTCAGAGAGCTTTTGCAGAGAACAGAGATGCTGAACTGCTAGCTATCACGGGATGGGCAATATGGAACCGTCGGAACCAGTCCAGATTGAAGGAAGCTGTGTGTCCTCTATCTCATATTCTCCCACTGTCAAAGGAAAGGAAGGCTGAATTCCAGAATCTCCAACCAATTGCAAGGGCTGCTCAACATAGGAATCATACACGATGGAAGCCACCGGAGGCAGAAACTTATAAGGTCAACTACGATGGCGCGATCTTTGCAGAAAAAGGAAGAGCTGGCATAGGAGTAGTCATACGAAATGCTGAAGGGTCGGTCATGGCTTCTCTATCACAGCAGGTCCCTCTCCCAACAACAGTGGCCCAAGTTGAAGCTATGGCAGCTCGGAAAGCGGTTGAATTGGCTCTAGAGATCGGTTTCACAAATGTGATCATTGAAGGTGACTCCGAGATCATTTTCAAAGAGCTCAATAGCACTGATCCATCCTTAGCCTTACAAGGACATGTAATTCAAGATACTAAGTGCTTAGCTTCCTCCTTTGTTAGCCATTGTTTTACTCATACCCGTCACCAAGGGAATAATGTAGCTCATGCTTTAGCACGATGGGCAATTAACACACCCAATTTAACTGTCTGGATGGAAGATGTACCACCAGACATTCATTATCTTGTTCGGGCTGATTTAGCCCCCAGTGATTAATAAAAAGCAGGTTTCTCAAAAAAAAAAAAAACAGATACACTATATGTTAGGAAAAATCTTAAATCCCTTCAATGTTAATGTATGAATTAAAATATATAACTACCAAGCAATAGTAATATTATGGCATGTTCTATGCATGATTTATTTATTTATTTATTTTATATTTCAATATCAATAATTGATGAAATATTAGGAGATACCAAACAATTAAGCTACAAGGCTCTAGCGTAATATTTTTTAATTATTGATTATCTTAATATATATTTCTAAACTATGAACTGTAGATATATTAAATGATGTATTCAAAGTGTGGATTTGTCCCCAAAAAAAAAAAAACTCACCAAATACAAAATTATTAAGTAGTGTAATTTGAACATGACCATTATATAGACATAGGGGTGTTTGCGGCCCGGTTTAACCAAAACCATAATCGCATTGAACCTCATTTTTGCGGTCAAATATGTAGTGTGATGTGGTTCAAAGTTTAGCTAAACCATAACCGCATTGCACCTCATTTTTAAGGTCACATGTGCGATGCAGTGTATAAGATATAGTTTGAATGATTTGAAATCAGTATATTTTTCAAATTTTGGACTTACCTTACCCTGCCTAAATCTATTTTTTCCCTTTATTTTGGGCCAAGTTTAAAACTATTGAACTAGTTTTTTTTTTTTTTTTGGGCTAGCTTTCTTAATCAACACTTACTTAGGTTATTAAACATTTTTTTTTTTTAAAACTAAGGGTTATTAACTATTAATGATATATTTAATATTAAAAAATAAATATATTAACATAGAGAGAGGGTGTGGTACAGTTTGGGCGATTTTTTTATTATAAAACCACAAACTACACTGCACCGTGTGGTGCGGTGTACTGTTAATTGTAGTGCAGTGTGGTTATGCCATTTTGCGGGCGGTTTTGATGTGGTTTTTGCAGTTTGTGTTGATTGGTGAGCACTCCTATATAGACATGCACCCAAAGCTAATTCAACCATAGAATTTAGGAGAGAGAGAGCAGAAATAGAATAAGAAGTAAAGAGAATAAAGAAAAATCTATTACATTTTGGCAAGGATCCATTAAAATAATTGCCTATTAAATTGAGGACCTCCAAACTTCTTAGACTAGCAAGATCTGCGGCAATATGAATATAACATATTTAGGGTGAGTTTGGTTCAACTTTTTGTAAAAGTGCATAATGAAAAAGTTGAGTTTTCAAAAAGTGCATAATGAAAAAGTGCATTTTTAAAAAGTTGAGTGTTTGGTAAAAACTGTTAAAAAGTGCTTTTTGAAAAAAACTGAGTGTTTGGCTAGCACTTATAAAAGTGGCAGTTTGAAGAATAAATTACCAAAAAGGACAATGTATATATAAGGGAGTTTATTTCATACTTTTTTTTTTTTTTTTTTTATGTGAGTTTATTTCATACTTAAATCAACTACTTCATATACTTACTAAAAAAAAAAAAAATAATAATAATAATAATAATATATTATTGGTATTATTTTAATAATGTTTGGGCAATTTTTCTTTTTTAGTGTCATAATTATTTGTTATTACCATTAATGACTTCTTATTAGTATTAATTAAATCTAAATAATTTTCATCATCATGAAGCACAAAATGAAAATATAAAAAGATGATAAAATATACACCAATAATCCAAGTTTAAATTGTACTACATAAAAATGTAAAAAAAGATGATAAAATACATACCAATAACCCAAGTTTAAATTGTACTACATGATATTATAAAAAAAAAAAAAAAAAGACAACTACTAATTATTATCCCCAAATAGAATTTGCAATGGAATCACGAAAAACCACCATCGCATGGTCTGTTAAAGATCCTGAGTACTGCTCATTTATGATAAGTTGATACTGATTTTAATTTGAATGTACTATTAAAATTATTTTTTTCTTTTTCTAAAAAAATTATTTTTTCCCACCAATATTAGTTAATCATAACCTACTTCTTAAAATTTATTGTGAAAATATTGCTGTAACATTTATCAATTTTAATTACTTATTTTTTATTTTATTTCCTTTTATCTCCATCCTTTTTTTTTTCATCCATACGTTTTATTCTTTTCTTTTTCTTTTTTTTTCTCCTCCACACGTATACTTCTTATCTATCTTCAATTTCATTTTTGGTTTCTCCTCAGACATACCTCTAGCTCTCTCTCTCTCTCTCTCACACGCACACGCACCACCGGCGGCAACCGCGAGTCTCCCCAAATCGACGGCGATCGGAAAGGTTCGACTCTACGGCGCCGATGGTGCAATCAGCAAGGCACTCGCGAACACCAGAATCGAAATCGTTATCAGAGTCGCCAACGGCGACATTCCAATGCTGGCTTCCGATTCGAATGCGGCGACTCAGTGGGTGAACTCAAACGTGTTGCCTTACTACCTGGCTAGTAACATCGCAGCTACTTCCGGCCATACGAAATGTCCAGAATGCCTTCAACTCGGTCCGCCTAGAGAGTGCAGATCGCCGGCTAGAGAGTGCAGATCGCCGCTCGTCCGTGTCACCACCACTCGTCCGCGTCACCACCGCTCGTCCGCCTCACCACTGCGGCTCAACTTGTTGTTGTTGTTGTTTTATTTTTTTTTGTTCTGATTTGATGAGTTTTAAGATTGTGTTTTGAGTTTGTATCTTGATTGTGATTGAGTTTGTATCTTGATTTTGAGGAAGAGCCTGTGGATAGTTTGGTAATTTTTGGAAGAGCCAACGAATAGTTTCAAAATGCTTCCTGACTTTTTGTTTATGGACCTTCAGAGCTTCATAATTGTTATGCGCGTTTATGCCTTCGTCCAAAATGCAACTTTTGGGTAAAAGTTGCATTTCTGCTGAACCAAACGGCAATATAAGTCCAGCTTTTAAAAAATGTGACGTTTCAGCCCCTAAAAACTGAAACAAACGGGCACTTTGAAAAAATGGAGCATTATGTATTGCAACGTTAAATAAAATATATAATATATGTATTGCAAAGCAAGGCGGCAGTCAACTTCTTCCGAAACAAGTACTTATTCTTTTTTTTTTCTTTGTACGGACAAGATTTTATTTGTTTATTAATTCTTTATTTTGAGGGTAATAACCTTGCAGTACCTTGGTCATAAAGGGGCCCTCCATGACATTTAAATCCAATTTCAAGGATGTAAGCACTGACAGTGCGCCCTAAGATCTTAAAATCCCTTTGTCAAAATGATTGGCACCGAGGTCTAGGTGCTTCAGCTTGCTTAGCTTCGACAAACTTTTGAATATTTAGTGTACACAATGAAAATAATAACCAAGTATAATAAGCAGAGCAAAACACTAAGGTGGTGTTATGCTATTAAATCAATTACACTTTTATATGGTAATAAGCAGAGCAAAACACTAAGGTGATGTTATGCTATTAAATCAAGTATATTACAGAAAAATATTTTTTAAAAAAAAATTGGAAGCAACGTACTATACCCTATAATTTGTTTCCACCAAAGATGAATATCAATAGAGAGAGCACCACACCCGTGATATGTGAATGTCAATTTAATAAGGCAAAAGTAGAGGTGATGGAGATGCATATTGATCATAAAGCTGTCAATTTAATTAAAACGTTGCGTTATTATAAACTAGTATCTCTGATTAAATTAACATATGATCTTCCATTTCTTTCTACCTTGAACTATTAGGGAGCCATGGAGTTCATTGTTCCTTAAATCCAACATCTCCAAGTCTTCAAAAACCGAAAGTTCTACCCCCCAAAAAAAAAGGTGAGACCTTCAGTAGGAAAGGATCCTACCAAAACATTATTAGAAAGACTCAGTTTTGAGTGATTTAAGTAATCTCAATGATTGTATAATACTCCGATTGAACTCATTTGAACCAAGGTCTAACCATTCTAGCTTCTTCAACCTCAACAAACTTATAGAACCTGTAATGAAATTGTAAGAAATAGAGTAATTATATTTTTGATTCACAATAACAACAATATCAAACACCAATAAGTAGTTTTATGCATATAGTCAATTGAAGAGAATTCAAAGACCAATTTTTAGTATATTACACATGCTTTTTCCATTTTATTTGATTTATAAATGAGATGGGAAATGAATTTAAAAAGATCTATAGCCTCGTTTAAAAAACGCAACTATAGGCTAAGTTTATAAAATATTAAATATTACTATTTATAAAATATTAATGTACAACTACACTAGTTTAGTGGTAAGACATGTATGTGATAATATTTTGCCCACCTTTAAGGTCTAACCGTTTTAATTTTTGCTCACCTTATAGCACAAAACTACGTCGCTTTATACACTAGCTTAAAAAGAAAAAAACCCTAATCTCTATATTATATATTAATTTGTACAAATTATATTAAGAGAGTTCCAGGTATCCTAGCGGCAAGGACACGCTCATTTCCACCAGTCAGCCCAGGTTTGACCTACTACAGTGAACGCTTTTTTATTTTGGCAAAAAACCCATTTTAGTCTCTACATTTTCACCCAATTCTCACTTTGGTCCCTAACTTTTTTTCCCACCGCTTTTAGTCCCTATCTTGGAAAACACCTCTCGTTTTAGTCCCTGACGTTACATTAGAGACGAAACTTGCTGAGCTGGCAAACGAAAAAAATTGGAAATATTAAAATAATACTTACTGTGGCCACAAGGCTTTCCACGTCAGCCTCTAAATTAAAAAAAAAAAAAAATTATTAATTTTTACTGAATAAAAAAATTAAAAGAAAAAATAAAAACCAAAAAATTAAATTCAAAAACAACAAAACAACCACACCCAAATCCAGAAATTTGAATCTAAAACCTTCACAAACACATTCCCGATGCAGAGGCAGTGCAACCATCACCGTCACCATCATCACCAAACAACTTCTCAAACTTAACACTACTCTCGCTCTTCTCACTCTCACTCACTAGAGAAACCAAAACCCTCACAATCAGAAGTAAAACCCTAACTTTCTTCCACAGCAAATTTGGATCGAACTCTAACAAATTCAACGCAACCAAACAGCACCTCAGGATTAAAATCAGCTGCTCCACGCTGGCCCACACCTTCGTGCTCGACCTTGTTCCCCGGAAAACTTCGCGCAGGTCGGAGAAGAAGAACTGCTTGAACCGCCGATCGAGATCTTTGAACAGAATGTTTGAGAGAGTCCGCACGGACTCGAAATTGGAGCGGTGAAGCGTTGCGTTTAGCAACACGTGGAGCAAGAGGAGGTAGATCAATTTGGTGAGCGATGGCTTAAAATCCTGTGCACAAAAAAAAAAAAAAAAAAAAAAACCCCTAGAATTGAGAAATTGGGAAGGAATTTGGGGAAATTTGAGTGTTTGGATTTACCTGTGGGGAAGATTGGATTAAGGGGATTAGGGTTTTGAAGGAGTGTGGATTTGGAGGAAGGGTTTGGATTTGGACTTGGTTGTCAGCAGAGAGCAGCGATTTGACTCGCGACACGCAACCCCCGCACATCATTCCCGATACATCGAGAAGAGCCGACGACTCGTCGCCGCAACTACGAAACGCATTGTTTGTTGTACTCATCCGTTCGGTTTCAAGAGAGTTGGAGATATACCAGACCGCCGTTGCTTGTTTATGTGTTTGTGGAGGTTTTAGATTCAAATTTCTAGGTTTGGGTGTGGGTTTGGCTGTGGTCGTTTTGATTGGGTATGCTGTTTTTGAATTTAATTTTTTGGTTTTTATTTTTGGTTTTAATTTTTTTATTCGTTTAAAATTAATAAATTAAATTTTTTTTTTTAATTTAGAGGCTAACATGGAAGCCATGTGACCACAGTAAGTATTATTTTAATATTTTCAATTTTTTTCGTTTGCCAGCTCAGCACGTTCGTTCTCTGATGTAATGTCAGTGACTAAAACGAGAGATGTTTTGCAGGATAGGGACTAAAATCGGTAGAAAAAAAGTTAGGGACCAAAGTGAGAATCGTGTAAAAATGTTGAGACTAAAATGGGTTTTTCGCCTTTTATTTTTTCTCTTCTTATTACCAAAACTACGTCGTTTTGGGTTTGCTTTATAATAACCCTATTTATCAGCATTTGTCTCTCACTTCAACAGCAGCCGTTCTCCCCTTTTTATTTGTTTAGACTTTAGAGGGGGAAAAAAAAGGATAGATAGGGTTCAAAGAGAACTGAAGAAAGGGTGTGTGTAAGATAGATAACATTCTCTGGCTAATACTATTTTTTTCTTCAATGTGATTTTTTTTTTTTTAATAATTAGAAAGTATCTTCTTTGTTTTTTAAAATTTTCTTTATTTTTTTTTACATACTTTAGGTTTTAATTTTAGAAATTCCGTAATTTTTTTTTTTTTTTTTTTGAATTTGGATTATGAGGTTTGAGTTTTTTAAGGGTTTTGTGGACTCAGAATATTGACTTTAGAAATTTAAGTTTTCAAGTGATATTAGCTTTTTCTTTTTTTAATTATTTGTGAAAGATTTAAAAATGGTGCATCATTGTGATGGATTGAATCAGCTAGGGTTTGGATGGGTCCAGCTGCATTGGAGAAGATGGAAGATGTTAAGCCTTTGGAAGCAGCATCGGCCAACAATTCACAAACAGATAGCGCGGCGGCTACTGTCGAGTGTCGACCCATCTGAAGCTCGATTCTTCGAGTTCTGTAAATTATTTTTATTTTATTTTATTTTTTTAAATTCTCTTGTTCATTGTTATCAATGTTATATTTCATTGTATGCGTTTAAATTGAGGTTTGCGCGGTTCAATTCTTTATTTGTTTTTAGTATTTACTGCTTGCTTTCCCTAGCATTACTTAGTTTTTATAAGCGACAAGTGAGTTTTCTGTGAATTTAGGCTTGTAAGGTTTATTTTTCTCTTCATTCCTTGTTATTAATGTTATATTTAAATTTAGGTTTGGCGGGTTGGTTCTATATTTTTATGTTCTTAAAAAAAAAAAAAAAAGTGGGCTTTCTGTGAATTGAATGTGGATTTTGATGATAGAATGGAATGTCATTGGATGAGAATAGCTATGAAGCTGTTCAAAGAAACCAAACACCTTTTACAGACTAATGTTTCAGCTTTTGGCAACAGAACGGTATGTATTATTGGTTTGTATTTGTCCCGTAAATGTGAAGATAAGGTGAGGAAAGGTCTTTATGTGAACTAATAGAATTGTGTTTTGTCTGTACTAGCTTGATGAAGCAGAAAGGTTTTGGTTTGCTTTTATTTCTGTTTTCTATTAAAAGGCTAAGTGAGAAGAATGGGGATAGTGAGCAGCAAGGGTCTGATGATAATGGATATATGTTATGCCAGATCATTGAGAGCTGCGAAGCTGAAGTACGCTTCTGATCCTTCAAATTTCCTTTATTTTGTGATTGATTGCTTTTTCGTGTTTCGGGGTCATCCTCATATTTTTGTTTTTCATAGCATTGTGGACTTCTTCAAGGAGCTTCCTTAGTTTGTTGTTAAGGCTGGTCCAACTTTGAGTAATATATACGGTGCAGATTGGGAGAACAGGCTAGAGGTATTGGTGTGACAGCAATTTTTGCCTATAATTAAAAAAATATTGTGTAAATATGTGTCTGTTTATTTTGGTTTTTATTCATGGTTTTGTTTTCATTTTTCTCCGATCAGGCAAAAGAAATGCCTATGTTTTGGTTTGAGTGTGTGTATATGTTTGTTTGTGTAATTATAAGTTTGTATTATGGTCTTATAAATTTTGTGGATTGGTTTGGCTACACGAGAAATTCTGAGCCTTAAGGACTGTTTGCTATGTTAGGCCTGTTTGTTTGTTTGTCATTATGCTAATTTTTTTTTCTTTTGGGTTTATTGAAAATCTTGAATTTTTATGTAATGGGGCTTCAAACCTATACCCACTGAAACCACAAACTACATCTAGCAGAGATTTTTTTTTTTTTTTTTAATGTGAATGTTTGTGCTATACTTGTATAATATGAGAAGAGTGCCAATATTCTGAACAAATGATTTTTTCCTATATTAATTCAATTTCTCATTGTTTTTTCTTTAACTCGGGGTTACGAGGTGCGAGAATGAAGGAGGAATTGGGTTTATGATGGCTCCAAGGTATCACCCAGCCATGAAGATTGTCGGCCCTGTTTGAAAAAAGCTAGAAGTGAAAGCTGTGTTCAACATATTGGGCCCAATGTTGAATCCATCTAGGGTACCTTTTGCTGTTGTTGGAGTATATAAGGAAGACTTGGTAAGTATTTGTATCATGAATATTAAGATTATCGTCTAATCTCCTAAAACTATATTTCTTGACGATTTAATTTCATTTTACTTCTCCCCCACCAAAAATAAAAAGATTTGAAGCTAATTACATAACAAAAGTGATTGAATATTTCATTGTTTCAAATGTAGTCACTATTTTGCCAGGATGGTTTCAATAGATACAAGGTTTTGACCAAATAGATAATTAATAGATTAATTGCTAGTAAGATTCAAAGGATTTTGAGTTTGATTTTGGGTCTTGCTTGAATTGTTGATTAATGTATAATTGACTGAAAACTTTTGAGTGTTTTCTACTTGCTTATTGGCTCAACACAGTGCAGGAGTGTTTCAAATTGTAATCAAGTTAAAATGTTTTGTTTGCAATAGAACTTAGACAACTTATAGTAGCAAAAATTAGTCTCTATTGTTTCAGTTTGAGAGCATGTAACCAAACTAAAGCAACTATGTTAATGGCAAAGAGGTCTTATTGCTATTATATCAAAGTTTATATACTAAATTGGCAAAAAAAAGAAAAAAAGTTAATGGGGTCTATTTGCCACAATATCAAAGTTTATGTACTATAAAATAAAATTCATGAGTTATATATTTTTTGTAAGAAAACTCAAAAATATATAATACTATCATTTTTTCTAATCGTTAAGGTGTTTTTCTTTTTTTTTTTTTAAATTTTTTTTTATTTTATTGTTTCTTACTTTTTTTATTGTTTCTTACATGACGAATAAACTGGTTTTAGCTTTTTTTTTTTTTTTTTTTTTTTAAGATTCCAATTTCCACGTATAAATAATACAACTTTTACTAGTTACATAGATACAAAATACAATTTATGTAAATTTCTATTATTATGTGATTATCCCCAAATTTGATTACCTATACGAAAATTTTATAAAGGAAAATAAATTATAACATAAAAATTTTGAAATCTTATTAATTTTTTTTCATTTTACTTTTCAAAGATAACAATAATGGTTTTTATGAGCCTTTAAACAACATTAATATTATAGGAATACTTTTCTTTCAACTTTTGAAATGAATTTAACTTATAAAAGAGATAATAGTGTATTGATTATAATTATCATATAAAAAATTATAGCACCAAAAATTCAAAAAAAGAGAATAGTGGATTGATCATAATTATAAACATCAATTTCCAGAAATGGCATATTAATAATGTCCTGGTGAATTCCATATTGGTTAAGCATTATGTCAATGGATAGTCCACCATCATAAAAATGATCATGTGAAGTGGTGGTATGATGTTAGCTTGGTGGTATGATGTTCGTGTAGTAGCCAAGTATTCTTTTTGTTGGAGCCTTAGGGTCTGTTTGGATATCGCTTATTCCAACTGAAAATGTTATAGTAAAATAATTTTTAAATATGTGAATAGTGTTGTAGGATCCAATTTTAAATTTTTTTTTTTTAATTTCATACTCACGGGTCTCATGAATAGTGCACGAGACTCATGAGAAGTAAACACTTTTAAACTATTAAAATCCTAGAGGGTGTTTGGTGGTTGTTTTCAAACAACCATTTTTAGTTTTTAAACAATATTTTACGTATCTTCATACTTTTTCACCCACATGTATTTTTATAAATAATTTCAAATAATAATTTTCAGTTTTTAAACGCACGTATCAATCAGTCCGTAGCATCTTATATTTATAACCTACATTTCTTTTCAGTCGCCCCTCTCACCATTTTCTTTTTCTTTCTCTAACCATTGTGTCTCTACTCTCTACCTCTCTCCTTCAATTGGCACAACCCAATAGAAATCCATTACTCGTATAAAGCCCAACCCAGTTCAATATATTTCTACGATAGAGCTTATTTTTGCTGAACTGAAAACTGAAACTGAAAACACTGTAGCAAAATAATTTTTTTAATGTGTGAATAGTACCGCGGGACCAATTTTTTATAAAAAATTGCTAAAAAAGTACATGAACAGTGCATGAACAGTGCCGAACAGTGATTTTTGTCTCCTGCACAGTGTTGCTACAGTGAAAAAACGTGCATGAACAGTATCGGTTACTGTTCATGCACGTTGGAAAAAAAAAAAAAAAAAAGGGGAAAACGCAGAAGAGGAAACGGGACGCCCAATAATCTGTATCCAAACGGGCAAAAATAGAATTGGGAGAATGGAGAGATTAGGGTTTTAGCTTTTAAGAGAATCGGGTGAGAGCTGAGTTCAAAGTGTAAGAATTGAGAGAACATGTGGGCGATGCCGATGGGCACGATTGATGAAAGTTTCAGTGATTCTCTCTCTCATCAACTCTCACCTCTCTCTCACCCTCTCATCAAACTCTCTCTGTTGATTCATCATCTCCTCACCGCTGTCACTGAAGCTCTCTTTTCAGGCCACGCTCCATTGCCAATCTGTGACCTACCCACACGGGCCACGCCCCCTCTGATTGCCTAGCTCCGGCTACCTCTTCCTCTACTTGCTGCCAACTCAAGCCACTGGTACTCTTCTCCCTTTCATTGTTTTTTCTTTCTTCCTCCACTCGTCACTAGCTCAACTCCCTTGCCCCATGCCTTCGACCGACGTGGACCCATCTCACCCTTGCCACCGACTCAAGCCCCAAGCTGGCCCACACCGACCCATCTCGCCCTCTCCTCCGTCTGACCCATCTCGCCCCATCCGACCCATCATGGCCTCGCTTCTCTATTTGGGTAACCAATTTCTTCAAAGCTTGCTTGCTGATTTACAAGTGAGTTATCTTTGTCTTCTTCATCATGTAATGCTTCAGTTTTTTTTATTTGTGTATTTGCTTCTAGTCTGCTAGAATTGGAATGATAAATTTTCCATGTCAGTTGAGAATTTTATGTTTTCAAGCAATTTATATTTGTTTCTAATGTATTGGTGTAAATGTTAGTTTGGGAATTTTTTGTAAGCAGGGAAGTTTACATTTTTTTTTTTTTTTTTTTTTGTATTGCAGTCTAAATTTGCAGGGAATTGGAATGATAAATTTTCTGTTTGCAGGGAAGCTTATGTTTTTTGTTTCTAATGTATTGATGTAAATGTTGGTTTGGGATTTTTGTTTCTAATGTATTGATGTAAATGTTGGTTTGGGATTTTTCTGTGCGCAAGGAAATTTGCATTTTTTTATTTATTTATTTCTAATTTATGGAGTCACAAGGAGACCTGCCATATTACATGGGTATCATAAATAGGGATATTGATATTGACACGCCGCTTTTAGGAACATCTCAAAATAATCCCATGTTAGTTTCTGATTCTCCACCTCAACGATTAATAGGGAGACTCTCACTTCTCATATTGTACAAGCTCTCTCTCTCTCTCAGACTCTCATTTCTCTAACAAGCTCTCTCTTTCATTTTCCCCAAATCTCACAAATCTAAGCTTGGCAACTGTGGAAATCACATATCATTCAAACTCAAGCTCATGATTTCTTCTTCTGTGAAGTTAAAAGGATTTTAAGGTAGGCTATAGTTCTTATACTATGTTTGACCATGGTAAATAACAAAAAACAAAAATTTTGAAATGTCATTAAAACCAGTATTTGGAAAAAAAAAACTGATAAATCTTACCATAAAAAACATGTTGAAATCAATACATGTAACTCTTACCTTACCAACTAGTGGGCAAGGGACATGATTCTTCATTTCTTGGTAAGGGAGACATTCCACACAGTGAGAAATGAATCTTTTTCTCTTGGTAAGGGATATTGATTGCACGCCTCTCACGGTTGTAAAAGTGAAAATAGGGATGATGTTATACAATAATAGATATGAGTTACAATTATTGGAACAAATTGAAATAAAAACCTATAAGTGTACCATATGAAGATCAAAGGTGTCCATACTTCATATATAATGAGGTACATTGGACACATATATAATCCATTGACTCCTCTCTCATCACGCAGGCCACGTGCTATTTTCATTTGTCCTTAATTACCCAACACCTCCTCCAAGGGTTCTGAATTTCAAAATACTTTTAGCCATTTTCTTCTTTACCGTATCTTCTTATCACTATCACATGCCAAAAGTAAGAGTCATCTGTCTTTTTAATTGCACCGTCCCTACTTTGATATATTCCACATCCTTTACAGTTTTCAAATGTTTTACCAACTTTTTAAGTTGCTATTACCAGCTGATGAGCTACTGCTATCAAGAAATATTCTTCATTAAAGCTGGGGATCCTCACAAAACCACCAATAGTTATCCTTTCTTCCTGAATTTTCAATTGTATGCAATTCAAGTGTGTTTTCTGCGTCATGATATGTTCTAAACAAAAGTCACTTAGTTCTTCGTTTGTATAGTCCTATGGATAAAAATTAAAGAGATCTTCCGGATCTAAGGTATAATCTTTTCTAGAAATGATTTTAAAGAGATTTTCAATTATGCAGTGGCTCATTAGCTGGAGAGGATGTGGAGTATATGAAGGTGAAGATGGTGCAATTGAAAAGACAGATGGCTCTTACTTTTGGCATGCGATAGTGATCAGAGGACATAGTGAAAAAGTGAATGGCCAAAAGTATTTTGAAATTCAGAACCCTTGGAGGAGGTGTTGGGGTAATGAAGGACGAATGAAAATAGCATGTGGCCTGCATGACGAAAGAGGAGTCAATGGATTATTATGTGTCCAATGTACCCCATTATATATGAAGGGTGGACACTTTGGACACTTTGATCTTCGCATTGTAAATTTATAGATTTTTATTTCAATTTGTTCAAATAATTGTAACTAATATCTATTATTGTGTATGAGCATTCTTATTTTCACTTTTACAACCGTGTGAGGTATAGAATCAATATCCCTTACCTAGAAATGAAGATCTATTTCTCACGGTGTGGAATCTGTCTCCTTTACCAAGAAAGGAAGAACCATGCCCCTTGCCCACTAGTTGGTAAGGTAAGAATTACATGTATTGATTTCAACATGTTTTTTATGTTAAGATTTTTTTTTTTTTTTTTTCTTCAAATACTTGTAGTTTTTATGACATTTCAAAATTTTTGTTTTTTGTTATTTACCATTGTCAAACATGGTATAAGACTATAGCCCATGTCTAGAAAATCTAGACTACCTTTAAATGCTTATAACTTAAGAGAAGTCCAAGGTGCTTATCGTAGTTGGACCCCTGCACACAAATATTAGATTTATTTGTGTTGGCATTAATGTTCTTAATTCTCATGTAGTCTGCATCAGTTAGTGTTCTGCTGATCTCATCTTTTCTTTTTATCAACCTGATGCCACGATTTAAGATGCTAGAATTTTGATTCAAAATAATCATTTGAATTTCTTATGATAAATGTCTGCTGCTATTCATAGGGAAAAAAGCAATTATATTCAAACATTTTGGATCTTAAAAAGGCTATGTTGAGGAAATGCGTGGTAGTATCTATGCTAATTATGTAGCCTTCATGCGGTGAGCTATTGTTTAATTCTTTTCTAGAAGTCATGTAGATGACACTAATTGATATATTATTTTCTTAGCTATACTGCCAAGTTGATTAACAATTGAAACATTAAGACCTTTCTCATGTGTATTATAGAATGCCCTGGTTTTTTTTGAAGTTTTATTTTTTTAGGTAATGAAAAACTTTATTGACATAAAACAAACCCAAGATTTATTTGATTTATAGAATGCCCTAGACTTGTCCTTGTTTTTATGTGTTGTAGTGGATGGAGACTTTTCACTCGTATGTGAAAGACACATTGGAGAAATCCCTATGAGAGAGATTATGCTGAAAATGATAAATTGCACTTCCCAAATTAAACCATGAAGTTTCTTTTCTATACTTTCTGCTTTTATGTTGTCTTTGCCTATATAAAACTACGTATTACCATTTCCTATACATCAAGTTGCCCTTACATCACTTTTTCTTATGGATCTCACTAAGTTACCTCTTTTCATATACTTTTGTTTGTGGAATTCTGATGATTGCATCTGAACTCTTTATTTGGATCCAATATCATCCAGATGCTTTAAGGTCTTCACAACTTTTAACTTTTAATTTGTCTTCTCTCATTGTTTTAACCTATGGAAGAGATGTTCATTACTTATCAAAAAAAAAAACCTATGGAAGAGATATTCATTTGAAAATTGAGTCATGGGCAGTTGAAAAATATGTTAGATTCTTTGTATCTTTAACGTATTAGTAACAAACTTGACATATGTATTAAAGTTTAGGAACTGAAAAAAAAAAAAAAAAAACTTTAGAGGACAAAAATGAGAATTTATCCAACTTAAATGGTATAATTTGGATTTAACCAAAGAATAATAAATAAATAAAAGAATCAAGTGTATTTTTTTATAATCTAGAATACTTTTTAATTCCTCTAAGTTTTAGGTTGATATAAATTAATCTATCATCAGAAAGAGGACTTATCTTTGTAATAACTCGGTGTGTTTGTAACAAAGAGGACTTACCCAAGGAAAAAGTTAGATATTCAAAGAGTTCTATTCTTGTTTGTAAAAAAAAAAAAAACAGAAAAAAGTGTTTCAAAACAAAGTTGCTTAATTTTTAGTTTCCTGCATCCTGCAAGCACAACATTAGTTACAGTAGAAAAAACTACTACCAGTACCATAAGATTAGATAAGATCAAATGATTAATTTCTTCTAGGATAGCCTCAGGCCCTCAAATCTCCAAGGCCGTTGTTCTTTTACAAACCTGAACAGCTAGCACGGAATTCTTCTTAGGTACAAGTTTGCAGCCAATGGTCTCATCAGCTCTATACAAGTTGAGGTTTTGAAGTTCTATATCTGCAAAACCTTCAATAAGGTTTACCCCACGGTTGTTGCAAAGAATCTTAGGCTCACCCATGGAGTTTGGAACTATCTCACCAGCAAGAGCGTGGTATGGTACCAAAGCATCTGCCAAGGCCTTCTTTAGAACCTCAACCTTTGACACAAATGTCCAGTTGTCTCCACAGGTTGGGTTCGTATAACAAAAGAAGAGACTAAAATCCAATGGAGGCCCAAGACACACGTCTAGGTTAGACAGTGGTAGCCAACGCTCTTGATTTGGAAATTGTGCTGCCACCACCTCTTTCCTGCTCACAGTCACCATGAAGTCTCTTATCTTTGTATGCATATCCATGATAATGTGTGCTATTGAGAGAGAGAGAGAGAGAGTAAATGAAAATATGGTTGATATGTTTACAAGGGAAATGGGTGAATTTATAGGTGCAGGAAGAAGAGTACATGAAGCATGGTACAATTTTTAACCAGCTGACTTAAGAGAATAATTATAATTTTTTGATTTTTTATTATTTATTTATACAAAGTATTTTAAATTTATAGATTACTTTAACTAACTTTCAAGTTTCAGCAAATAAACCATTAGCAAGAAGCTGTGACGAATTTATTTGCTGTCAATTTATTTGCTTAAAAGTGACATATTAATCATTAAACTAGCTTGTTTAGAATAAGATAATTTATTATTTAAAGTTACAGTTTATATTACAAGTAAATAACTTGTTCAAAAGCATACTTGGGAGAGTTGAGAGGTTTCTTCTATATGTTTGTTTGTGCCAACGCTACTGTCCCCACCGACAGTAAGACACGTATGTGAATAGTGGACTACAACTCTAGGAAGAATATAATTGATAAAAAACATGTTTTGGGTGTGTTCAAACTTCAGAGTTTCAAATTTTATGAGAGATTTATATTATTATTATTATTATTATAATTTTTTGTAGTCTGGAGCTTTATACCTCTACTCTTTGATATCTTTTTGTGTTTTCGATAAAAATATTTAGTATTCAAATCTCTCATTACTCGTTGTAACTATTCAAATAGCAAAAACCTATTAAGTATAATATAATTAAGATTAGAAAATTACAAATAGGTTAGTGATTGAAAACATTTAGACAAACAATCATTCTGTGCATAAAAAATATAATCAAGTAACCAATCAAACATTAAATTATTTTATATATCATATATCTTATCACATTAAGAATGATTTATTATATTTTATATGTCAGGTAGGATGTATCAAAAAAAAAAATTGAGATGAGCTATTATAATTTACAGGATATTAAAAAAAAAAAAAGGGAGGGCTTGGGACAAAACCTTTGGTCCCAATGGCTCCGCCAGTGCTAGATGTGTGTAATAAGGATGTTTTTGTTTGTCACATCACATCGGCTTAATGAAGACACGTAAGCAATGAAATGTGAGTATTTCTTTTGGGTGAACCTTATGTTACCCGTACATGCATGCACCCATGCGTGTACTAAAGATGCTTTGGTTTGCTTTTTTAAAATTGATGAAACCTACCTTCACATGATGTTAGGTACGCAAGCAAAAAGAGTAGACTAGCAGATGCTTTGGTTTTCAAGTGAAGTCTTGTTTGGCTTTCCATTGATCTTGTTGATCGAAAGTGAGAAACCAGCCATTATTTTTCTTTTGGGTCAGAAAATGATCTCTCTCTCATATATAGAAGCAAAAATAAAATTAGTTAAAACGAGAGAGGTAAAAGCCCCTTTATATAAGTTAAAGTTTTTAATTCAACCATCAACCATCAATTACTCTTTTAAGCTATTTATTTAAGCATTTAATTGTTTGTATACTGTTTTTTTTAATACATCGATGGTTGGAGATTTGAGATTTGAACCCTAAATATCTGTTGAAAATACTAAAATGTGTCAATTTAGCTACAAGATTATTAGTTAAATAGTTTTAATTTGATTGATTTTATTGTTCTTTGTTTAATTTTGACTTTGTTTAGTTACAAATTTTGAATGCATAAGAGCATGTAACTGAATTTGAACTAAATAGCTAAATAATTATTTGAACAAGTGCTTTCAAAGCCAAATAATTACTTAGGTTAATTATTCAAATCTAGGTTAAAAAATAATAAATCATATGAATGATGACTTAGGGAAACTAATGAAATGAATCGTTTTAAGGTAAAAACCTGGGAATGATTTGACCTAGCAATCCTCAATGTAAAATAAATCCATTATAAGAGAATTGAAGTTTTTACAATCAGATTTAACCCTAAATCTATTATTACTTCAAGCAGTAACTTACTGACATGACTACGTGCAAACTTCAAATCCACAAACTCCTTCTCTTCTTAGACTTACTACAACGCAAGCATCCATGCTTGTGACTTTGAGACAAGGAAGTCAATACCGTACCGGAGGCTGTACCGGTTTGGCCACCGGTACGGTATATTTCGGATACCGGTCAATACCGGTGTACCGTTTCGGGTTTACCGCTATTTTATATATTTAATATATATACACACACACAAAAAATCTCTACTTATCATAAAACATTACCTCATGTTTATAATAAAACATTACTTCAATTGTTCATTGCATAAAATAAAATAAAATAAAACACAATATAAAAAACAAAAAACTTAATTGTTCATTACATACAAAGAAAATAAATAATACAAATAATTAAGCTAGTACAAATTACATAAAATCATCTACTCCCATCCATCAAAAGGATCTACATCAGGACCATAATATACATGAGTATTAGCATCTGTCAACACAACATCATCTTCACCATCATCCTCATCAAGAACAACAACATCATCATTATCATCATCTTCCAAATTCATTGTTGCTAATGGTTCTTCAATGCTAGCCCAATTCACATCTTCCTCACTTAGTAACAGAAATTCAGATTCCTCAGCTACCCAATCATCCATTAAATCAATGTTATCAAGGCTTATAGGATCCAAGTAATCTTTTGTCCTTCTAATATTCCTACCAAAATCAATATCATACATTAATGACATTTTCTAATCATTCAAAATAAAAATTAAATATATTTAAAAACATACCTTTCACGTAACAATAGATTATAACGAACAAAAACTAAGTCATTCAAACGCTTATGCTCAAGCCTATTTCTCCTCTTGGAATGAATAAACTCAAATGTGCTCCAAGCTCTTTCACAACCAGTTGCACTACAACACTGACTTAACACTCGAATTGCAAACTTTTGTAATTCTGGAGTGTCATTTCCAAATTGCTCCCACCATGCAACTTCCAAAAATAAAAGAAAGTATGCTTTTAGTACAAATCAAATAACAAACTTTCAAATGAAATATATATATATATATATATATATATATGTATAGATTCATATAATATACCTGGATTTAGTTTTTCACGTTGGCGGATTGCCATAGGCATTCCAAAGTCACCTAAAGCCTTTTTGTATGCTTAAATTTGAGAACTAAGATTGTCTTGCTCATCAGGATCAGGAACCAGCCTTGTAATGGTACTAAGTAGGCCTTTTGTAATTTCTTTTTGCTTCTTAAACGAAGGCCTAAAGAAAATTCCAGGGTTAAGATAACAACCCGCTGCATGCAATGGACTATAGAGTTGTTTATCCCACCTAGCATCAATGACACTAGTAAATGGAATATATGCAGAAATTTTGTTCTTCAACCTTGCTTTTATATTCTCCTTTGCTTTATCCATTGCCTCATACAAGTATTCCATTGATGGTTTTTCATCTCCATCTACAAGACGAAGTACTCTAACCAAAGGCTCACTAATCCTCACTATTTGTTGACATTGTAACCAAAACTCTGTGTCTTCCAAAACAAGTGCAGCCACCTCCTTTCCCATAACATCTCTAGCATATCGAGATTCAACCCATTGATCACAAGTAAACATTTGCCTAAGTTCTTTCTTGAACTTAGTCAAGCATTGAAGACTCAAAAACTCAGTTGCAAACCTTGTGACAGCTGGACGAACCAAGTCCCTACCATTAGTGAAGTCACTTCTCATCAAAGATAAAACCTTGCCATGGTTGTATATGAATTTGGTAATCCTTTTAGCCTTTTGAATGGTTTCATGAATGATAGGAAAATATCTCTTATCTGAAAAATTTTCCAACATTAAATCAATGCAATGGGCTGCACAAGGTGACCAATAGAATGACCCATATTTCTGCATTAACTTCTTTCCTGCAGACTTGTAAGCAGAATCATTATCTGTAACGAACTGCACAATATGCTCAACCCCAACTTCTTGAACAACTTTATCAAACAACTTAAACAATGTATCTGCATCCCTTGTTAGGCCAGACACATCAAGGGATTTAAGAAACATGGTACCTCTTGGACAATACACTAAAAAATTAATGATTGGAGTGTTCCTTTGATTTGTCCACCCATCTGACATTATTGAACACCCATACACTTTCCAATCATTTTTCACATCTAAGAGATAATCATTCATTTCACCCACATGTTTTTGTAATAAAGGCCCCCTCAAGTCATGATAAGAAGGTCCCTTAAAACCAGGCCCAATAGCTACTATACTATCTATAGCTTCTTGATAATACACAGATCGAGCTGCATGAAAAGGTATATTAGCATGGTACCACCACCTTGCAAAATTCATTCTTGCCTTCTCAACCATTTGCTTTGAGGCCAAAGAAGATTTTATAGATGGTTGAGAACCGGGAGTTGTTCTTGGAGCAAAAAATGATTTAATATTGGACCTTTCTCCAACTTTTCCTTTCCCTTTGGTGTTATAATTACTAACTGAAGAATGACTTTTTGAACCCCCTCTCTCATTATCATTATTACCTTCATCATCATCATCATCATCCTCCTCCTCCTCTAAATCATAGGGATTTGCAATTTGTTTACTAATTCTTCTTTTTTTCTTTTTATTTTTCTTTAAATCTTCAAGCAACTGTTTCATTTGCCATTTTACATCTTCAGATACTTTTTTACATGCTTCAACATCACCCGGAATCCCAGCTAAATGATACTTGAGCCTAGTAATTCCTCCCCCCCTTATCATTTTAGAACAAAAAATACACTGGGTGTTATTTCTCGCATCTGGCACAGCACGGCCATAAGCCCATGCTGGATCCTCGGATCTTACAACCGGACCAGATGCTACACTTGATTGATTTTCAGTCATAATTCACACTGCATGTAAGTTAACAATTCTAAGTTATCTTTTTATTAATAATAATGCTAAGTTGTAAATTACTACTACTATCCCAATATCTCAAGCTAACTAAAATCAAGAATGAAACAACAATTCATTGACACAGTAACTCAATTCATAGACACAAGCTAACCAAAATCAAGAACGAAACAACAATTCATTGACGCAGCAACTCAATTCATGAACACAGTAATCAATTTGTATTTATCACAACATCTTAATCTCCATCCCACATGAAATATAATTCCACAGCAAAAATAAACAGCAAATTAATTCCACATCAATTTGGTATAATTCCACAGCAAATTTTACCTGAGAGTGAGAAATAGAGAGACACAGAGCAGCTGGCCGAGAGACAGAGAGAAACAGAGCAACAGGCCGAGAGACACAGAGACACAGAGCAGCTGAGAAAAAAAAAAATTCGAGCAAATTTTAGCACTGAAAAAAAAAATGCTTGAACCACAAAATTGAAATAATTTTATGAAACAATCTCTCATACATTCAATCACAACAAGAACCCAGGTGAGGCAAAAACGTTTATACCCATTTTCAGTCACAAACCATAAATTTTTCACGTACACATACATAAATTTCTGACCATGTAGGTAAGTTTTGAAGATTTATACAATTGCCAAAAGAAAGATTGAAGATTCGTGACCATGGGTGACCAATCGGAAAAATCGAAATCACATATATATAAAAAAAAAAAAAAAAAAAAAAAAAAAAAAAAACAACAACAACAACAACAACAACAACATACCAGGTAAAGAGGGATGAGAGACGCAGAAAGTGAGGCTGTGAGAGATGCAGCGAATGAGAGATGCAGAGGCCAGAGAGTGAGAATGAGAGATGTAGACTTGTAGAGAGTGAGAATGAGAGAACGAGAGAGTGAGGGAGAAGAATGAGTGATGCGGCAACAGAGGGAGGGAGGGCCGAATGGGGTATGGGGTGTTTTAGGTTTTAGGAAATTACAAATCTGCCCCTCTAAAAAAGCCCCAATTACCAGAAAAAAAAAAAAAAAAAAAAGGAAGACAGGGCACGTTTCGGCCCGGTATGCTCTTACCGGCCGGTACGGCCGAAATATGCCGGTACGGCTGGTACAAGGCCGGTACACCCGGTATTTTGCCCGGTACGGTACTGGAGGTGTACCTGTACCGGTACCATGGCCGGTACGGTATGTACCGGCCGGTACGGTACGAGATCAGCCTCCTTGCTTTGAGATCCCACTTAAAGGTTTAGCAACATAAATTCTCTAGTTTGTGACTTTAAGACCACCATTGAAGGTTTAGATCATCAGTAGTTGTTGATCTTGTTGCAGCAACTTCAGATCTACCAGATCTAATGATATGAGAATAATTTCCGGCAGTGACTTTGATAAATGAAGGCACAATACCTTTTAAAACTCACAAGAACACCTCCAAAGTTTCTCCAAAACGTGTCTTAGGGTTTCCTTTATATATTATGTGAAATAGATCTTAAACCCTAATCACTTACTAGGCCAATGGGCTGTTGGGCCGAAATTAAAATTTGCAGAATTTGATTTTTTGCGATTTTCGATTGGTCAAATTTAATTTTTGATTGGTCGGGCTTCACAGAATTTGAACTCTCTTTTCTACAACTTGAATGTTATTGTATTTTGACTTATAGTACCTTAAGCATTGTCTAGTAAACTCTATAGACTCTAAAATCTATACCTACACAAGTTTGTGTTCATGGTTTGCCAATTTTTCTTAACTTTTAAAATCTAACCGAAACATTATAGTGAAAAATTATTATTAAAAAAAAAAACTAGTGTAAGTGTGAAATAATTATAAGATCTTGTTTTCTTGAAAGCAAATTCTGTGCCAATGAATTTGAACTAGAACTATCAAATCCCAATTATAAAAATAAAAATGTAGTCATAGTAAATACACTTAATATTCATTGCTAGATCAGTTCGATACAAGATAGGAAAATTGAGTCAAGTTAATGGCTTTAAAGAGCCTCTTAAATTAGGTCAAGTCCTTTAATTTGTCTTCGCTACTGGTAAGAGCATTAGCATCAAGTGTGTTAAATACTAAATATTTAGTATTTGACACACCAAATATAGAAAAACACCTACAATATATGTCTCATACTCTAAAAAAAAAAAATAGTATTCATCAACAGTACCGTTCTAATAATAGAATGGTACTAACAAATGTGTAAAAATATTTCCCTCTTTTTATTCAACTCTCCTCTCTCCTCTCACATATCTCTGAATCTCTCTCTCTCATTTTCCTTAGCTCCTCATTCTCATTCTTAGCCATCTCTCACTCTCTTCCTCCATCACCCTCACTCTATGCCGCTGACCTCGAGTTTGTAGAGGGTAGTGGTGGGGGCGGGCTGTGGGTGGTAGCAACAATGAGTTGGTGTCATGGGTTTTTTATTTTGTATCTTTTTTTTTTTATAATTTTGTTGGTTTTTTAAATACTATTTTAATATTTATTTTAATGTATTGAAGTGAAATATAGAAAATGTGGTGTATGGTAAATTGTAAAATAATGTGTTAAAATAATGAAGTAGCTTTTTGACATGTTAAAATAACATATTTTTAGAAGAGTTGATGCTGATGATCTAGAGGGAAGAAACACAAAAATACTTATTTTCCTTTCACTTTAGTCCAAATTTACACTTAACGTCATATTTGGTCTGGGAAATCCAATCAATGTTTGAAAAAGAAAGAACAATATTTATGTGTAGTTTGGAGACTTGAGTCAAGTCAATGGTAGAAACGAAAATTATAAATCAAAGGCAAAGGCAAAGGCAAAGGCAATGCATACTGTAAAGTTATAATTTACAACTATGTTTTATGTTGGGTTTATTCTATGACAAAAAGTGTTGTAATTGCATAAATTTGTTTCTTTGTATTTTTATGTGGTTTTATTATATTAGGTTTAGTATTAAGTTGGTGAAGACTCAAGCTTAATTGAAGATCAGTGCATTTTGTGACTAGCTCGCGAGAAGTTCGCGAGAAGGGTTCCTGCGAAAAGGGCATGTGAGAAGCACATGATTGGAAGTTGAAGAGTCGTGCCAGACTGTCAATTTCGCGAGTGTTTAGCAGGTAAGGCCTTCTCACTCTCCACTTGGAGGATTTTTTAAGTGTGACTTTCTTACCTTTCACCCATACTATATATACTTTCATTATCCACAAAAGTATGTGAGGTCATTCAGAGAGAAAAACCCTAGATAGGTTTTCTACAACACACACACACACACACACACACACACATCCATCTTTTAGAAAGAGAGCTACTAATCCTTAGTAAAAAATCATCCTACTCTCTTCTTCTTTTCTCTTCCATTATTATACCTTTAGAGGAGATTTGTACTCAAACACAACCCACACTTTTTTACAGTGTAGAGAGTGTTTTGAAAGTTAGGAAGTTTTGGGGATTTGCCAAAAGAAGCCGGCAAGGCTTGGCGGATGCAATCGGGTGTATTACGGGATCCGAAAAGCTAAACAAGACACAGTTCCGAGAACCCTTGTTGGAGTAGGAGTTTGGAGGGCTTAGGTACATTTGGTAGATTAGGCTTGGAGGGTCTCTTGCTATTCATATATCTCAACTTATTGTCTAGTGGATCGATTTACCGCTTGGAGGGCGGCGGAAAGGTTTTTCGCCGAGTTCTTCAGTTTCCTCTTCGATAACATATCGCCGTGTTATCTTGTTTTTATATCTCTCTTCCGTTACTCTTGTGCTTTACTTTTATTGTTTGTTGTTCATGTTTATGCACTAAAGTAGTATCGGTTGATTATGCTTCATTTACTCTTGTTTCTGCACTTAAATAAGTTAGAGTAAAATCAACCGAGCCGTAATTTTTTAATTTAGGGTCTAAAAAGCTCTTGTGTTTTTAATACAAATTTGAACTTTCAATTGGCATCGGAGCGGGTACACTTGTTTTGGTTTCATTACTTAAGTGTGATCCTTGACCCCTTGTGTATTTTGCCATGGATAATGTTTTGTATACTTTTATGGATGTTGATTGTAACATGCCATGTATTTGTAAAAATGTCTCTATGAGCGCTTATCCTCATGATTGTGATGCCATGTTACATGAATATTTGGGTGTTGTTGATATTCCTAACATCAAACTCTTAAAGAAAAAGGCTAAGAAGTTTCATAAGAATTTGAGCATGTTTCATTGTGAAAAGGATGATTTGATTGCTAAGCTCAATGAATCCAATAAATTTGTTGAAAAGTATAAGATGCTTGCTGAATTTTCTCTTGAAAAGCTGAAAGAGTTTGAATGCTTGAATATGGACTTAGATGCTAAACTTGTTTTGTCTAACAAACTTGTTTTGTCTAACAAACTTGTTGATGAGCTAAAATATGAAAATGAATCTCTTAAGAAAAAATACATTATTAGTTCCTAAATAAAATATCAATTTATGAGCAATTTTGGTCCATAATATTTAATTTTTTTTTTTTCATTTTCTCTAAAAAATAAAAGGGTAATTTTTTAATGTATATCATAGCTAAAAGATTATTTATTTTCTCTTATATATCAAACTTCATTTTTTTTAAAAATTATTTCTTTTCATATTTTATTAATTTCTATTAGAGATTCAAACATTTTTTTTTTTTCTGTTTAATAAGAAAGAACTAACTTTATAAAATAAAAATAGCCAAATCGGCTAATTACGACATTAAGATGTGATTGAACATCCTTTAGCCAAAACGAAAAAACCACTAACATGTCTAATATGTTTTCTTTTACAGATTCGAACCTACAAAAAGAAAACAATAAAGAAGTAAGAGTTTTAACCAAGGAAAAAAAACTTTACATGCAATTATATTTCGAATTGGGAAAAAAAAGCACTAATATTTTGATTTATTTTCTTCATGTAAATTTCTATATAAGTATTAAAATATAAGAATACTTACACAAACTCTAAAGCTTGATATTGTTTTCAAGTTAACTTTAAAGTTACAAGTACATTGACGATTGCAATATATATATATATATATATATATTGTATTCAAATGTTACACTTTGACCATTTTATGAACATTATTAATCAACATATCAAAATTGGCATGCGTTGTACTTGAGGTTATCCTAATTAAAAAGAAGTGAAAATTTGGATGAAAATAAACTAATTTTGAGCCAATTCTACTCTACCTCCCATTTTTCTCCCTCAATTCAAACAAACCTTTATTTATATGTAAAAGCCCTCTAACATATGAACACAATATGACAGATTACACACACATAGGTTATTTAATGGTTTTTTTTTTTTTTTTTTAATTATCAACTCTAGGGGTACTTTAATGAAAGGGGCTTTAAAGGTTAGACCGTGGGTGTCCTGTCACCATTGAAACAGACGAAGGAACAATGATTGAGTAAAGGTTACCGAACAAGCGAGAACCATATTTAGGCATTTATCCATAAAAATTTCTTCGTGAAACATAAGTTATAACTTGTAGAGTGGATTATATCCACTTTGGATTAATATCAAATTCACCGAGTTATGGTTGCATGTCATGAAGAAACTTTTATGGATAGCATCATAAACTCATTATGAGCTAGCAACTGGATATGCAACGTTCGGGAAGTTGTCAAATTTATCACATTCAAAAAAAAAAATAAAAAAATAAAAAAAGAAGAAGAAGAAGAAGAAGAAGAAGAAGAAGAAGAAGAAGAAACAATTAAAGAAAATAAAATAACTAAACCACAATTTTCATCATATTATAGTACAAAGAATTTTGAATTCAACCACATTTTCATCATATTATAGGACTAATTAGATTAGAATTTATGTATTTTCAAATATAACTAAACAACGATTTAATAAAATGATCTTAAACTTGCATGTTTGGTAACTTTTGAAGTGAAATATGTGGTATTATATGTAGGCTCTGGCTCTAGTTATATATATGTCTTTAGAACATTGTTAATGCACCATTTTGAGCATCATGCATCACCAACTCATTGTTTTTAAGCATGAAAAAATTATATCCACAACCAAAAGAAACATAAAACAGAATATATATATATATATATATATATTTGTGTCAAAAAAAATAATCCTTGAATCCAAGGATAATTCCTATAATTCACCAAAAAAAGAGAGAGAAAACCCCTCTAAAAAGTTGGTTTCAGCCATTGATTTCAGTGTGATTTGAAACCTAAAATTGAATTGATCCAATCTAGCAAGTGCATCAAAAAAAAGAAATAATTTAATTTAATTATTTTATAAGAATATAATGTAAAATTTGTATGTTAGATAGTGTATGCATTATTTAAAAGTATTTCTATTTTTATAAGTTTTATGTAATGAAACTTATAATGTATTATGCATTTTTTTTAGAAGAATGTATTATGCATTTAAGTGTAATTTTTACTATTAAAAAATTAAATAAAAACATTCATAATTTGCAATGTTTAAAAGATCTTATTTTTTTATTAATATTAATATATAAAAAGCTTCAACGACTTTATGTATTATTAAATTTGGACAAAAAAATTAAATTAAATTAACTTATTTAATTATTTATTAATAAATTTTACAAGTGAAGTTGACTCGACCAAAATGCTATGTTAATGTGCTCAACAATAGCGTAGCAATTATAAATGCTACACCTCATGTCCATGTCATTTACAAATGTCTCAATTAAGCAACCCAAATGTGTTTAAATGGGGGCAAATTATGTAATAGATGATAAAATTTATAAAAGCAAGTTCAAAGCAGAATGGAGAACAGCCCATCTTCAGCTCCTACATGGTTTTTCAAATTGAAATTCACAAGATTAAAAGCCTTTTATTTTCATCCTTCTCTCAATATTCTCGGTAGTCAAATGGAGGGCTAACAGACTTTTAAAGCAAACCATCAAACTTTAATTACATCCAAAATTACGAAAGAATAGGTCGATTTGTCCAAATTAAGAAATTCCAATGAAACATATGAGCAAAAGAATTAGCCAAAAAAAGGGAATTAATTATAGGAACAAACACAAAAGTTGATTTTATACCCAAAACGATCCAATAGAGATAGAGGTTTTAGATTTTCTAAATCCCTAATTTTCCTTTATTTTTAATATGCATGAGAAAGTCCAAATTTATAACTACATTCAGAAGAAGAAAAAAAATCTATTTCCGAATTTCATTCTACATGTTCTCAACCACCAAATAATGCAGAACAATTCCTTACTCCAAGAAATGAGTCAAAAAAAAAAAAAAAATCCACAAAACCATACCTGAACAAGGAGGCTGTGCTTTGGCTGAAGGCATAATTTTTCTAATCCTTATGTTGTTTTAACACAACGAAGAGAAACAAAATAAAACAAAACATACTAGTATTTTCATAAAAACTTATTGAGCATTTGAACTCACAGTCCATTATTCATAAGCATAGATATATAAAGTTTGCTAAAATAAGAATTCCCAAATATTGAGAAAGCAAGCTAATTATACAAATAAACAGATAACTTACGTAGAGTAATGGAAACAGAAAAATAACAAGAATACATGCAATCCTCAACCAAATTGTAGCACCAGAGTTGCCAACGAGGGTTGATGTAAAGAACAGTAATGACTCCCAAGAAGGACATGATGTAAGTTACCGAAAAGGTAGTGAAGAAGGCCACTTGATCTACTTTATGCCATTTCTCACCACTTACATCTGAGGATTGTGTTGGCGTTGGAGGTGAATCTTTTGTACTGGAGCAGTTTTTCTCCAATGGCAGTCCACAAAGAAATTGATTTCCTTCATAGCTGCTTGCATCAAAAGTTCCAAATTGTGCTTTCCTATCCGGAGTCCTACCTGATAAGTTGTTATACCCGACATTGAACACGGCTAGAAAGGTAAGCTCAATCAATTGTGGAGGGATTTCGCCACTCAAACTATTATGAGAAAGATCCAAGCTCTCTAATTCAGACAAGTTTGACAATGTTTTCGGAATGGAACTTGTCAATTGATTGTGAGACAAGTTTAGTGCATGAATTTGTCGTAGCTGTCCAAGTTCAAGTGGGATTGCACCTGTTAGGTTGTTACAAGATAAATCCAAACCTGACATATATGCAAGAATGTTACCCTTGTAAGCTCTTTGCATATATTTGGTAATAAAATTCACTTCATCTTGTTTGTCATATTCTTCAGAAAGTTCATTATTATTCATTTGTGCTAAAAAAACAAACTCAAAAGTAGTGAAAGCAGTGACTAATTCTTGAAAGCAGTGAGGTATTGTCCCAGAAAAGAAGTTTCTAGACAGATCCATTAAGCTTATATGCGTCAGTTGACACAACTGAGTTGGAAAAGTGCCACTCAATCGATTTCCTCCAAGTAACAAAATTCTTAAACTCAAACCCATATTAGCGATTGCACTGGGAATGCTGCCTGACAACCTATTTTCACTGACATCCAATGTCTTAAGATCTGAAATATTGAAAAATGCGTTTGGTATTGATCCTGAAAAGTTGTTATCTGCCAAATGTAAATATTGTATTTTGCTTGACCACAAAGGTAAAGATCCCGAAAGAAGGTTAGCAGAAAAGTCCAAAAAACCAACATCAAATGTTTCGCATGGAATCTGACCTTCAAAATAATTATTTCGCAAAATCAGAGAAACAAACCTTGTTTGGTTGCATATCCAAGTAGGAACCTTACCCAACATGTTGTTGTTGCTAACATCCAATACACTGATAGGAAGCATCCGATTGGGTAATTCATTTGACATAGCTGAGAACCGATTATGATTTATTTTCAAAACCAATAGCATAGTTAAGTTAAATAAAGAATCGAAATGGCCATCAAAATCATTATTGGATAATTCCAAGAACGCTAGCTTGGAGCAACGTGCAAATACTTCCTTTGGTACTTCTCCGGAGAAGTTGTTTGATGACACATTGAATGTGTACAAGTGACTCATATTACCAATTGAGGATGGGAGAGAACCACTAAAATTGTTATTGGATAACTTTAGATGCCGCATATTTGGTAGGATCATCCCAATATTTCCTTGAAGCTCTCCAAAGAGTTTATTGTTTGACATATCCATCCAATAAGTGAAGTTAAGATTGATTGAAAAATGAACATGACCTGAGAAAGAGTTATCATTAAGAGTGACATGTTCTAGCCTCGTATTGTTTCCAAACAACCAACCAGGGAACTGTCCTTTCAACATATTGTTAGAGAGATCAAGTACTCTTAAGCTATGTTGGTACAAGAGAAATGTTGGAATTTTATTGGAGAGCTTGTTCAGATTACAGTTGGATATCACAAGGGAATCCAACTGAAATAAAGGTACCCAATCTGAACTTTCTGTTTCTATCTCGACATCCTTGTCATTGCATGTGCATCCAACGAATTCAAGCCTAGAATGATTAGCAAATGAGCCAAATGAAAAACCCTCAAAAAGATTGTTACTGATATCAATCAGCTTAAGGGACGTAAGTCTAGCTATCAAAGATGAAATGTTTCCTCTGAACTGGTTCTCTTGGATATCTAACAGTTGAAGAGATGTCAAATTGTATAGGCAAGAAGGAAGGGTTCCTTCAAAAGAATTCACACTAAGATCTAACTCTTCAAGTTTTTTGAGTCCACATAAACCTGCAACATATATATATATATATATATATATATATATATGTATTAGTCTTTTTAGATTTTCAAAGATAATTTATTAGTCTTTAAAAAAAATCTATTTTATGAAGAAAATTTACATCATATTTAATTAAATACATACCTTGAGTTGGTAAAGAGCCATTTAGTTGATTTTTGCCCAAAAGTAAATATTTGAGAGAAGATAATGCTCCTATGGAAGGAGGAACAACTCCAGTGAACTCATTCTCACTCATATCTAAAAGCTCCAACCTCCCAAAACCTGCCCAATCTACATAAAAAGAAAATCATTGGTGTGTGTATATATATATATATATATATATATATATATATGTATTTATGTATTAGATTCAAATTACATCAAGTATAATTCTTTGTTTTGTAGTATTTTATTAGATCAATATTTTTAAATTTTTTTCCGTAATATATGTTCTTAACAGATTCACCAAATTTTTTTTAATAGGATTTTATTTTCCAAATAATAATTAAACTTATGATCTATGTGTGATTTTACACAAAAAAGAAAAAAAAAAAATTTAATTTGCACATCAATAATTGGTGAGATAATTGTTGATCATTGATAATCTTAGTATTTTACTGTTGTGGATGTTACATAATATTAAATAATGTATTCAACCTCAGGATTTGTAAGAAAAAAAAAATTTCATCAAATACAAAATTATTATGTAGTGTAATCTGAACATGACCATATATATATAGACATGCACCCAATTCTAATTCAACCATAAAATTTACAAAAGAAGAAGTCATTACATTTTGGGAAGGAACCAATGAAACTGTTTCCACTTAAATTCAGGGCCTCCAAGCTTCTTAGATTAGCTAGATCTGCAGCAATATGAACGTAACACATTTAGAAGAAACAGAGCGTTATGTACTGCAGCGTCATAAAGGGGAAAAAAAAAATTGTGAAGACGAAGAAAAGTGAGGTAACGGTTGACTTCAACAAGGACTAATTATTCATATAATTTTTTCAAAAGAAGTCCATGCGTATTTGGTTTTGAAAGACCAAACAACTCTAAGGACACAGCAGCTACCTCTATGCGAATCAGCCATTAATTCAATCAACAGAGTGATAAGTGATGATATGAATGATCAACTCTCCCTAGAGTTTAAGACTTGGGAAGTTTAACAAGCTATAAAGCAGATAGACCCCTTCAAAAGAATCAAAACTCCAGGTCCGGATGGTATGCCCTATTTCTTTTATTAGTATTATTGGAATTTCTTACATGGATTATTCGATCATCAGGAGGAAATGTTGATAATGAGTACTCCGTTGTGTCATACCTTCGATGAGGACAAGTTGATTTGGCCATTCATATCTTCAGGTATATTCATGGTCAAGCAGGGACGGAGGCATTAATTGACCGGGGGGCAATGGCCCCCTCTAATTTTTAAAAAAAAAAAAAATATTAGTATATATATATATATATATGCATTAATTTTAGCAATTTTGTTCTATAAAGTTACTTGCCCCCTTAACAATATTATTAATTCTTTTTAGAGTTACGTTACAGTTACAAACTTATTTACAATATTTTTATAAACTGTTAAGGTACAAATTCTTATTGGTTCGTATTTGGGCTTGTTACTTGTATGCATTTCTTATTTACCAATAATCATTCACTATATCAGTAATATACCTCTAGCACTTTTCTCATTTTAAAGTCCATTATAAAAATTTTTAGATCTAAAATCTAAAACAACATATACTAGCCCAAAAACATTTGTGCAACAAAAAAAAATCACCAATAGCAAAGTTAAAAAAAATTAAGTCTAATTAACCAATTTTACTTAAACAAACAACTGACCGCCTTTAAAAAGTTTTAAACAGAATAATTTTGTTTTTACTCAGCAAATGCACACATTAAAAACTAAAAAAAAAAAAAAAAAAAAAAAAAAAAAAAAAAAAAAAAAAAAACCTCCGCATCTAGGAAGCCGCTTAACTAGAGGTTAGAGTCGCCTTCCTTAACTTAAAGTCCTGACACCATCCCTGCAGTCAAATCCAGTTACAATTTTCTAGCAAAGGAAAATCTGGATAATCTTACTTCTGGAAACCTGATGCATGACAGTGGGATTTGAAAACGGGAATGGGGTCTGAATGTCCTTAATAATGTTAAAAATTTCATTTGGCATTCATGTAGAGATGATGTCCCAGTCAAGAAAAATTTGAAGAATCGACAAATCCTCCCAGATGATATTTGTAATCACTGCAAACAGTCCCTAAAAAGTATTTTACATGCTCTTTGGAAATGCCCAGAACTCTCGTGTATTTGGGACTCTCTGCCAGCCTTTTCATTCCGTCAAACATGCACCTTTCCCATCTTCAATGACTTAGTTATCTATGTTAACGAGGAAGGGAAAGATCTAAACTTGATGGAGATTATCATGTGGACTATATGGTTTCGCAGGAATCAAATCAGAGTTAGCAACAAAGATTACTCCACCACACAGGTAATTCCTAGTGCTCGGCAGAGTCTCTCTAATTTTCACGGCGCAAATCCCATTACCTATCCCAGGTTTTGGACCTTAACCCCCACGGGTTTCGTGGATTCCTCCTCCTGATAATTCTCTTAAGATCAAATATGAACTGAGCAACATTTAGTGGTCCTGTCAACCACTTGTCTCGTTTTTATTACTTGTTATTTATGTTTTCCTCGTATCTTCTTTCATTCTCTTATTTTTATTTTCATTTGCACAAAGCTGCATTAGGTCATAATAAAAGTCATATAGACTTAAGATTTTAATTCTTTATTCAATTATTCTTAATGCAAGAACCAAAAGAATTTTGCATTGGACATACCTTGATCATATAGCGGGCAGTTCATTCCATTGGAATCCAATTTCAAGGATTTAAGCGCTGATAGTGCACCCAACGATCTTAAAATCCCTTTGTTGAAATGATTAGCACCTAGGTCTAGGTGCTCCATCTTACTTAGCTTTGACAAACTTTTGAAATCTGAGTTCACACAATGCAAAATGACAGTTCCTTACACATTTGCATGGTATAAGTAGAGCAAAACACCATCTTCACTAATAAAGCAACTATTAAAGTGACACGAGTGTTAGAAATGTAATGGTACGCAATTAAGTTAGAGCTTTATAATTCAATTAATATATTTTTAATGTTTTTAATATGGGATTAAATAATATATAATAAAAATATATATAAATTTAACAATTTGGAACTAGCATACTCCTTACAACGTCGTTCCATTCGGCCATTCGCACGTTTGGTCATTCGCCATTCGAGCAATAAGATCAATGGAAAAGCAAATAAGGCATCACATGCAAGTCAGAAAATTATTGTAGAAGGTGCTCTAATCTTATAATATTGCTCGCAAAAACAGTTGATTCATTTTGACTGTTAATTAGATGATTGCTTTATTATAAACTCTTAACGCTGGTTAAATCAAATTATAGTCTTCTATGTCTCTCTTACTACCTTGAACTGTTATGGAGCCATTGAGATGATTGTCTCTTAAATCCAACGTCACCAAGTCTTCGAAAACCGCAAGTTCTAAAGAATAAACAAAAATAGATGTGAAAGGTAGAAATTGTTTAGAACTTTGTAGATATTATGGAGAATAGGCATACCTTTGGCAGGAAATGATCCTTCCAATATATTGGAAGAGAGATTCAGAGTTTTGAGTGATGTAAGTAACCTCAATGACTGCATGATACTCTGATCGAACATGTTAACAGCAAGATCTAACCTCTCCAGCTTGTTCAATCTCAATAAATTTTTGAAACCTATGGTAAGATTGTAAAAAAATAGATTATTCTTGTTAGACTAGCTTTGAATCTACCATATAGATAGGGAAAATACAAAATAGACTACCACCTTAAAATATAGCAGGTATAGTTAATTATGTCAAAGCACCCGTTGTAAAGCAAGAAACTAGTAAAAGCTTGTATAGATTATAACAGTAATATACATACATACATGCATGTATGCATGTGTACATACATACATATATATATATAGAGAGAGAGAGAGAGAGAGAGAGAGAGAGAGAGAGAGAGAGAGAGAGAGAAAGAGAGCTACTAACAATCTAACATTAAAATGGTTTCATGAAAAAATAGATAATAAAATTCCCAATGAAATCTCCTAAAAATCCCAACAGAAAATTCGAAAAGTGTCTGAAACAATATCTGATTTGTGGAAATAAGAAGGTCAACGGTTTTGTTGTCGGAATTTTCACCGGTGATGGTGAAGTAGACGAGATTTGCTGCCGGAGATTATTGAAACTCTCGATCGAATCCTTCAGCTTCTTCCTCAACCCGTTCACCACGGAGATCCTAGTCCGGTCCGAAGACGAACCGGGTACGCAGCCAGGCAAGCTCCGATTCGACGCGTTGGACTAGTCCAGCGCCTCGAGCTTGACTTTGATTAGCTTGGCCTACTTGAGAGTGAGGGACACGTCGGTGTCCATGTGGGGTCGGAGGTCAAGTCCCAAAAAAGAAAAAAAGCACAACATTCACAGAAATGAAACCCAAAGATTCACACAACCAAAAAGTAGAAACCCACAAAAGAGAGTGTGATATAAAGTGAAGCAAATATAGAAAGAGAGGATGTGGGGGTGGGGAGACCTGGGGTTGCCGGAAATGGCATTTTGGTACGGCAGAGAGATGAATGGGATCTGACGTGGCATGATGGGATCCGCCGGTCTCTCTCTATGACTGGGTGTGCGTGTGAACGAGCGCGCGCGTGTGTGTGTGTGCGCGTGCGTGCGCGTGTTAGATAGAGAGAGAGAGAAGTGGAACTGAGGTGGTTTTGTAATTGAAAAATTGTAAAATTATGGGAAACTCAGAGAAGAGAGGGAGAGAGGAAAGAGACAGAAGAAAGAGAAAGAAGAGAAGATAAATAAAGTAACCACATTTTTTTTTTTTTTTAAGTTTAGGGACAAAGTTTTCTTTTAAGATGAAATTTATAGACTTAGTTAATATTATCACAAACCTCAATAGTGGTTTGTGGAATTTACCCAAATATAAAAAAGTTGCTAAAAAAATTAGTTACTTTTTAGGTAAATTTAACTACGTATTTGGTCCATATTATTTATATTGTATTTCAATTTTGTTTCTAAATTAATTTTTTATTTTGATTGTTAGTTATGTCAGCAATTTCCTCCATCTAAAAAATAACAGCATGAACTAAATTGACATGACACTAAAAAGTTAAAACCAAATTAACATAATTAAAAAGTTATGAACCAAATTGAAATATGATGAAAAGAATAGAAACCAAATATGTAATTAATCCATATTTTCCTATAAAAAGTTTCTAGAAATATAACTTAAACCAACGTCTGGAAGGTGTCTGTTAACTTTTTTTCTAATAAAAAATCAACACAAATCTCATATAAAAGCATTTTGTAGAATTCTCAGTTCAGAAATATATGACAAAAGCTAACAAATAGCTTCAAATATTAGTCAATACTAAATTACATATTATGATAGCTGAATATATTCATTAAAAAAAAAATAATTGAACATCTATTTTCTTCTATCTGTTAGCAAACCCATTTTCAAAATCTTGTTTTTGTGTATTTGAGTTGTAAGTTCTGAATGTCTAAATTAGGATTGAAGATCTACATTGAAGACACAATTTATTTAAAGAAATATTAAGAGCATTCTTCACATATAGGTTAATTCCTCAAAATTTAATGGAAATTACAGAATACATGTGCCCAAATGTGCACCAGAAAGATTTTAGGCCATCTAAACTCTACAATTATCATTATAACACTATTTCTATTTCTATCTCCAATATGCTCTGAGAGAGAACATTAATAATGTGACATCCAAATCACAAGTCAAATATCTAACACTTCGAGTCTATATTGGTCATCTCGAACACACTGTCACTTCAATTATTATACGTGCAATCAGGCATTCATTTTATTGCACACATTTTGATTTGCCACATTTAACCAGATTAGATCATTTCCCATGAGCTGTGAGAGTTAGAAAGACAATTTTGCTATGCTTATAATAATTTCTTCTTAATTCATTTAACAGGCAAATCTGTATATAGAAGGAAATACAATTTTTCAAACTCCCACTAAGATCAACATCTCTATGTAATCCAAGGTATATCCTTATTTTATTCCACCCATGACGAAAACAAATTCCAAATTTAAGTACATAGATTTTATAACACTATTAATTTAAGAACGTATCATCAATAGCATGTAATAAATATTTCTCTATAAGAAATATTACAAATTAATATTGAAAATTTAAATAAGTTAAATCCATATTTATTTAAATCCGAATTCAGAATTATTTACGACTAAATATTTTTATTTACGAGTTATGGCTAAAGATATTTTAAAGAAAAGCTAGTACAGTTTATGTGATAAAATTAAAACGTGTAATTCTCAATAGTAGGTACATTAGCAAAAGCGGTATTATAACACCAAATCTTTATCAAAACTATTTTTCTTAATATATGGAAAATATGATATGAAACCAAATTAAGTTGGACGCAAGATTAACATACCTTCTTTTTCAATCCAACCACCAATTGAATTTGAGGATAAATCAAGACTTCTTAACTCCTTGAAAGTCTCAAATAGAGAAACATTTAGATACCAAATTATATCCGAAGCATAAACAATAAAACCATTAGTCATATCATAATCTAATTCCAAATCCCTGATGTTGTGGAGAGAGAGGTGGGTCACGTGACCAGTGGTGGAGTTGCAGGTGACTCTCTCCCACTCACAACACTCATCATCATGGTCATCAACCCAAGAAGGGAGAAGATGATCTGTATTAGCATATTTGTTGGACCTCACAAACTCCTTAATTTCTAACAGACCCAACCTCTCTTCTTCAAAGCAACCTTCGCGCCCAAGAATTTGAACTAGAAATACCAAACCCCACAATAAGCTCTTCACCAAAGACCACCCCATTGTTACTGTGTAGTAACTAGTAATGCTCCTATATTCATTGCAAGACCAGTTTTATATTGAGTAGGAGAATGGAGTCAAGTCTTTTTTTGGCTGAGCTGAGTCCAAGTCAATGGAAAAAAGAGTGCGAACTTGATATAATAGTGTGAACTCGGTATCAGATTTTGACTTAAAATTATTAAAAAAAAAAAAAAAAACTACAAACCCATCAATCTGAGGTTCCCACCATATCGCTGGCTGCCATTCTTTCTCTTCTCTTCTCCGTTTCTTCTTCTCCCCCTTCTTTTTCTTCTTCTTTTACTATTGTAATTTTTTAGTTTCTAGTTCTACCGTCTTCTAGAGTCTAGTACTCTTTTCCGTTTCATCTTTTCACCCCGTCTGTTTGGAGTGAAAATAGGAAGGAGGGAAAACAAAAGAAGAAAAATATAGTAAAAAATAGCATTTTTCACTGTTCATTTGGAGAAAAAAAATATAAATAATAGAAAACTGGGAAGGAAATTTTCTTCCTGGGCCCACATATATTTTCCTCCCAAATTGGGAGGAAAACATTAAGGAGAAAAGTGTTGGCTTTTGCACTTTTACTAAAGAGCTCACATCCCACCTGATGCTTCTCATCTCCTTCTCATCTCTTTTTTTTTTTCTTCTTCTTCTTCAACGTTACTGAACGTTCTCTCTTTCTTTTTTCTTTTTTTTTTTCAATGTTACTGAATGTTCTTCTTTTTTTTTTTTTTCAACATTGCCTGAACATTTTTTTTTCAACGTGACCTAATCTAAATTTTACATTATAATAATAAAAAAAATAATAATAATTTATATATATGATGTAATAAATTTTATATTATGTAATGAGTACAAATAAATCTAAGTGTTAGGCTTGCCGCACGTGAATAGCTGTGCTTAGCTTTAGAAATGACCAAGAAAATTTAAAAAAAAAAACCCAAGTGTCAGGCTTGCTTTGTACATTGTCTAGGTACAATGTATATAATATTATTGATATATAATAATAATATATTAATGTTTGTTTATAGTTAAAAAAAGTTTATTTATAGGTATAAATGCACTTTTAGTTTTTACATTTTACACTTTTTCTATTTTGGTCCCTACATTTTGTTTTTATTACTTTTAGCCCTCAACTAATTAACACCTAACATTTAGATCATTTCCGTCACCCAATTACCAGCAAAAGTTGACATAACTAATGGCGGAATAAAAAAAAATATAATCACACACATTAATTAATTCAATTAAAAACAAGTATTAAAACAAATAAAATAATTTAAAAAAAAAAAACTCCTTAGTTTTTGGGAAGAACATGACTATTAATAATCTTCATGTTCTTCCCTAAACATTTTTGATTGCCTAAAAAAGCCACTAATCTTTTCAACTCTAGCTCTTAATTTCTTGCCCACCCCAACTTCTAATCTTAGTGCCCAAAACCTTTCCTTTGTTACAATTTGGATGACCAATATTCATATTCTTCATTGCTTTGAAGATAAGCCCAAGCCTTTTCACAGCAATCCCATCTATAAACCCTAGCAACCTCACCAAATCTCTGCTAATCGACCTCTTCCCATCCCTAATCATTGAATCCCTACCCTGACAACAACAACCAAAAAAAAAAAAACCCCACATACTTAAAAAACAGAAAGAGAGGAACTTTGAACAAAATAACAAATAATCGTGAATGATTTACCTGAATATAGTCAAGCTTGAGAAGTAAATCTATGGCTTTGTGAGAAAGAGTGTCATAATTGAAGTGGGTCTCACTGGAAGTCGAGGACTTTAGAGAGTTGAAGGCTGACTTGATGAGAGCAAGGTCTTTGAGGTGTCTAAGGGTTCTTGATCTACAAACAAGGAAGGCACAGAAATGGGTTTGTATAACACGAGCGGCTAAGTCGCTGAGAGAGTGTGGAGGACTGTAATGAGAAGAAGAAATAGAAAAATGGTGGAGAGAGGAATCAAAGGCATCGATGCGTTATTTTAAATCTTCGATATTTTAAATTTCTGGGTAATCAAACATGTTTAGGGAAGAACATGAAGAATATGAACAATCATGTTCTTCCCAAAAACTAATGATTTTTTTATTTTTTTTAATTTAATTAATTAATGTGTGTGATTATATTATTTTTTTTATTCCACCATTAGCCACGTCAGCTTTTGCCGTATGTTGGGTGACGGAAAAAACCTAAATGTCAGATGTTAATTTGTTTAGGGACTAAAAGTAGTAAAAACAAAATATAGGAACCAAAATGGAAAAAGTGCATAATGCATTTACGCCTTATTTATAATATAAAAAAGAGGTCTTGTTATTAGGAAAAGTGCTTTTTCTACAATATTTTTAGAATACTTTCACAATAAATTATAGGTTGAAAGTTGTCATTGGTTTTAATTTGAACTTACCACTAAAATTATTTTTTTTCCCCACCAATATAAATCCGTAATAACTTGTCACTTACGATTTTTTGTTAAGGTAATATCGATTTTTTGTTAAAGTATTGAGAAAATATTGTGGACATAATATTTATAAATTTTATTTAAGATCTAAATTAATTAATTAAATATTAATAACCTTTGTGCATGCAATAAGTGCTTTTAACTCTCACATTTATTGTATTTTTTTTATCCAAAAGGTGAGTTCTATTTGTAGAAAATATATAGTAAATGTTTTTTTAATCTGACTTTATTTAATTTTTTAGACATATTAAATTAAATTCATTATTTTATGTAATAGTAACACTTTTTTGAAATTAATACTACTATTGTGTGTGTGTGTATGTGCACGCGCAATGGCACAACCAGGAAATTTTTCCAGGGGAGGCAGCTAGGATGAACAAATTTGAGATAATTGTCTAATTTGTTGCATGGATTAATATGATATCTCATATAACTACCTATGATCTAGGATCACGTTATAAGGAGGCATTGATTAATATGATATCTCATATAACTATCTATGAACAATTTTTGAGAGAGCAAATCCTCTAGGGGAGCCAATTAATACATTTTTGTTCAATTTTTAATTTTATTTCCTAATATATAGGAAAATTCAAGAAGCTGGAGGGGGGGGGGGGGGGGATGGCCCCCTTAGCTTCGCCAGTGTGTGTTAGAAATCCCAAAACATCATAAAATACTATGCTAAAATAGGCCGATACCAAAATATTCCGTTCAAGTAAACAAACTGAAATGAGTCTGAAACGGAATTAATAACATTGATAATGACAAATAGCCCTTATTAATTAATGTATACATGCTCTAAGTAATCAAGATTAAGGACCTCACAAACTTATAACATACCCATCATCTTTTCTTCAAAGTTCAAAGCAACTTCTGTGCCCATGAATTTGAACTAGAATTTTCAAACCCCACTATAAGATCTTCATCAAGTTCCACCCCATTGTAAAAATGTATAATTGGAGCACTCCTATGTTCATTGCTAGACTTGGTTTATTACAAAATAGGGAAATTGAATCAAGTCAAAGGTGGAAAAAGTACAATAAAAAAAATTGGAGTAGAGGCGGGGGTAGGAGAATTGAGTCAGGTAATTAAACTACACTTTCCCTTTCATTTTAGTCCAATTTGCTCTTATCGTCACGTTTGGTTCGGGAAATCCAATCCCTGGCGGAAAAAGGGTGAAGGAAATTTATGGTGGGTAAGCTGTAATTTGGAGAATTGAGTCAAGTCAACGGTAGAAAAGTAAATTATAGTAGAAATTCAAAGGCATGATGTTGCTTGTTGGAGCATTTTAGTCCAACTTTATTAGTATTTAACTAGTCGTATATCTACACAATGCGTGGAAATAAATAATTATTTTTATTGTAATATAATATATAATTTTTTTAAAATTGAATATAGTTTGTTTTCCATAAAAATCAAAATATTTTTATTTGGTCCAATTAGGTCCATTTTGCTCTACTCGGTCCACTTCGTCAATTTCGGTTCCCCTTCAGACCATTTTCGACTAATTAAGTCTAAAATTGATTCTTTTTGAAGGTTTTCTTTTTAGGTTTAGATCAAAAATTCTTTTTTTTTTTTTTCTTAATTATTGAGTTGAAAAGAATGAATTTTATTATATTTGGGCTCAATTCTTTAGTTTTGAATTAAAAAAATATAAAGAATACTAAAATAGACATTAGAAATTAGAAATATGAGCCCTAAAAAGGCCATAAAAATGATAAATATTCAAAAGTTTTATTCGGTCCACATTGGTTCTATTCGGTCCATCCTGTCCTCTTTGGTCCTATTTAGTCCATTCTATCTACTAAAGTTCAATTCCGTCCATATAGTGTTATTCAGTCCAATTCGATCTATTCAGTTCACATTAGCCCTATTCGATCCACATTAATCCTATTTTGTCCACTTCGGTTCAATTCCGTCCACTTTGGTCTTATTCGATCCATTATATCTACTTTTATTATATTTGGTTCTATTTGGTCCATTTTGTCCATTTTAATCCACTTCAATCTTATTTTAGCCATTTAGTCCACTTTAGTCCTATTCGGACTATTTTGTCCAGTTTGGTTCTATTCAGTCCATACTATATAATTCGGTCCTATTCAGTTCATATTGGTCCTACTTCATCCACTTTTGTCCAATGTGTCTACTTCGGTCCTATTTGGTTCGTTTTGGTTCATTCTGTCAATGTCAGTGCTATTTGGTCAATTTGTTCTTATTCAGTCCACCTTGTTCCTATTCGGTCCTATTCTGTCTATTTAGTCTACTTTGTTCTATTTAGTCCAATTCTGTCCATTCGGATCACTTCGGTCCATTTTGGTCCACTTAGATCTATTTTTGTGCACTTACATAACGGGAAAAGACATATTTGAGTTGAAAAAATCTAATCTAATCCAAATTTATTAAAAAAATATATAAATCTGAAACTTGTAATATCTAAAATTTTAAGCATAGTATTTATTGTTGTTACGCTTTTATTGAACTACATTTAATATAGCATTTAAGTCCACTCTAAATTCAAGTGAAATTTTTTTCTAAACATAAAGGTTATGAATATGTAAATATAATCTTTAAGGCAAATATTCATGTTTATCCTTAAAAAAAATCAATTTGTTTTTAAAGTTTAATAGACTGGGGCTTTATGAAGGATGGAATTTCACCAATGGTCCAAAGCTAATATGTATTATATTGTTCGCCCACTACTTAATAATGGCATGAACAAATATGAAAACTACTATCTTTTTAGAATTTAAATTCCAATAGGGGGGAATTTTAAAGTCATAAAATTATAAAAATAATAAAATAAAAACACTCTATCATGGAATATAATTCCTGAGAATCTATCCGATTCGAATATTAAATCGTAACAGACTAACAGTATTTTGTAAATCAAAAATTATCTGAGGGACAAGAATGAAGCTGTTAAGCTGCGAATGGTAACAATGTTGATAGCGAAGCTGTGAAATTGGAGGAGAAATCTGAGAGAAATTAATGAGCTTAGAAACCAGATTTGTATTTGCTAATGCATAAACCATTAAACCCCTAGGTTAATTTGCTCCTATAAACTTTGGGTCCATTTGGTTCTAGTAAAAATATGGAGGATAGAAAATGGGGAAGAAAAAATGATTTTTTTTCTTTTTTGGTAAATGTGAAAAATTGGAAAGATTTTAGTTGGCTTAAGTATTTTCTCTCCGGCTCCACCAAATCCAATTTGGAAAGAAAAGATGAGAGAAAACTAAGAACAAAATATTTCCTGCATTTTGGACAAAAATACCACTAATAAGTTTAAATGGGAATCGGACACCAATCTAGTCTGGTTATCATTAATAAGAGAAAAAAAAAAAAATTTAACCGGAAACCGCGGGTTCAACAATGCATAAAAGTACACCAATTACACCATGAGAGAGAGAGAGAGAGAGAGAGATGGCGAACCATTATTCCCAAACAAAATACAAGACTTGGTCTATAGTAGTAATAGTACAGAACATGAAATAGCCTTTGGGAGTGGAAGAGCCAAAATATGCAATCTATTCGACGGCAGCGGCGGCACTAAAGTGTCGCTTTTATATTCATTAATTAAACGCTAGCAATATAAGATGATTTAATCCTCACCGTTCAACCTTTAAAGTAATCAACCGGTCAATATGCCTTCTTTTAGCCGTGCTGCACTAATCGTCCCAATCAATTATTATCATGTTGAACAACTTATATATTATTATCATGGAGTCTTTTAACAATATTTGTGAACATCTATATTATATAGCAGATTACTTTTAATATTTATTAGCGTCATCATACGCGGTCTCCACGTGTGACGAGACTTTTTTTTTTTTAAATGTTTAATATAATTTTTTAATTTGAATTTATATACTATTAATGAGGTTATAGTATTACATCGGAAGAGACTTTTAAAAAACTAAAATTTAAGATTTGAAATGAAGTAAACTATTAAGTTTAGTGTGTGATTGTTTTTAAGGAAAAAAATTGTATTAAATGTACGTGAGATATATTTAAATAGAGAATTTGCTCATTTTTATTTTTTATGAAAAAAAAAGTCTCTTTGGTAGTTTATTTTATTTTGAATTTTGTTGAATTACAATTTTAACTATATCTTTTATTTTTTAAGAATAAGAATTATCTAATTAAATTATGGGTATTTTGGACATTTGATGAAGTCATAACTAACTATCTAAAGTATATGTAAAATCATTAACATTACTAAAATTATAAAAGCTTATTAACATTATCAAAGTTAGAAATACACATAACTAATTGGAAATATTTTATTTTTTTATAATTTAAAATTTTATTTATTAAATTATTTATAATGTTATCGGTTCAATCACAGCCAGTGGTTCGAATCCAATTGGACCATAAAATTGGTAACCAATCACTTTTTTGTTCATTTGACGGTACTATTTTTTAAAATCTTGTAAAATACATTTGGTAGCGTTCATATCTCTCTCTTTAGTTTTGTCATTTTCTCTCATTTTGTCTTTTTCTTCTCTCTCTTCTCATTTGTGGTTTTTTTTTTTTTTTTTTTTTTTCCATCCTTTTGTTACATTTCTTCTCATTCCTGTCCAAATTTTTTTTTTTTTTTTTTTTTGGTTATCTGTTTTGTGTTTTTATTCTTTTTCTTTTTCATACATTTTATTCCTCATTAGTTTTTTTTTTTAATTTTAAATTTTTTAAGCATTTTCTCATTTGTTTTGGGTTTTTGTATTTCTTTTTTTAAATGTAATATATTTATACACAATTTTTTTTAAAAAAATAATATGTTATTATTATTACTATTTTTATCTAATAAGGGGCACCAGAGTAGATTTATAAAAATTACATTTTCCATCATCTCATTTTTATTTTTAACCAAAGAAATTTACATCCTCCACTTTTGCACCTCCCAACCAAACACCATGAAGAAAAGCTAAAATTTCTTATATTCTCTTACTTTTTTTATCTCCATTTTCTATTCTCTCACCTTTATAAATTCTACCCTTCAAACCAAACATTCCCTTCAGTTTTAGTATCAAATGGATCAACCTTAAGTTTTAGTATCAAACGGATCAACAGTACAAAGACATCCATATATGATATAACATGAAATATATAAACCTACAACTACCTCTGCGTCATAGAGTAATGATTAAGCAGAGCCATAGAGCAATGATTTAAGTGCTATGCAAATTGCAATTGATAATAAAGTTTGTTAAATACTCGGTGAAAGTAAAATACTTCTGTATAGTTTCCCAAATTTGAACTCAGATTGAAAACACTTCTTGTCATCCTTCCGACCATTTTCGCAAAAGCCAAATGGAGGGTGAATAGACTTTGTATAGCGAAAGTTGAATTCTCCCACTTTGATTAGAACTATATGTACATATTTTTTAGAAAGTAAATAGAAACATATTAATTAAAGGCCATACTAAGAAAACAAAATATTGTGTATTTTAAATCACAGTCCATTATTCTAAATACATATTAGATATAAAGTTCACTACAATAAGAGTTCCTAAATATTGAAAAAGCAACAATAGTTAATTATACAAATGGGCAGGTAACTTTCATAGAGTAATGCTAACAGAAATATAACAAAAATACATGATAATTTGGTTGAGGATTTCATGTATTTTTGGTTGATCTACTCTGTACCATTTCTCTTCACTTGCATCTAAGGATTGTGTTGATGTTGGAGGTGAATTGTCTCTATTGGTGCAGTTTTTCTCCAATGGAAGTCCACAAAGAAGTGGATTTCCTTCATAGCTACTAGCATTAAATGTTGAAAATTGTGTTGTCATTTCTGGGGTCCTACCTGACAAGTTGTTATATGAAACACTGAACACTTCTAAAAAGGTAAGACCAGTAAATTGTGGAGGGATTTCTCCACTCAATCTAGTGTGAGAAAGATCCAAGCTCTCTAGTTCAACCAAGTTGGAGAATGTTTTTGGAATGGAACCTGTGAATTGATTGTAAGACAAGTTTAGTGCATGAATTCCTTGTAATTGTCCAAGTTCAAGTGGGATTGCACCTGTTAGGTTGTTACAAGAAAAATCCAAACCAGACATATAACGAAGAATGCTACCCATGTAAGTGCTAAGCCTATATTTAGTAACAAAGTTAACTTCAAAGTATTTGCTCTGAAATTCAAAATGGACCCTGTGGTGGACACTTTCATTTCTGTAAGTCAAGGCCTCAATATATTCTAAGTGGAAAGCACCAAAAGACAGAGTCTCGTTAGAGACAACATTGATGATGCGAAGAAAATCAGTATGCTGGATGCTTCGGATTAGAGAGGGCTAACGGTTGCCTTGATAGCCTGAAAGAGAAAAAAAAATTATCAAAGGTGACCGGGGTTGCCGGCCAATAACCCTCCGATGACAAAGTCAGTTTTCTCTCAATTATTTTCAAGTTCCAACTTTTTAGGAATGATTTCACGTACCTTTTCTTGGTCTGAACCAACGTTTATATAGTGTTTTAAGAGCGGTTATTGGATTTGTAACCTCTTCTTAATTTGTGGAGGTTTGTGTTTGAATGTAACTTCCTCAACTGTTTAGGAGTTACCCTTTTTGTACGCAACGGTCACTGGGGGTTACTCGTATGATACGGAAATGTTTTACACATTCATAAATTTTTCAAGTGCTCACGTGTCGTCCATAATTCCTCGTCCTGAGGCCTTCAAGGCAGCTTACCTCGTCTTAAGCACGTCAAGGCAGTTTACCTCATCTTGAGCACGTTAAGACAGCTTACCTCGTCTTGAGCACGCCAAGACAGCTGGACAAAATTGGAGATGTATTTTATCATACCACATCAGTTACCCCCTTGTCCATGGGTCGTCTAGGACTCACATCCACTAACGCCGTTATTTGGACAGGCATCCTTATGTCAACTGTTGTAGGAACCACTTGTCATGATTTAATTGGAGACCAATCATGTCAGCTCGTTTTTCGAGGGACGTGCCATTTGTCACTTTTTGGCTGGTCACGTCGCTTCGTGTACTGGGGTCAATGCCTATAAATAGTAGAATTCCTCCGCTACCCTCCTCATTTTCTCAAATTTTCTTCCTCGACCTCTCTCGTCTTAGCACCTCGTCTAGAAGTTTCTTGCGTCAATAGTCTTCTCTCGTCTAGTTCCAGGTACTTTCTTCAATCTTCGTCCTCAGGTTTTAAATTTCTTCCTTAAAAATGTTTGAGGTAGTCCTTTCCTCGTCTAGCGATAATGCTGTCAAAGCCATAGACGAGTACCAAGACCCAAGTAGCTTTAGTGGTTCTAGTGATAGTAGTTCTAGGAGTAGTAATAGCAGTAGTGACGGGAATACCATAGACGGGTATACGTCTGGCGTCCCTGGGGTTCCTTTAGAGGTATTTCAGGAACAGCTTAGGACTAGAGTCAAGTCTGGTTCTAGGGCTGGCACAAGTGCTCCCTCGTCTTCTACTCAAGAGGAGGAGGAGGAGGTAGTTTACACTTGTGCTGTAGGGGTTGGTTCTAAGATGGATGAGAAGAAGTTGGACCTTCTCAAGACTAGGTACCAAATCCCTGATAGCTTAAACCCTAGGCTACCTGTCCGTGACGAATGGTGTTGTTAACCCCGTTTTGGTGTTGGCATTTACAATCCATTCCCTCCTTATACAGGAGAGATAGGGAACCTTCGTCCTGAAGGTATGTATTTATCTTTGTATTTGTTACGCTCGTCTTTGATTATGGTCGTCTAATGCGCTTTTTGTTTCATTTTGTTTTGAAGGTGTTAGACGACCCTATTTGGATAGGTTCCATTTCGAACGAGTCCAAAAAGCTCGTCTTTACAGCGACAGGACTTTTCATTTTTCGGTCACCTTACGGCATCTTGCCACTTGGGGTTTAGGTCCTGACCCTTCAGACAAGGCTATTGCCCACGAAGTTACTGTCAGAAGACGTAAGTTTTGCCTTGTTTTTCTCCTTTCTTTTTTTTTTATTTTTTATTTTTTTATTTTTTTTTACTGACGTCTTTACTTGCAGGAATGGCGACGATGAAACAAAATAAAGACAAGGACGCGATGGACGAGGAAACTAGGCCTGGAGTGAAATCCAATCCTCGTCCAGCTTCTGGCGAGAAAAGGAAGAGCCTATTTTTAGGCGTAGACTTGGGAAACCTCCAAGTAGGCGCAAGGATAAGAAGGCCAGGCACAAGTTGTCCAAGCCTCAAGACGTTCAAGCTAAGGATCAACCTGGCTCTCTTCTCGTCCCTCCCAGCCATCCTGTTCAAATCTTGGATGTTAATCCAAACTTTCCTCCTCCATTCATCCCGTCTAGAGTTGAAGCTCCTACCTCATCTCAACCTTCTCTCCATGTTCCTCACAATCTCCTTAAGAATAAGGACCTGGCTTGGGAGAAAATTGAGAGGGTCGTGACAGATGAGGACGTGACAGCATGCTACAACATGTCGTTAAAAGATTTTGAGCATTCTGGTGTCCACGACCTTTTCAAGGTATGTAGGTTTTATATGTTTGTCTCGTCTTGCTATTAACCTATGCATGCATCGTAACGAAGCTTTAATCTATACAGGCAATGTCGAATTTCATCGCCGTGTCTAGGCAGGCGACTGAACTAGACAAGACGAGGGTGTTGTTGGAGAAGACGGTCCAAAAAGGAAGGGACAAGTCCAAGAGGTGGGGGGAGGTAGCAGCCAAGGCCAAGGACGATACGGAGAACTTGCGAAACCGAGTCGTTGAGCCGGGGAATGAAGTCTACGAGAAGGATGCTCGTCTTGACTTCTTTCAAAAGAGGAATGACGAGCTTGATGCCCTTCTGGAAAAAGCTAGAGGAGACGCCGTCGCAGAGTTCAAGGCGTCCAAAGAATTCACAAATTCAATGGACGCCAACTATGCAGCTGGCTTCGAGGATTTTAGGATGGACGCCATGGACAAATTCCCCGAAGTGGACTTCAGTTCTATCAAGCTCAACCTTGGTGGGGTGTCCACAAGCTCCCTCGTCCAGACCAGCTCTGAAGATATTAATGTGGAGGACGACGCTACCACATTGCCACCTCAAGACGAGCCCAATGCTAACACTCCACCCGTTTGAGAGGTCTTTGCTTTGATGTAATTTAATTTTTTTTTTTTTTTTTATTGAAATGTATTGGATTACAATTATCTCGTCTAGAGTGTTATAGACGAGTTTATTAATAATTGCCTTTAAGGCTTAATTTATAAGGGTTTTTGGACGGTGGTCGTCTACCCTTTTTAAAACTTCAATGAATGTTTATCTTTATTCACTATTTGTCATTGTATGGACGTGTTTGCCTTCTTTGTTTTTGTTGTGATCGAAATTTGCGTATTTCTTAAGTATTAAAGGGTCGTCCTTATACTTTGCTTATGGACGATGTTATTGGTTCATCCATTTGTTTTTCTATAGACGAATTGACGATAGCCTTGTCAGACGTTTCCTTTGTCCATAGGTTTGGCCCATTTGCCTCGTCTATAGGCTTGGCTTTCGGCTCGTCCATGAGCTTGACTTTGGCCTTTTGCCAAGGACGTTTTCTAGCATTTGACTCGTCCTAAAGCACCTATGTCTTGGTCAAATGCTCGTCCATGGACTTATAATATTTTGTGCCTTTGCTTATTTTAGACTTTATCCTTGTCTTGAGGAAAGCTTGTGAATGTTACATCCCTGCGTCCAAGGATTTTTCATTCGTCTTAAGGTTTTGCCCCCCTCGTGGGTTTTACTATGGGAGTTAGATTTTACGCATAAAATACATTGAAAATCCAAACCATGTTATATAAGCATTGTTCACGAATATGGCATCTGCTTAGAAGCTAGTGCCTTATGAAAGTACTTAGGAAAATACTTAAAATACATAACCTCGTCTTTCACAAATTTGTCCGTAGATAGTGCAAGAGTTTAAGAACCAGTGCACCTTTATTCTTAGTACACACCATAGCAGTAGTAAGAACACAATAGTAGATATTTAATAAATGCGAACATAGTAACATCGTCCATAGCCTCGTCCTTGATTGACTTTGTCCAAGCCCATTACTGATAGTACCTTCTCAGGTGCTCCACATTCCAAGGATGCTCTAGCTTTCGTCCGTCCAGAGCTTCCAAGTAATACGACCCCTGCCGCTTGTAGTTGATTACCCTGTATGGTCCTTCCCAATTGGATCCCAATTTTCCATGGGCTGGGTTCCTAGTTGCCAAGGATACTCTTTTGAGAATGAGGTCCCCTACGTTGAAGCGCTTGGGTTTCACCATGGCATCATGCTACATGGCCATAAGATTCTTGTATCTTGTTGTCCTTTGCTCCGCATCCATCCTTACCTCATCAATGAGATCGAGGTCAAGACGGAGTAATTCTTCGTTTTCTTTCTCCTGATACTTCATCACTCGATGGTTAGCCATATGAACTTCTGCCGGTATGACTGCTTCGCTCCCATAGGCTAATTTAAAGGGGGTTTGTCCTGTCGGGGTTCTCACCGTCATCCTGTAGGCCCAAAGAACACCTAGTAACTCATTTGGCCATATTCCCTTTGCTCCCTCGAGCCGAGTTTTGATGATTTTCAACAAAGATCGGTTTGCTACCTCTGCTTGTCCATTTGCTTGTGGGTGGGAGGGTGAGGAGTAGTGATTTTTTATTCCAAAATGCTCACAAAAGCCCCTGAATGGTGCGTTGTCAAACTGTCGTCCATTGTCTGATACCAGCACCCTCGGTACTCCAAACCTACACAGAATATTCTTCCAAACAAAATTCTTAATGTTTTCTTGTGTAATTTTTGCAAGGGGTTCAGCCTCTACCCACTTTGTAAAATAGTCAATCCCTACTACCAAAAACTTCATTTGTCTAGTTCCTGGAAGGAAAGGACCTAGGATATCCAGTCCCCATTGTGCAAAGGGCCAGGGAGCCATCATTGAGGTCTGGTACTCCGACGGCTGCCTGGGGACATTGCTGTAGCGCTGACATTGGTTGCACACATTGACATAAGCCTTAGCATCTGCCTAAACCGTGGGCCAGTAGTAGCCGGCACGAATGATCTTATGGGCGAGTGATCTTGCCCCTGAATGATTCCCACATGCTCCTTCATGAACCTCCCTCAAAACATAATTGGATTCGTCCGGAGCTAGACACCTTAGGTAGGGATGTGAAAAGCCTCACTTGTATAGAACTTCATTTATAAGGACATACTTGGCAGCCCTGACCCTAAGTTTTTTGGCTTCGTTCTTGTCTTTCGGAAGTCTTCCATCCTTGAGATAAATTATTATTGGACTCATCCAATTTTCTTCTCCTCCAATTTGCTGTACTTCTGGGAGGTTTATGCTCGGCATGTATTGGACCTTTCCATACTCGTCCATTACTTCACCTGCCGATGCTGCTCTTGCCAACGCATCTGCTTTCATATTTTCCTCCTGTGGGAGTTGAACAAAACTTACTTCTGAAAATTTTTGTACAAGCCTCCTCACTTTGCTGAGGTATCTCTTCATTCTATCTTCCTTGGCATCACACATTCCATTCACCTAGTTGATGACTAGCTGAGAATCTCTTTTGACTATTATTGACTCCGCTCCTAAGGACTTAGCCAACTCTAGCCCCTTGAGTAGTGCTTCATATTCAGCTTCATTGTTGGTAATTTTGTACTGTAGACGGGCTGCATACTCTAACTTATCACCCTCTAGGGACTTAAGTATGACTCCAATCCCTCCTGCGTACATTGTAGATGATCCATCCACGTTGATAACCAACCTTCTTGTTCGTTCGTTCGTCCTTGACCAGTTCGTCTTGGCTTGGTGTGAACTCCGCAATGAAGTCCACCAACGCCTGTGTCTTTATTACGTTCCTCGATTGGTACCTGACATCAAATTCGCTAAGCTCTACTGCCCATTGGACTAGCCTTCCTGCAGCTTCTAATTTGTTCATTGCTTTCTTTAGGGGATGATCTGTTAAGACAGTGATGACATGAGCTTGAAAGAAGTGCCTCAGCTTCTTTAAAGCCATAACCAAGGCAAAGGCTAACTTCTCCATCATTGGGTACCGTCCCTCCGCTCCTCTAAGTGCCCGGCTGGTATAGTATATCGGTTTCTGCACTCGTTCTTCTTCCCTGACTAGCGCGAAACTTATGGCATGCGGAGATACCGCCAAATACAAATATAGCTCTTCACCAGGTACGGATGGACTTAGCAATGGTGCCTTTGTAAGGTAAGTCTTCAAATCTTGGAAGGCCCTTTGACACTCGTCCGTCCATTCAAACGCCTTCCCGAGGAATTTAAAGAACGGTAAACACTTGTCAGTAGCTTTCGAAACAAACCTGTTGAGGGCGGCAACTAATCCTATAAGGGACTGGACTTCTTTGATGTTTTTCGGCAGTTCTATGTTGAGTATCGCTTGGATCTTATCTGGATTTGCCGCAATGCCTCTATGTGAAACCATGAACCCCAAGAACTTCCTTGATGAAACTCCGAAGGCACACTTGCTTGGATTAAGCTTCATGTTGTACCATCGAAGTGTGTCAAAGGTCTCTTGAAGGTCGTCTAGATGTTTTCCCTCGTCCAAACTTTTTACAAGCATATCATCAACGTAGACCTCTACATTTCTTCCAATTTGAAGGCGAAACATTTAGTTCACCAGCCTCTGGTAAGTCGCCCCTGCATTCTTCAAACCAAAAGACATTACCTTGTAGCAAAACAATCCTTGGTTGGTGATGAATGAAGTCTTCTCTTGGTCTGCCTCGTCCATCCTAATTTGGTTGTAGCCTGAGAAGGTGTTCATGAAGCTCAGCAACCTGTGACCGGCCGTCGAGTCTGCCAGCTGGTCAATGCATGGCAGCGGATAACTGTCCTTTGGGCAAGCTTTGTTTAAGTCGGTGAAGTCCACACACATTCGCCACTTACCATTGGCCTTCTTTACCATGACTACATTCGCCAACCAGTCCAGGTAGTAAACTTCCTTAATGAACTCGGCCGTAATCAACTTCTGTACTTTTTCTTTGATGGCGTTGTCTCGCTCAGGAGCAAATACCCTCTTCTTCTGACGCAAGGGTTTGGAGGAAGGATATACATTTAGACGAAGAGTAACAACACTCGGATCAATACCAAGCATGTCTTCATGACTCCATGCGAAGACATCAAGGCTTTTCTTCAAAAATTGGACGAGCGCATTCTTTGCCTCTTCTTCCATGCTCGCTCCTATTCTAGTAAACTTCTCAGTTCTACTATCATCTAAGGGGACATCTTTTAACATCTCAACCAGCTTCGCTGTGATTCTTCCTTCGTCTATGCTCATCGTTTGTAAATGCTCGTCCATAGCCAACATAGCTAGGTAGCATTCTCTAGTAACTAACTGATCTCCTTGCACCTGACTCACGCCATGTTCAGTTGGAAACTTGACGGACAAATGGTATGTAGAGGTTACCGCCTTCCAGCTATTCAAAGTAGGCCTTCTGATAATAGCGTTATATGATGATGAACAATCAACTACGAGGAAGTTTACCTCTATGGTTATCTGCTGCGGGAATGCTCCAATCACTACTAGCAGTGTGACGGTGCCCACCGGTTGTACTTTCATTCCCCCAAATCCTACCAAGGGCGAACTCACTGGACGAAGTTGATCTCATCCTAGCCTCATTTGTTGGAAAGCAGGGTAATACAGAATGTCCGCCGAGCTTTTATTATCTACTAACACCCTTCTGGTCGTATAGTTGGCGATAAGTAAGGTAATGACAATCGCGTCATTGTGGGGGTGATGAATTCTTCCACCATCCTCGTCCGTGAACGTGATTGCTTGCTCGTCAGCTTCCCTCGTCCTGGGAGATCGTCCTGACAGCTAGACGTTTTGAACCACCTTCAGGTATGTCTTCCTCAATTTGGATGATTGCGCTGCTGAGGTTCCTCCTATAATAACTCTTATTTCTCCTAGCGGGGGTCGTGAGGACTCTTCCACCTTGGCTTTCAACTTCTCGTCCTTGTGGTCTCATCCAAGGAAATTCTTCAACTTTCCCTGCCTTATGAGGTTCTCTACCTGCTGCTTCAAATCAAAACACTCGTCCGTGTCATGCCTATGGTCCCTGTGAAAGCGGCAATACTTATTCCTATTGTGCTTGTTAGGATCTCCTTTCATTTTTTCTAGCCACTTTAAGGATGGTTCATCCTTGATTTGCATAAGGACCTGATCTAGCGGAGTATTCAAGGGAGTGTACTACTGACTTCTTAAGGATGAACTTGCCTTTTTACCATCCCTATCCCATTTCTCACCTACCTAGGCCTTCTTAGGATGAGGAGCTTGATCTGAATGTCGTTGATGACCAGCTTCCGAGCGTTCTGACCTTTTCCTCTTCTTGGCTATTATTGCGTCCTCGGCGTTCATGAAATTTTGGGCTGAATGGACGAGTTCAGCCATAGTCTGAGGTTCCTGCTCGTACAACTTATGAATGAACAAGTCAGAATTGACCCCATTATGGAAAGCGGCCAACAGCAACTTGTCGTCCATTTCATCCACCGTCAAGGCCTCCCTGTTGAAACATGTAATGAAGGACCTTAAACTCTCGTTCTCCCCTTGCTCAATTGTTAACAAACTAGAAGAAGAACGCTTGTGGCGTTGTCCTCCGATGAAGTTATTAACAAACATTTTACTCAATTCTTCGAATAATCCAACAGAGTTTAGGGGTATTTTGTTGAACCACACCCTCGCTGGCCCTTTCAGCGTGGTGGGGAGCGCTTTGCACATAATCTCATCTGGAACTCCCTGAAAGTGCATGGTTTTCTTAAAGGTAAAAATGTGGTCACACGGATCACGATTTCCATCGTATGAATCCAAGGAAGGCATTTTGAATTTAAGGGGTAGGGGATAACTGTTGATGGAAGCCGTGAATGGGGCGTCCGTTCGGTGAACCAAGTCTTCCACGGGGTTCGCCCGCCTCATATTCTCCTTCATTTCTTCCATGGCTTTTCTCATCTGGTCCATTTCTTTCTCCAGATGTGGCACCTTTCTTGAAGTAGTACCCCTTGTCTGATCCTCGGACTCAACATTTTCTCCTCTACCTTCCTGACCCTGGGGTCGTCCTTATGCATGTCCTTCACGGTGTTGCCTCCTTATGTTGATCTCCTGGTTCAACTCTTGATTTTGGCGGGTCAATTTCGCCATAGTAGCAGCCATGGACTACATTTGTTGAAGGGACGGTGGCTGCGCGGCAGGCGCTGACTGGCGATCGCGGTAGGGATTACTAGAAGCATCCCTACTCTCTTGGTGGCCTGGGCTGGTAGCCCTTGATCTTGTCCAAACCATTCAGCCTTTTATCTAGGAATAAAGAATGATCGAACGAACGAAAAGAAAACAAAAATTATTTTCTAAGTTTCCACAGACGGCGCCAACTGATGATGTGAAGAAAATTAGTAGGTTGGATGCTTCGAATTAAAAAAGGCTAATGGTTGCCTTGATAGCCTGAAAGAGAAAGAAAAATTATCAAAGGTGATTGGGGTTGCCGGCCAATAACCCTCTGATGACAAAGTCAGTTTTCTCTCAATTATTTTCAAGTTCCAACTTTTTAAGAATGATTTCACGTACCTTTTCTTGGTCTAAACCAACGTTTATATAGTGTCTTAAGAGCGGTTATTGGATTTGTAACCTCCCATTGATTTGAGGAGGTTTGTGTTTGAATATAACTTCCTCAACTGTTTAGGAGTTACCCTTTTTGTGCGCAACAGTCACTGGGGTTTACTCGTATGATACGGAGATGTTTTACACATTCATAAATTTTTCAAGTACTCACGTGTTGTCCATAATTCCTCCTCCTGAGGCCTTTAAGACAGCTTACTTCGTCTTGAGCACGTTAAGGCAGCTTTCCTCATCTTGAGCACATTGAGGCAGCTTACCTCGTCTTGAGCACGCCAAGACAGCTTACCTCGTCTTGAGCACTTTGCTCGTCCTGGACGATCTCCATGGACAAAATTGGAAATGTATTTTATCATACCACATCAAACGTGTTGAAAACAGTGAGGTAATGCCCCAGAAAAGAAGTTTCTAGAGAGATCCATTAAGCATGCATTGGTCAGTTGACATAACTGAGTTAGAATGGTGCCATTCAAACGGTTTCCTCTTAGCAACAAAATTCTTAAGTAGGAAAGTTTACCGATTGCTCTTGGAATGATTCCTGACAACTTATTGTCATTGATATCTAATGTCACAATCTTTGAAATATTGAGAAAAGCTTCTGGTATTGATCCTGAAAATGTATTCTCTTTCAAATTCAAAGATTTTAAAGCATTGCTTGACCAAGAAGGTAAAGATCCTGAAAGAAAGTTATGAGAAATATCCAAATTCATAAATAGAGCTATTTCACACACAATTTCACCTTCAAAAAAATTATTTCCCAAAAGGAGACTAGAAATAGATGTTTGATTGCATATCCAAGTAGGAATCTTACCTGACATGCTGTTATTGCTTACATCCAAGAAATATAGATGAGACCATTGGAATAATTCATTTGACATAACTCCAGAGAACGAATTATCATTTATTACCAAAGCCAGTAACATAGTCAAGTTAAAATCACTTGACAATAAATGGCCATCAAAATTATTATTAGATAAGTCCATTATTTTTAGCTTGGAGCAACCTGCTAATAACTCTTTTGGTACTTCTCTGAAGAAGTTGTTGAAGGACACATTGAATGTGCTCAAAAGACTCATATTGCCAATTGTGGATGGGAGGGAACCATTGAGAGTATTATTGGATAACTTTAGTCTCAATATATTTGGTAGCATATTCCCTATTGAAGAGGAAAATATGTGACGGACACGTGGTGGAATATGTGACGGACACGTGGTGGACGGACGTGTGTGACACGTGTCAGGAGTTGAATTCCAAATCCTTTTAAAAAAAAGATTAGTGGCGGCTTACATTGGGACTACTGTGGTTTTGCTTGACCTACACATTTAAGTCCAAACAAAGAAGACTCCTATAAGGAAAATGAGTCACTCCCCTAGAAGGAAAAGACTTTTTAACCAAGGCATAGACTTTGGCTATACGCGACTATAAATACTCCAAAACCCTCACAAACCAAGGTACGCATAATTAACTCAACTCTATTACTCTAGTGTTGAAAATAAGGTTTCTAACTTGACATTCGGAGGGTTTTTGGCCGGCACCACACCAGTGCCCTCTGTTAGGTCCTTTCTTATTGTTGTGTAGGTGTTTATTTCGCTCTCGTGAGGACCACGTAGCTTATTGGTGAAATTCGGCATCATCAGTTGGCATCGTCTGTGGGAAGGAAAGTTAGGGCAATCAAACATTGCCTTATTCCTAAGACAAAGGTTACATGACACTCACTAGATCGATGGCAACAACCAACAACCAGGGTGACGAACCACACGCTACGGCATTGGAGAGACAAGTTCAAACACTTGCAGCAGCGGTCGAACGCCTAACCAAACAGAATCATGACTTAGAGGAACAATTAAGACAGAAGAATGCACATCCTAGAACGCAAGAAGAAGACCAGAAGGGAACGAGCGCGAAAATGAGGAACCCCGAAGGACCCGAGGGTAGCAGCGCTCTAAGTAGACTGGAGAGGCGTGATACCAATCGGCCACATATTTCAAAGATTCTGCCACCACACATCGCTACAGAGATGTAAGAGATGAGGGAGCGAATGGACGTGATGATGAATGCCCTCAAAGGGCGAGTATCTAACGACCTTGACGACCTGGTCTAGTGAACCGATTCACCTTTCATGGCGCATGTCACTTCGTGCCCTCTTCCCCCGAAGTTCCGAATGCCCCAGGTGGAAAGCTATGATGGGACCAAGGATCCTTTGGATCATCTAGAGTCCTTCAAGAACATAATGCACCTTCAAGAAGTTCCAGATGAGATTATGTTCAGGGCCTTCCCTACTACGTTGAAGGGATCCGCAAGGGTCTGATACAGTAGGTTGACGCCTAACTCAATTAGCACCTTTAAGGAACTAGGCGCCCAATTTGTGTCACACTTTATTGAGGGCCACCAGTACAAGAAGTCCACGGCATGCCTGATGAGACCTTGAGGTCCTATATAATGAGGTTCAACAAAGAGGCTCTTTCGATAGATGAAGCGGACGATAAGATACAAGTAGTAGCGTTTACTAACGGGCTGCAAAAAGGTAAGTTCCTCTTCTCCCTGTATAAGAATGATCCGAAAACTATGTCCGAGGTGCTTTACAGGGCGACGAATTACATGAACGTAGAAGATGCGTTAATAGCAAGAGAAGATAAGCCTAAGAAAAGGGAGAGGCAGGATGAAGCGCGATTAGAGGGGGGACGAAAGAAGGCTAGGACAGAAGAACGAAGGGATGATAGATGCCCGAAGCCATCCATGGGGAAATTCACCAGTTTCACCCCTCTAACGGCCCCGATCGACCAAGTACTGATGCAAATAAAGGATGAAGAAGCCTTGACGTACCCTGGTAAGTTGAAGGGGGATCCCAATAAGAGGTCAAGAAGCAAGTACTGCCGCTTTCATTGTGACCATGGCCATGACACATCTGACTTCTATGACCTGAAGCAACAGATCGAGGTGCTTATAAGGCAAGGGAAGCTGCAGAGGTTTGTCAGTAAAGAAGGGACGAATCAGCCACAGGACTAGCCCTCCCGACGGGAGAACGAGTGCCTAAGACCACCCATTGCAGACATAAGGATGATCATCGGAGGTACCACAGGACCGTCAAAAAGGGCTTGTAAAACTTACCTACGTATGGTACAGAATGTCCAGATGACAGGCCCAACACCAAAGGTGGCGTGGATTGATATCCCGACTATCCGCTTTTTAGAAGAGGATGCCCGACGCCTTCACCATCCACATGACGATGCGGTCGTGGTCAGCATATGAGCCGGGTACTACAACATGCATAGGGTACTGGTTGATAACGGAAGTTCGGCAGACATCCTTTATTACCCCGCGTTTCAACAAATAGGGATTAGTAGAGAACAACTTGTTCCAACTAAGAGTTTATCCCCGTTGAATTCGGAGGAACAAGAGTTTAATCCCTTTGGTGCCGTCATATTGTTCGTAACAGTAGGAGATCATCCATAACAAATCACCAAGGACGTGGTCTTTTTGGTAGTTGATTGCTCATCTGCCTATAACGCAATCCTTGGACGACCTACTCTTAATGCATGGAAAGCTGTAACTTCGAACTACAATCTGATGATTAAATTCCCTAACGAATACGGGGTCGGAGAGCTACGCGGGAATCAGGCGGTAGCGCGAGAATGCTTTGTTGCCATGACGGAGATGGACGATCACGTACAAACACTAAATGTCGAAGGGTAGCGGGCTGCGGCCGAAGCAGTAGAAGAACTGGAAGAAATTACACTTGACGAATCAAGGCCCAGACGTACCACGAGAATTGGTACAATGGCCAGTCAATCGGTACGGCAAAGCTTAACCACGTTCCTCAGAGAGAATCAGGACATATTTGCATGGAGCCATGAGGACAAGCCAGGGATCGATCCAACAGTAATAGAGCATAAGCTGAATGTGTCACCGTCATTCTCTCCCATCCGACAGAAGAAACGAGTATTTGCTCCCAAAAGGGACCGCGCTATCGTCGAGGAAGTTCAAAAATTAAAGGAAGCAGGCTTTATACGGGAAGTATACTATCCAGACTGGTTAGCAAATGTAGTGATGGTCAAGAAGGCGAATGGGAAGTGGAGAATGTGTGTTGACTTCACGGATTTGAACAAGGCCTGCCTAAAGGACAATTGTCCACTACCGCGTATTGATGCCCTAGTAGATTTGACGGCAAGACATGAGCTTTTAAGTCATGGACGCATTCTCCAGCTACAATCAGATCAAACTAGATGAAGTGGATCAAGAGAAAACATTGTTCATCACCAGTCAAGGGCTCTTTTGCTATAAAATAATGCCCTTTGGACTTAAGAATGCTGGGGCCACGTACCAGAGGCTAATGAATAAGATGTTCGTACACTAGATTGGAAGGAATGTGCAAGTTTATGTCGACGACATGCTGGTAAAAAGTGTTCATGAACGCAACCATCTAAGTGACCTCCAAGAAACTTTTAACACCCTTCGGTCCTATAACATGAAGCTAAACCCCAGAAAATGCACATTCGGGGTCACGGCAAGAAAATTCTTGGGTTTTTTGGTATCACAAAGAGGCATCGAGGTTAACCTAGAGAAGGTCAAGGCGATACTGGACTTAGCTCCCCCAAAGACACTGAAAGAGGTCCAAAGCCTAAATGGCAAGATAGCTGCCCTGAATAGATTCGTTTGAAGGGCAACGGACAAATGCCTACCATTCTTTCGCACATTAATGAAATCATTTGAGTGGACGGACGAGTTCCAGAAGGCTTTCGAAGATTTGAAGACGTACCTCTCATCTCCGCCATTGCTCAGCCCGTCGAAGCAAGGTGAAGAGCTGTTTCTATATATAGCTATCTCCCTAGCAGTTGTTAACGCAGCTCTCATTAGAGAAGAAGATAGAATACAGAAGCCTGTGTACTTTACAAGTAGGGCGTTTAGAGGAGCAGAAAAGAGGTACCCACATATGGAAAAACTAGCCTTCGCATTGGTAACCGCGGCAAGAAAGCTCAAACCATACTTTCAAGCGCATGTCATAAACGTAATGACAAACCACCCACTAAGAAGAGTGATGAGTAGTCCCGAAGCAGCAAGACGGATGGCATTGTGGGCGATTGAGCTAAGCGAGTACGACATTCGCTATCGACCTCGACCGATAGTAAAAGGCCAAATCTTGGCAGACTTCATTGCGGAGTTTACTGACCAGGGGGCAGGTGAGCCTCCTGTATGGAGTGTTCATACAGACGGATCCTCTAATAAAAATGTAGGAGGAATCGGTGTGGTAATCCGCACACCCGAGGGAGATAAGATTAAGTGCATGGTCTGTTTGTGCTTTTCAGCAACAAATAATGAAGCAGAATATGAGGCCCTAGTAGCAGGATTAGACCTCGCTATAGCTGCTGGAGCAGAAAGAGTGGTTGTCTACTCAGATTCCCAAGTTATCACCAGCCAAATTAATGGAAGTTACGAGTGCAGGGGTGAAAGAATGAAGAAGTACCTCGATGAAGTGAAAAGTCGAATGAGCAACCTCCAGGTCGAATTGATTCAAGTCCCAAGGGAGGAAAACCAAGAAGCTGATCAGCTTGCAAAGGCAGCCTCTGCAGAGCCAATGAATGTTCTCGACCAGGTTTTATCCTTCGTCCAAACTTCACCATTAATATAGATGGTACGGGTTTGCAGGAAGTAAGCAATGAGCAGTGCTGGATGAGTCCCATATCTGCGTACTTAAAAGACGGCCTGTTACCAGACGATAAGGAGGTTGCGAGGAAACTAAGAGTTAAAGCATCTCGGTTCATCATGATGAAAAACATTCTATACAAACGGGGTTTCTCTCGACCCTATTTAAGATGCCTCGCTCCAGAAAAGGTAGACCATGTCATGAGAGAGGTCCACGAAGGGATTTGCGGGAATCACTCAGGATCGAGGTCTTTGGTGCACAAGCTCTTCAGGGCAGGCTACTACTGGCCAACGATGCAGAATGATGCCAACTTATACGTCAGATCCTACGACAAGTGCCAGTGCTTTAGCAACCTCATAAGGCAACCTACAGAATAGCTCACGCCAATGACGGCCCCATGGCCGTTCGAATAGTGGGGGCTCAATATAATGGGCCCATTTCCAATAGCAGTGAGGCAGCTAAAATTTTTAGTGGTTGGCATCGACTACTTCACCAAATGGGTGGAGGCTGAGGCTTTGGCCACCATCATGGAGAAAAATATCCGCAACTTTGTATGGAGAAATATTATTTGCAGGTATGGCATTCCGAGAGTGCTGGTTTCAGACAATGGCAAACAATTCGACAACGAAGCATTCAGGGATTTCTGTTCCTAGCTAGGGATAAAAAACTACTACTCGTCACCCGCACATCCACAAGCCAACGGACAAGTTGAGGTCACCAACCGATCCTTGCTCAAAATCATCAAGACTCGCCTTGAGGGGGCAAAGGGTATATGGCCAGACGAGTTACCAAGTGTCTTATGGGCGTATAGGACAACGGCAAGAACACCGACAAGAGAAACACCGTTCCATTTGGCATATGGTATTGAGGCAGTTATACCAACAGAGGTAGGTCTTACAAACTACCATTTTGAAAATCACGACAAGCACAGGAACGACGAAGCCATGCGTATATAGCTTGATCTAGTGGACGAAGTCAGGGCAGCCGCGGAATAAAGGTTAGCACGGTACCAGGACCTAATGGCGAAACACTACAACTCTAGAGTTAGGTATAGAGACTTCCAAGTCAGAGATCTTGTCCTAAAGAAAGTACTCGGCGCTACAAAGGATGCCACCCAAGGGAAGCTTGGACCGAACTGGGAATGACCATACAGGATCACATCATGGCACAGGAAGGGAACATACTATCTGGAGACCCTGAGCGGGAAGAAGCTAAGTCACCCATGGAATGCAAAGCACCTGAAGAAGTATTATCAATAGAAGACGACAGCGGCAGCACTACTACACTCCTCATTCCCAGTCTATCTTTTCTAGGATATAGTTATAGTTCTTATTTACTACAGCACTTTTTAAACGCCTAAGGCGACTTTCTTATTTTCATAGACAATGCTCTACGTGTTCATTATAATAAGAGGAGTTTTTCGGAACATATGGATTGAGTTTTTACCAACTTACCTGATATTTAAGTCCACAAAGTGGACGGATCATCCAAAAGATGATATTAAGTCCACAAAGTGGACGGATCATCCAAAAGATGATATTAAGTCCACAAAGTGGACGGATCATCCAAAAGATGATATAGTCCACAAAGTAGACGGATCTTCCAAAAAATGATATTAAGTCCACAAAGTGGACGGATCATCCAAAAGATGATTACCTACTAAAGTCCACAAAGTGGACGGATCTTCCAAAAGATGATTATCTACTAAAGTCCACAAAGTGGACGGATCTTCCAAAAAATGATATTAAGTCCACAAAGTGGACGGATCATCCAAAAGATGATTACCTACTAGAGTCCACAAAGTGGACGGATCTTCCAAAAGATGATTATCTACTAAAGTCCACAAAGTGGACGGATCTTCCAAAAAATGATATTAAGTCCACAAAGTGGACGGATCATCCAAAAGATGATTACCTACTAAAGTCCACAAAGTGGACGGATCATCCAAAAGATAATTATCTACTAAAGTCCACAAAGTGGACGGATCACCCAAAAGATGATATAGTCCACAAAGTGGATGGATCTTCCAAAAGATGATATTATGTCCACAGAGTGGACGAATCATCCAAAAGATGGTGATATACTAAGTCCATAATATGGACAGATCATTACAAAGGATAATATTCGCCAAGTGGACAGATCATCCAAGCATGATATTTACTAAGTCCATGAATGTGGACAGAGAATATAAAGAGCTAATGATAACTAAGTCCATAAGCTGGACGGATGATTATTAGCAGTATACACAACAATAAAAGCAAATAAAGCATTCATAAGAAAAACAAGCGACGGATGAAATTACTTGAATAGATCGTTTACAAAAAAGGGGGCTGCATATGACAGTTAAAAATTACATAACCAATTGTTCTCCAATACATATGACAGTTAAAAAATAAAAAATAAAAAATTTTTACAGAGAGCAAAACTAGTCTACGGGAGCATTAGCTGGGGCGTCAGAACCGTCAGGATTAGGTGGACGAGTATCTTCGTTGATGGGTCCAGTCTCACCGTCCTCTAGGGCCTCATCTTCATTAGGGACTTCACCGAAAAGTTCCACGCTCCCCTCAGAGTCGACAGTATGAGCTGGTGTCTGGCCTCAAGCATCTATGTTGATGTGAGAAAGGTTGAGGTCTGGGAATGACGCCTTTACCTAACGGATACAGTCCTCAAACCCATCAGCAAAAGAAGATCCTAGCTCCGTCAATAGGGCATCAGAATCTCTGTACTTCTGGACGACCTCAACCCTTACTCGACGGATGTTATCATCATTAGCCTTCACCGTCTGCCTCAAAAACTCTACCTCCTTTTCCAGGCTTTCACGAGCTTCCTCGGACGCCTTCAGCTTCTGCTCATGATGAAGCCTCTAGAGTTTCAGCTCTTCTAGCTCCTCCACCGCCGTCCTATGTTTTGCATGAACACGCTCCAATGTCTTTTCTCAATGAAGGCAACGGTCCATTAAACCTTTGGACATTAGGACGACCTACACCAACACAGGACATGCTTAAGTAACTTCTAACAAATTTTATTTCACAAAGTAAACGACGGACACTTACCTATGTAAGGCTAAAAAGGCACGTCTCCCCCATAACCTCCATTGCATGATTGCCCAGGTCGTCGTAGTCCTCCTCTTTAATGATCGAAGTTATTTAAGTGAGGGCGTACTGCGAGTCCTCTTTGAGCAGGACGGGAGGTTTCTCCTTGATGGGGTCAGAGTTGATCATTAGACCTTTTCCCTTACCCACACCGAGCTTTGGGGGCAACTTCACTGTGATGGGTTCATTGACAGCTGGCAGTCCCGTCACAAGTTTGGCCTTCTTGCTATGACGGTCGGGCTTCTCCAATTGTCTTTTTGCAGACAGGTTGGTTGAACCTAACTTAGGAGAAGGATCTTGATTCTTCTTGGCAGCTTGTTGCTTAATTATAGCTCTCTTCTTAGCATCATCCATTTCTACAGAAAAGTGGACGGTAAGAAGACGTAAGGACAAAAGATTTGATAAACACTTGGTTAAAAAGCTTACGTTTGCGAATTCCCGTGTCGTATTTAAGTGTTGCGGTAGAAGGTTCAGGGCCGTCACAGTACCAATGAAGGGTATTCAAGGTGACAAGCTTCGCCCACGTCCACTCCGACAGGTTAGTTTTCTGGAAAATTTTTTCAAGGAAACCAAACTGCTCGACGGTGATGTCTAGACGGCTACGCACTGCCAAAAGAAAAGGACGGTTAGAATAACAACCAATAGCAAAGTAAAATAGGGCAGACAGAATGAGACGCATACCGGATGGTGATAGTATGCCCCATGTTTTATCAACGGGCATAAATTCCTGGTTGTCGGGACGACCCATCCAATCGTCCCCTTGGAGAAAGAAAAATCTACTTTTCCAGTTGCGACTGGAGTCTAGGGTCTCGGACACTGGCCTAAGTACCGGGCTTCTCGCCATGAAACTATACATACCCTTCGATTTAACAATCTCATCTGGACGGTAACAGTTGAAAAACTCCTCCACTGTTAACCGTCTTGTCCCATGAGACATGACGCCATGTAACACTTCAATGCTCAAGAAAACTTTCCAGGCGTTTGGTGAGATTTGGGTGACGGACAAACCCAAATACTGGAGCAGGCGACGGTGCAAGGCATTCAAAGGAAAGCGAAGGCCTGCCTTGAGCATTTGCTCGTACACACCGACATCTTTTAGTCCCTCATAGTAGCACCTCTCGGACTTGAATGGTAGACAGATGGGTATGGTGTTTGGTATCTGGTATTTTTCCCTAAGGGAGTTGAAGTGTTGGGGACTAATGGAAGAAGTGAAGTTGTTTACCATCCACGTGGGGAGCAGGATGAAATCCTTTAACCCATCTTTGCTTATCACAGACCAGACGGTAGGATCCACAATCTCTACGTCGTCATTCGAGTCGTACTCTGACCCGTCTTCACCTCGCCCTTCTTCTTCCACATAGGAAGGAGAGCTTGATGACAGTTCCCTCTCCTCAACGGAGGTACCCGGGTTTCCCTGACCTAACGGGTACACCTCCTCATAGCCCGCTCCCTCACGGACAAAAGATTGACTGCTGGAAGTCCCACTAGACATCGGACACCTACAAATGATGGAGAAGGAAACCTAAGACTCTAGGTCTACGCGGACAACGAACCAACGAACAAGTAAAAAAGAAAGGAAGAGAAAGAAATAAACTTACAGATGAACGGAGTGAGTATACGATGGAAGAAAAATTGAGTAAGAAGCCTGAACGGTAGATCTGCAAGCTGACGGTCACATAGTGGATGGATGCCCTCTGATCAGCAAAAATTCTTCCAAAATGTGAAAATGAAAGGGACAGGTGATATATATATAAGGGGAGCGGCACAGCCAACGAAGAGACGCCTCGATTGTAGTAAGCCATTAATCGAGGCTCACCACGTGTCCTGAAGTGCATTTATGACCCTAATCTAGCCTGGCAATCCATCCGCAGGAAGTGCATGATGGATTCATAAGGACGGAGCAACTCATTCCATGGACCCGTCAGGATAAGGTGACGGATTCATGGAATGGGGGGCAGCTGAAGAGGAAAATATGTGACGGACACGTGGTGGACGGACGTGTGTGACACGTGTCAGAAGTTGAATTCCAAATCCTTTTAAAAAAAGGATTAGTGGCGGCTTACATTGGGACTATCGAGGTTTTGCTTGACCTACATGTTTAAGTCCAAACAAAGAAGACTCCTATAAGGAAAAGGAGTCACTCCCCTAGAAGGAAAATACTTCTTAACCAAAGCATAGACTTTGGCTATACGCGACTATAAATACTCCAAAACCCTCACAAACTAAGGTACGCATAATTAACTCAACTCTAGCACTCTAGTGTTGAAAATAAGGTTTCTAACTTGACCTTCGGAGGGTTTTTGGCCTGCACCACACCAGTGTCCTCTGTTAGGTCCTTTCTTGTTGTTGTGTAGGTGTTTATTTCGCTCTCGTAAGGACCACGTAGCTTACTGGTAAAATTTGGCATCATCACCTATATTTCCTTGAAGCTGCCCATTGAGCTGATTGTTTGACACATCCATCCGATAAGTAAAGTTGAGACACAGCGGCAAATGAAAATTACCCAAAAGAGAGTTATCATTGAGAATGACATATTCTAGGCTTGTATTGTTTTCAAACAACCAAGCAGGGAACTGCCCTTTCAACATACTGTAAGAAAGATCAATTACTCTCAAGCTATGCTGGTGAAAGAGAAATGTTGGAATTTGATTGGAGAGCTTGTTGAGACTACAATTAGATATCACAAGGAATTCTAACTGAAATAAAGGTACCCAGTCTGAAGTTTCTGTTTCTATATTGACCATCTTCTCATCACACAAAAATTGAACGAATTCAAGCTTAGAAAGATTAGCAAATGAGCTAAACGAGAAACCGTCAAAAAGGTTATAACTGAGATCAATATGCTGAAGGGATGTGAGGCCAGCTAGCAAACAAGATGAAATGTTTCCTCTGAAATAATTCTCATAGAGATCTAACATTTGAAGAGATGTCAAATTGTATAGGCAAGAAGGCAGGGTTCCTTCAAAATTATTGAAGCTAAGATTTAACTCTTCAAGTTTCTTGAGTTCACATAAACCTGCAATAAAAGGAACCAATTCTTGCAGTTCTCAACATTATAATATCTTATTTGTAAGAATACGTCAGGTCCAATCCTGTAATTTACTAGCCATTTTTCATTTGTTTTCATTTCACATAGAAATATTTACATCAAATCAATTAAATACATAACTTGAGTTGGTAAAGAGCCATTAAGTTCATTTCTCTCCAAAACTAACGATTTGAGAGAAGATAATGCTCCTATAGAAGGAGGAACAATTCTAGTTAATTCATTATGACTTATATCTAATAGCTCCAAGGCATCCAAAGGCGCAAAATCTGCAGAAAAATATAATCAATTGCGTCGAGAAAAAATATTTGGCAAAATCATATATAGATATAAATGTGAGTTAGATTCACATGTACACCAAATTTTATGTCATTTATCAGCTCTAGTGGATAAATATTTTAAAGATGTCACGTATTTATATGTTCTTTAACATTTACACCAAATTTTATGTCAATTTGATTTATTTACCATGTAATCATTAAACTTAAGTTTTATGTTTAACTAGCATATAACTCATGCATATGTATGAGCACAATTAAAAACAATCACAATTACGTACACAGATCAAATTATACCATTTTTTTAAAAAAGAGATTGAAATTACGCACGGTATTACATTACACATTTTTTAAATCATAAATTTCTATAATATGTGATGGTTTCTCATTATAATTATAATTATATATATATATATATATATATATAAATACACTCATTGATTTTTGCACCCAATAAGTCACTTGCCATTCATAAAAAATAAATAAATCATTTGCCACAAAAATTAAAACAATTAGAAGGACAAATGGTGCCTAATTGGAATCTATTTGAAATCCTATTTCGAATCTAATTAGATTTGGACATTTTGAATTTTACAATCAATAATTTACTTGACACAACAATTAAAAATTAGATAGGACGCATGGTGTACAATTGGACTTCAATTGAAATTCAATTTGGATTCTAATTTGATTTTCTTTTAGCTTTGGCGGTACAATTAAAAACAACACAATTACACATATATATAGAGTCAAATTATACCTTGTTTAAGTCATAGATATATACATGAATTTTACTCTTTCTTTTTGCTTTATTTTATTTTTTAGATATATACATGAGTTTACTTTTTTTTATTGGGTTTTAATAGTGTATTGATTATAATTATCATATAAAAAAATATATTACCAAAAATTCAAAAAAAAGAGATAATAATGTATTGATCATAGTTATAAGCATCAATTTCTAGAAATGGCGTATTAATAACGTCCTGGTGAATTCCATATTGGTAAGGCATTACGTCAATGGACAGTCCACCATCATAAAAATGAACATCTGAATCGATGGAATAGCACTGTTTTGAAACCCGGACCAAACCGGGTAGTCCGATAGGGAAAACTGGGAACCGGTTTGAAATCTAGTTTTTTAAGCTTAAAGAACTGAGTATATTGAAATTTGAGAGAACCGGACGAACTGTAGGCCGGTTCAACCGGTCATGGAATAAGGGAAAATAAAGAAAAATGCGGCTGCCAAGATTTGAACCTGAGCGCTGACACCTTGTAAGCAAGACTGAAGCCTTGACAAAGGGACCAAGTGCTCTTCTTGGGAGCTAATGTGCAATATTATTAAATTTATATTAAATCTACATGATTTATAGTTTCTAAACTTCTATTTAATCTTTCTCAACATATTAAATATTACAAAATTAACTTTTTATTTAAGAATAATACCTATGCAATTTATGAATTTATTTTAAAAGTCATTTTTAGTTAATTGAAATGATTTCTCTTAAAGGATTATTATAAGAATTTCTTTTTATGCTTATTTATGTTTTACTATTTTTTATTAACCTTATAATGTACTATATTATGTATTTTGTTTCAATTTTTAAGATATTTTTAGTAAATTTTGCAAACATTTACAAATTTTATATATTTATTTATATTTAAATAATTATTAAATTAATTATGACGTTATCACGGTTCAACTCTGGTTCAACCTCGGTTCGACCTTAAAAATCTTGAACCTCTCCCATTTACGGTTCAATGAACGATCCGAGTTTCAAAACCACGTGGAATAGGCGATTTGATGAGAGGAAGTTGCTGGAGAGATCCAGTAAGTTTATTAAGATCAATTGACAAAGTTGAGTTGGAATTGTGCCACTCAAACAACAAATGTCCACTGAATTTATTATTAGACCTGTTAGCAATTCCTTTGGTACTTCTGTTGAAAAGTTGTTAAAAGACAGGTTCAGTATGCCCAAGAAACTCATGTTACCAATTGAGAATGGGTGATAACCTTGGAAAGAATTTTTGAACAAGTTAAGAAGTCTTATCTTTGGTCACTGATGAAAAGGACCCGTGAACAAGTTATTATTAAGAGCAACAAATTCTAGCCTTGTATTGTTCCCTATAATAATATTTACCATGTCCTGTGGCCACTGGTAAAGGTGGCAACCTCAGAAATTCTACTTTCCCTTTCATTTTAAGTCCAATTCACTCCTAATTAACCTCAGAAATCCAATCAATGTCGGAAAATATTATGGGGAGTAGGCTGTAAAGGTGGTACTTCGGAGAATTGTGAGTCAAGTCAATGGCGGAAAGAAAATTACACTAATTCAAGGCCAAACACAACAATAACATTAGGTCAAACAACCACAAAAGGACAAAATATTCAACATAAAGGTCATTCAAAAGCAGTTAAGTATAGATACTAATTATTGTGATTGGAAAAGATAATTATTATATCCCATCCTATAGTTGGTATAAGTTCAGAAAAACTTCCATAATAACTCCATTATATCTAAAATTAAAAGAGAGAGATTTATAAAATGCAACCTTATATATATATATATATATATATATATATATTCTATGCTTAATTAAAAAAAAATTATTTTTTTCCTGTGAAAAATAAGATTAAAAAGTAAAGTACACCAATAATGCATAATCTATGCACAACCAGTGTACACTAATAAAGTATATATAATTTGTTTTGAGTACTTAAATTTTTTGATGGAGTATTTATTTATTTATTTTTCTAAATGGCAAGAACATTATAGTTCAACAAGCACTTTCTAATGGCACTTTTTGGTGTTTCTAAAAAAGATGTTCAAGAGTTCAAATTCCCCATCCCAATTATCATTTTTTTTTTTATATAAAATAAAAAAGATTTAAATGAATTTTTCTTTTTTATTTAAACAAGAAGAATTTAGAGTTTATGTATAAAAAAAAAAAAAAAACTGCAATGATCAGGAGAAAGAGTCCTTATTATAATTTATAAGTGTTTTGTTTTTCTTAATTTTCAGTAGGAATTGAGGAAGTGACAGGGTGAAAGAATTGCTAGATGATATGGCAGGGTCACATTATAAATTCTCAATTCATTCTCCTTGTACAAATAATATCTGAAAAATAATATATAAAAACATGTGCATATTATATTATTGCCTTGCGGAAAACAGCCAATGCATTATTAAAAGTAACTAAGAAAATCTCTAAATTTTCACATTCATATAAATTGGCATAATTTCAACTTTGAAGGAGACATGCCCTTTTGCGTTCTCTAAATCACATTTTCAAGTCTCTAAGTAATAATTTAATGAACAAGGATTATTGAATCTCAACAAAAATGAATGAGAAGTGAAGTAAAGTAAATAAATAATAAATAAAATAAAATCTGCATATTTCACTTAAAAATTAAAATATAAAGTTCTATTTGGAATATATATATATATATAATTGGTGTAATTTCAAATGTTTTTATACGGTACTAGAGTGTGACTCTTTATGCTATGAGTGATTGTATTAGTGTGGGGTTACCTAAAAATGATTGTACACAAATGGGAAGGTTAATCATAGATATCTGTCAATATATATTTTGAAACTCGTTAGACAAGCTTCAAACAGAAACGACACCATTCCACAGCCGATGATCGTTGCTCAAGAGCTCAAACAACAAAACGATGTCGTGCCACTTAATATACACGACATCGTTTCACGTGAGCTTTTAAAGCTCGCTGCCATGCGACACCGTCTTATTAGTTATTAATGAAGCATGGTTACACAACGCCGTTTCACTTATAGTCTTCCCAGCCATGTATAAAAATACTCACTTTTGCTTTCTCATTCTCTGTTTTCATCTTCTTCTTAGATTAATTTCTTTGTTCTACTCAAAAGCTTTACTTTGATTTTGATTGATAGTATATCATTGTGTAAATCTTGTAAAGCTCTTCCATTTCTTCAAACTATCCTATCACCCACACTGAATTCTGATAACTATTGGTATGGTTGTTTCAGCACAACAAAGAGAGTTCACATTCATGTGATTGCCTTTGTTCGGTTTCCATTTAAGCTCAACACTGTTCTTGTAGAGATTTTTAGAACAACTGATAGAAAAAAACAAAACATAGTAGACAACACAGACTTGAAATTAGTTATAAATAAAATAAATAAAAGACTTGAAACAAATGTGCAAGTTTCATCACTTAGTTAATAGTAATATAAATAGATATTACAAGATCTAAATTACTTATTTAATATTAAATAATGAATAGGATTTTGAACTGTTAAAAATAGAGTTACATAAGAATTTGAGAGGATTATGATCCACTCATAAGTCACTTTCTTTTTCCTCTGGCTCTAGTCTAGCGTGTATGGGAGTACCTCGCTACTCGCATATACACCACATATAGGGTCCGTTTGGATAGAACTTATTGTTGAAAACTAAAAACTGAAAATACTGTAGCAAAATAATTTTTAAATGTGTGAATAGTATCGTGAGATCTATTTTTAATTTTTTTTTCTGAATAAAGTACTTGTAGGTCCTATGAACAGTGCGTGAACAGTACACTTTGTCTTTTGCACAATGAACCCACGTGCATGAACAGTGCAATTACTGTTCATGCGCTGGAGAAAAAAAAAACTAAAAACACAAACGTGACACAAAACATGAATCCAAACGGGCAAATAGAAAACTTGCGTAAATGGAACGCATGCGCAAGAAACTTGACTTCAAGGAAATCGTAAAACTGGACCAACGCATTCGACGCACGGATTTGTGTTAGCTCTATTTCCCCGCTGATGTGAACTATGGAATAATTATTAGACCTTTTCGTTTGCATTTCCTTGCTCAAAGCATCCAATTTCCAATGCATTGAAAATAGATTGTCTTGTCTTATATACTAAACCTGGCAAACAAAAAATTTAATGGGGTCTATTTGACACAATATCAAAGTTACATAGATACAGTCCCGAGTCCTCAACTGGTTTTAGATGTTTGTCTAAAAAAAAACTGCATTGAACAGGGGAAAGAGTCATTATAATATAGGCTAAAATACAAAACTCACTCCTATGCTTCACCATAATTCATTTCAATATTTTAACTTTGCTTTTGTTCAATTCAATTTTCTAAGTTTTAAAAGTATGGCGAAAACCATATTTTCGTCCCTATATTTTCACCCGATTCTCATTTTGGTCCTTAACTTTTATTTCCACCACTTTTAGTCTCTATTCTGGAAAACGCGTCTCGTTTTTGTCCCTACCGTTACATCAGAAACGAAAAATGCACACGTGGCAAATGGAGTGCACTGTTGAGCTGACGTGGCCATTAAAATAATAATAAAAAATGCCACATCAGCACCTAAATTAAAAAAAATTAATTTATTAATTTTAACTAAATAAAAAAAATTAAAAACAGAACCGAAAACTAAAAATTACATGAATGAAGATCTACAAAACAAGAAAAAAGGCACATCAAAACAAGAAAAACAAGAACACAACACAAACCCAGATAAGGATCCCAAACCCAGAAATTTTAAAAAATAATAATAATAATAAATGTAGAGAAAACATCATCTCTTCCGACGGCCTCGTCTCCATCAGTGGCTTCGGTTCCCTCCTCTCCGGTACGATTGATCAAACTGCATTTTCAATCACGATCTTCACCATCACGCTTTGTTTTTTTGAACTTTGATCATATGGTCAATATTTCTTTGGCAAACCAGAGAGAAGCGTGAGAAGTACGTTTCCTGATCAGATCAACTTCAGAGTTACGAGACTCAACGGTTTTCGGCGAGTGTTCGCTCACGTGGCTCCAATTTTCTTTGAGCGTGGAATAGCCAAGCTAGAAACCAAGGTTCTCTACAATCTTTATTTTAATCTCTTAATTTTATATTTTTCCATATTCTGTTTGTTTGCTGGGTAATTGTTGTTGTAAGAACAATTGTTGTTGAGGCAGAGATTTTTTTTGATGGAACAAGAAGGTCATTTTGATTTTTTTTTTTTTTTTTTTTTTTTTTTATTTCTGGGTTTGTAAGAGGGTTGGGGCTGTTTGTGATGGTGAAGAAGATGAGTGGAAGTAGGAGGAGGGAAAAGAAGTGGAGGGGATGGGTTGAAATCGAAAAAGATGCCACTGCATCCTTTTCCGATCTCAGATGGATTTTTTTTTTTTTTTTTAATTTCTGGGTTTGGGATCCTTATTTGGAATTGTACTGTGTTCTTGTTTTTCTTGTTTTGATGTGCTTTTTTTCTTGTTTTGTAGATCTTCATTCATGTAATTTTTAGTCTTTAGTTCTGTTTTTAATTTTTTTTATTTAGTTAAAATTAATAAATTAATTTTTTTAATTTAGGTGCTGACGTGGCATTTATTATTATTATTTTAATGGCCACGTCAGGTCAACAGTGCACTGTGTTTGCAACATGTGCATTTTCCGTTTCTGATGTAACGGTAGGGATGAAAACGAGACGCGTTTTCCAGAATAGGGACTAAAAGTGGTGGAAATAAAAGTTAGGGACCAAAATAGGAATTGGGTGAAAATGTAGGGACAAAAATGTGGTTTTCGCCTAAAAGTATTCAATTAAGACCTTAATTAGTATTCCATTAAACTGTTTGTTAACTCTCATTAAAATTGCATTTGTTTTGGTCTTTCACAATATTTAATTAATAACATTATTTTTTTTTTAATTTTGAAAAAGAAGATAGAATTTTATATATAATTGTAAGAAAAGACTGAACAAAGAGGCCTAAACCCAGCAACTACGAATTGATAGATGATACCACAGGGTCATACTATGAATTCTCAATCCATTCCCCTAATGCCAATTGGAGTTTGGAGCTATTATTAGAAGATACTAGTCACTAATCCAAGAACTTGAAAGTGATCTTGTTTGAAAATTGAATCGTAAAGAAATATATTTTCGAATTAGTGAATCTAATTTCTACAATAACAAAGACTAAGTAGGCCTACACCCTTGCTATTTCCTTCAACTTGCTAAGAACTACCTAAACAATTTGAGTCTGAGTCAATCAGTGCTTTAATTTTCTACATTAAGGTGATTGTTGAAGAACACAAATCCATGCACATTCATATTTTGATTAGACCTTTATCTTTTTGTAATAGATGCTGAAACATTAATTCTATGCAGTAAAGATAGTTGCGTACTAGAGAACGAATGCGCGTGAAAGACTTAAAAGGAAAACGCAAGACTAGACTTAGCATTTGACGCGTGAATTTTCTATTAGGACCTCATTTCCTCATTGACGTGATATGGATTGATTAGAGCTATATTGTTTGCATTGCCTTGCTGAAAGCAACCAATGCATTATTGAAGGTATCTACTAAAATATCTAGATTTCAACATTCACATGAATTGTACTTTTTTTAACTTTAATGGAGACACGTCGTTTAGAACACTCAAATTGCGTTTTCAAGTCTCAAGTAATAATTCATGAACAAGGATGATTGAATCTCAACAAAAATGTTTTAAAATTAGAAAACCCCTCTAAAAAGTTTGTTTCGGCCATTGATTTCTGTGTTAAAATTGAACTAACCCAATCTAGCAAGCGTATCAACAAATAAATAAATTTTAACTTGTAACTTTAAGTGAGATCAAAATGTTGGTAGACGAATAGGTGTAAGCAATTTTTTTTTTTTTTTTTTAAGGAAACGTGTATGTGGTGGTGGACGTTTGTACTTTGCATTTGTGTAGAAGTTGAGTATTTTAAATTTTAAATAGGTATATTAAATTTTAGGAAAATGAGGGTAATTTTGTATTTTAATTTTTCAAAGAATTTTTTAAATGACTTTTATACCATTATTTATTTATTAGTTTAAAATAATGTTAGGTAAAGATTAAGCTTGATTTTGAGAATTCAAAGAACAGGTAACTAGCTTTGTGAATCCACAGCTTCCTTATTTAAGGTTAATTTGCCAATCATGCATAAGTCCTACAAAAGATATATATATTCTATTACGTTTTGCGGCAATTATCTAGAAGTCTACAGAAGACCCAAATCAACCATAATGTCTATTTTCGGCGGAAGTCAGGCGTAGAAGTTGGGAAGTAGCAAATCACGTCCATAATTGATTGATTTCTTTTTTTAGTTATTTCCTTATTTGTTTCTTAGCAAATCACATCCTTAATTAATTTAGCCGCACCACGGGCCCCAACCTTCCTATGCATCATAAGAGACGTTACATTCACAACATTTTTATAATATTTTCACAACAAATCATAGGTAGTTAGTTATTATTAGTTCAAATTTGAACCTAATACTAAGATTATTTTTTTACCCCAATAATAATAACTAATAACAACCTTCCATTTAAGATTTGTTGTAAAAATATTGTGAAAATATTGTGGACATATCATTTCTTATGCATCATATGTAGTCCCAATGTCCCATCCCACTCGATTAACATTTATAATAATAAAAAAAGCAAAAAAACATTGTTTTATTCAGTGATAGGCAATTTTAAAGCGATAGACAATTTGGCCTTAACATAAGGACTTTCTTTAATAGATGGCGCGGAAAAGTGACCCTATTTGCAAATTTAGACTTGGAGAAATATACTTCCAAATGAGGAACTCCGTTTCCTGCCAACGACGAAGACCGAGTAGACTTAAATCTTTTTTTTTTTTTTCCTTCAACTTGCAAAAAACGTCCAAAATAATATGGATCGGTCAATGCATGCCTTAAAATTCAAACACGGTGATTTTAAATGACAGTTTGCGTAAAAGTGGGGGTATAGAATTTCAAAAAGAGTTGACCTAAGAGGGCAGTTTCCATGTAGGGTGTACAGCTGGAGATGGAGATAAAAAAGGTATGAAGAGTGGTGGAGCCCGAACTAAAAGTCCAGCTAAGGCAGACGCTACAAGCCAAACTAGTCTAGATAAATCTAGTGGGCCAAAAAAAGGCACTTGGTCCATAATTACGCAGAGGCCCAATTCTACTAATGACATGGAATGCATGGATGAGGAGGTAGGCCCAAAACGTTAAGAAAAAAAGTCACTGATAGCTGAAGGGGAGGTATTGCGGCATGCTAAAAAGTTTAAGCAGGAAGACGAGTCCATCGAACATTGAGGTGATCGTTGAAGAATACTGATCCACTTTATCTTTTGCAATACGATGCTGAAAACAATAGAATACTTGCAGACAGGAGAAAGAATGCGCGTGAAAGACTTGAAGGAAAATGCAAAACTTGACTTAGCATTTAGCGCATGAATTTAATGTTAGGACTCTATTTCTATAATGACATGATATGGATTTAGTAGGCCTTTATTTATTGTATGCATTTCCTTGCTGAAAGCAACCAATGCATTATTAGAGGCAACTAAGAAAAATTCTAAATTTCCACATTCACATGAATTGGTGTAATTTTAAACTTTAGTGGGGACATGCCATTTAGTTTACTCCACATTGCAATTTTAAGTCTCAACTAATAATTCAATGAACAAGAATTGCATCTCAACAAAATTGATTGAGAAGTGAAGTGAAAAAAGAAAAAGACTAAAGTGCAAACTACACTCCTAAAGTTTAGGGGTCTTTAAATTTTACATTTTGGAGTTTCAAATTTTGGATTTTAGCTTCTGAAGTTACATTTTGTTTGCATCAGTAGTCATATCATCAATATTTTTTGTTAAGTGCCATATAAGCTTGTAACACATATTTAGTTTATCCAATAAAATAATTTTTCGTCATTTCTATTATGTAACATGGCATTATGTTATTAGATGAACTAAACACGCATGTCAAGCTAGCTTTTGTGTCACTTAAGTGAAAATATGGATGGATGAGCTATTGATGCAAATAGAATATAACTTCAGGGGGTAAAATCTAAATTCTAAAATTTTCAGGGTATAAAATTCAAAAACCTCCAAAATTTAGCTGTGTGATTTGCACTTTTGCCAAAAATTCAAAAAAAAAAATGCATATTTTACTTTAAATATAACGTTCTATTTCGAAACATTGTTGTAATTTAAAAAGCTTTTGTAGTAATATACTATGACCATTTATGCCTAGGAGTGCATGATGTAAGTTATTGAAAAGCAAGTGAAGAAGATTGTGTGATCTACTTTGTATGATTTCTCATCACCTACATCTGAGGATTGCATTGGTGTTGGAGATGAATCATCTCTCCTGGTGCAATTTTTCTCCAATGGGAGTCCACAAAGAAATGGATTTCTTTTATAGTTGCTTGCGTCAAAAGTTCTAAATTGTGATTTAATACCCAAGGTCCTACTTGATAAGTTGTTATAAGCGACACTAAACACCACCGGAAAGGTAAGCGCAAGCAATTGTGGAGGGATTTCACCACTCAAACTACCGTGAGAAAGATCCAAGCTCTCTAATTCAGCCAAGTTTGACAGTATCTTTGGAATGGAACTTGTCAACTAATTATGAGACAAGTTTAGTGAATGAATTCCTTGTAGCTATCCACGTTCAAGTGGTATTTTACCTGTTAGGTTGTTACAAGATAATATTTAGAGGGCATTTGACAACACACTCTTTGTACAGCTTATGCTTGTTGCTTAAGCATAATTTAAAGGCATCTTTTGTTTTGTTTTGTTTCTTTATTATTTTTGAAAGACAAAGGCATTTTTGGAGCATTTAATAATTAAAAAATTATTCAAATGTATTAATTGTAAAAAAAAACAAATTGAAAAATTAAATGATAAGAAGTGAAAGTTTCTCTTGGCTAATGAGTCTTAGAGTGAGAAGTTAGTGTTTTAATAAAAAAATTGAATCATGAATTGACAAGGAGAAAAAGTTCTTATTAATTTATAAATTATTTTAAGTTATTAGTAGGCAGGTAGGAGAATGAGTGTCTAATGAATGAGAAATGGGTAGGAGAAGATGTAGTGGAGATGGTATGAAATAAAGAAATGATCCATCATTGACCTACTATATAGACTAGATATTGGGCCCATGAACTCTCTTTGAAACCCTTCATCTAAACCAATAGTACATGTAACTCTGGCCCATTTGATTAATTACCAGCAATAGTTATTAGAAACTCCCCAACTTAGAATCATGTGCCTCATTAACCATAAGAATATGAACTAACATTTTATTAATGAGCATGGATTTGCTGCAAACATGTTTGTAGGAGTTGCTATAAACAAGATGAGGTGGCAACTTATGAAGCTAACATGTATCCTAGGCCAAGTGCATGTCACATGTCTAGCCAAATTCACTTAACCACAGTAAAAGATAGCAAGACCATTTTTTTTTTAATTTACGAAGCCACAAGATTTAGAGATATTGAACGAAGCAAAGCTAAATAACTCGAGTATGTTATCCTTTGAGTTTGATAAGAACACCAAGCATGTTAATGGGTTGCTAGGTTTAGGATCCAAATTTGGGTTTTGTTCTTCTTGTTCTTGATTTTACTTTTCTTCTTCTTCTTGTGTTTCTTCAACCCAAAATTTTCCTCCTTTCATTCCTCAAAAGAATCATGTGAATATGGACGTGGAACTAAGCTTGGAAGAAAGGAAGCCACTTTTTGTTGTGCTATAGATCTTTTGCCTGAGTTGCTCAAGATGATGGGTTTAAGGAATTTTGGGTTTTGGGTAGAAAGGATTTTTTTTAGATTTGGTTAAGCTTCTCAATGAGCAGATCTGGGTTTGGATTTTTAATTTCTAAACTCAATTTCTATATTCTCAATTCCCATTTCAAGTCAAACTTCCCAAAAATAATTATTTTCTTTTGACCTCGACAATTCTACACAAGAAACTTGAAGCAAATCAAATGTTATATTTACAACTAAATCCACCAAATTAAACCATGGGTCAATCACACCGAGAAATATTTTTTCCCATTTTTTTTGTAAAAGAGTAAGACTAAATGGAGGAAGAAATTAGTGTTTTGGCTTAGTTGAGAACAATCAACCAACCACCAAGGTACGATGGCAACGATGAATAGTGCTCACCTGGGAGAGAGAAAGGGGAGCTACGTCTCCAAAGTGAGAGATGATAGGGGTTGTGTTTCACCTGGGTTGGTAGAGAGAGACTGGTGGTTTAAGTTTTAACTGTGGTCAAGTGAATTTGGTTGGTCATGTGACATGCACATGGCCTAGGACTAGAGTGGTCAATACCGTACCAGTATCGGCTGTACTAGCCAGTGCACAAGTACTAAAATACTTCTATTTTATACCCAAAAAAATACCGGTCATACCAGCGAATTCCAGCCGTACCAGACCGAAACATAAAATATTGTGTGTGTGTGTGTGTGTTTTTTTTTTTTTTTTGGTAATTGTGGCAGTTTTTGTCTCTAAAATAATCAATAATGAAAGTATTTTGTAGATTATTTCATTATTTCACCTAACCTTTGATCTCTCCAATTCTTTTACTTAATTTGGATTCGGTGTTTGAATTAAGAGTTCCATTTTCTTCTTTTTTAATTGTTTTACCTGCATCAATTCTAATCTCCAGTTGATCTTTAAGTTGCTATATCAATCAGTACACAATAGTTGAAATGGAAGATATTTATGAGACTAAAAGTTGGAGAGTCTGTGTGTGTATGTGTGTGTAAATAGAGATTTTGTGTGTGTGTGCGTATATATATTAAATATATAAAATAGCGGTAAACCCGAAACGGTACACCGGTATTGACCGGTATCCGAAATATATCGTACTGGTGGCCAAACCGGTACAACCTCCAGTACGGTATTAACTTCCTTGCCTAGGACACATGTTAGCTTTATAAGTTGCCACCTCATTTTGTTTGCAGCAACTCTTACAAACATGTTTGTAGCAAATCCTTACTCTTTATTAATTGGGGCCATTACACTTGGAACTTGGGAGGCCCAATAAGCCTATAAATAGAATAGACCCTATTAACACCAATACCACCACTTAACATAACAACAAGCTATTCTTTCTAAATATTAAAAAAAAAAAAAAAATTGACATAACCTTAGCCCAGCACAAAAATATAGATTTCTAAGAATGAAGTGAGTTGGTATGAATATGTGATATGACCCTTAGACAAGCCCAAGTGTGTTTGGAATGATGTGGGAATTGAGACAAACTCTTATCCCTCTTCCTATCTAGTCTCTCTCTCTCATCTCTCTCTGCTCTTTTATTCTTGATTGATTAGGTTTTTATATGCTTCTTTCCATTTTTGTCTAACTCATCAGTTGGACAAGCTCCTGATGGTCACATCAGGGGTGGACCTTACAAACTCCTTAATTTCTATCCAACGCATCCGATCTTCTTCAATGCAATCTTTGGGCCCGTAAATTGAACTACAACAATCGAACCCCACAATAAGCTATTCACCAAGGACCATCCCATTGTGAAAATGTAGTAATAGTATAGCTCCTCTATTCATTGCTGTGACAATTTTATACAAACTACAAAGTACGATAATTGAATCAAGTCAATGGTGGAAGTCTTGGGAACACGTGTGGATGAATTTCCACATTAAATAAAAATGAAAAGAGTAAGTAGTTAATATAATATAATTGGCCTTAAACTCATATATTTAAGCCTTTTGGGTTCAATGGTTTTCTTATATATTATATTTACGTATTATGCAGTTGAGGACTCCCCAAGGTATTATTTCCGCAAGGAAAGGGGAACGAAATTAAGGACAGTAAATCCGTAAAGGCAGTAGGTAGGATAATTGAGTCAAGTCATGGCACCCTCCAGTGGCACTAATTTATTTCACATTTATATTCTTAGTACCTTCTATTGTGGAAAACGTGGGTCACCTCTAGCAATTATGCCTTCTTCTTCTTTTTTTCCTTTTCTTTTCTCTCTTTTTTGCCTTTTGGAGGTAGTGATTAGAAAACAAGTTTTTGGCCAACGCAACCTATAATATGATTGGTGCCCTATTACATTTCTGTAATTCTTGAATATTGAATAATTACTTAGACTAATAAGAGTTGTGGCGTTTGAGTAATAATTCACAACAATTTTTGGTGGATTTAAGTAAATATCCAACCTACTAATTGCTAATTCTTATGCAAAATTAAGTATTAGCCAAAAGTCTAAATTACATTGTCGAAATTGAATTAAATTCTAGAAAACCAAGTGACATTGAGTCAGCGGAAAGATGGAGAATGAAGATTTGGGAGTATAGGTGGCTGCCCCATGAGTATTACTTCCCTTTCATTTTAGACCGAGTGTTTTGACAACATTTTTTTTTTTTTGGTGCTGAATTTCACACAACTTTTGATAATACACTTAGTTGTACAAGTTTCTCATATCAATTAGGGATAATTCATAGGCCACTTTTGGGGCATCTAATTTTTTAATTTTTATTTTAAATGTCAAGAACATTATAGTTCAACAAGCATTTTTTAATGGCACTTTTTGATTTTTTTTAAAGAAGACGTTCAATAATTCAAATTCTTTTTCCCTAATTATAATTTTTAAAAAAAATTAAATATAAATAACTTAAATGAATTTTTTTTTTTTTTTTAAAGAAAAAGAAGTGAGAGTTTGTCTATAAAAAAATAAATAAAATAAAAACTGCATTGATTAGGAGAAAGACTCCTTATTATAATTTAGGCTAAAATACAAAACTTATTCTCTAAGTTTCACCATAATTCATTTCAGTATTCTAACTTTGCTTTCGTTTAGTTTAATTCTCTAAGTTTTAAAAGTGTTCAGTTAAGATCTTAGTTAACATTCTATTAAATTTTCCGTTAACTCTCATTAAAATTGCGTTTGAAAAAGAATATAGATTTTATACACAAAAGTAAGAAAAGACTGAACAGAAAGGCCTAGACCCAGCAACTACGAACTAATAGATAATGCCACAGGGTCACACTATGAATTCTCCATCCATTCCCCTAGTACCAATAAGAGTTTGGAGCTATTATTAGAAGATACCAATCAATAATCCAAGAACTTGAAAGTGATCCTATTTGAAAATTGAGTCGTAAAGAAAAATATTTTGGAATTAGGGACTCTAGTTTCTGCAATAACAGAGACTGAATAGATCTACATCTTTATTATTTCCTTCAACTTTCATTAACTAATTAAGCAATTTGAGTCTGAGTCAGTCAGTGCCTTATTTTGATTAGACCTATATTTTTTTTTTGCAATAGAAAAACGTTAATTACATGCAGTAAAGATATAGTAGACAGTGCATTAGTTTCCACATTGGCTTGGATTAGAGTGGCGGAGGATCAAAGGGACTAGAGGGGAGCCCCCAACATTTTGAAAAATATCTATTTTACTATATGATGTAATTATATTTACAAGTAGCTCCTTTGGAAAATACAACTTGACCCCCCTCAATTTGTTATTAAATGTCTAAATACTTTTTAGTGTAAGCATAATAAACAAATAATTATGTAATAATCCTTTCATAATATATGTCAAGAATGGCGATATATATATTAGGTTGTAAATAGCATTAGTGTTTTTTAATTTTTTTGGTGTGTAAAATGTAATAATATCTTTTCAAGTGTAATGTTTTTTATCTTCTTCTATGCAATTTTCAATCGTTTTAACCACATATCTATAATTTATAATTGATTTAATTATTATATTTGGCTGCCAACATTGTTTTAAAAAAAAAAATCGCGTTTTACTTAATATTCAGGTAACTTATAAATCATAGAGTACATAATATACAATGACATAGTATTCTTTCACATCTAAAAAAATTCGAAATAGAAACATAAAATATAAAAATAATTCTTTATAGCATTTTCCATATAAGTGATAATGATACGAACTTTCTTCTTCTTAATTATTTGCATTTTCTAAAATGTAATTATAGATCTCTATCAATATATATTCTGAAACTTGTTAAACCAACGCGACACTGTATCACATAAGCCTATTAAAGCTTGTTGCCAAATGCGACACCGTTATAATCAATCTTATTAATGAAGCATACTTAAAGCAGTTTCGCTTATAGTTGTTGGACTGTAACAGAATCAGTTTAGGTGTTTATGAGTTTGTGAGAAAGAGATGATAGTCATCCAAGCCTCAAATAAATAATCAATCACAGTGTAATTAATTCTGCTTCTAAAGATCTTAGTTTCTCTCTTTCTCTCACTTTCTCACTCTTTGTTTTCATCTTCTTCTTCAATTCATTTCTTTGTTTTACTCACAAGCTTTACTTTGATTGATATTCTGTCATTGTGTAAATCTTGTAATTCTCTTCAATTTCTTAAAAACTAGCCTATCACCGCACAATATTTGGATAACTATTGGTACGGTTGTTTCAACAAAACAAAGAGAATTCACGTAGTAGCTGATTCATACATTTTATTGTGAATAAATGGGACTATGATGAGGAATAACACAGGAAAATAAAAATACTTATGGATCTCCATTATTCATAAGCATAGATATAAAGTTTGCTACAATAAGAGTTCCCAGATATTGAGAAAAAAACCATTGCTAATTAGACAAACAGACTGCTACCTTACGTAAAGTAATGACAACAGAAAAATAACAAGAATACATGCAATCCTCAACCAAATTGAAGCACCGCAGTCGCCAATGCGGATTGATATAAAGAACAATAATTACTCCTAGGAAGAACATGAAGTAAGTTATTGAAAAGCTAATGAAGAAGATCGTTTGATCTACTTTGTACCATTTCCCGTCATTTACATCTGAGGATTTTGTTGGCATTGGAGGTGAATCATCTTTACTGGTGCAGTTTTTCTGCAGTGGTAATCCACTTAGATTTAGATTTCTCTTAGAAGACTAGAAGGCTAAGAAACAGAATGGTCATTGGTCAATGGGCCCACTTCAAAGAAATGGATTAAACTCATAGCTTCTTGCACTAAAAGTTCCAAATTGTGCTTTCATATCTGGGGTCCTACCTGATAAGTTGTTATGAGCAACACTGAACACCTCCAAAAAATGAAGCTCAATAAGTTGAGGAGGAATTTCTCCATTCAAACAGTTGTGACAAAGATCCAAGCTCTCTAATTCTGTCATCTTTGACAATGTCTCTGGAATGGAACCTGTTAACTGATTGTGAGATAAATTCAATGCATGAATTCTAGATAGCTGTCCAAGTTCGAGTGGTATTCCACCCGTTAGATTGTTGCATGAGAAATCCAAACCAGACATGTAATCAAGAACGTGTCCCTTGTAAGAGCTAAGCCTATATTTTGTAACAAAATTAAATTCATCTGGTGGAGCATAAAAATATCCAAGTCCAACTTCACTGGAGGCTTTAAAGTAATTAGAAAGTCCCAAAAAAGGGACATCAATAACTTTTTGGAAAATTCTATATTGGTAAGGCGTTGTCGAAAATAACACTGAATAATATGCACCAAAAATATTAATTGGATCAAAGGAAATACGATGAAAGCAATGAGGTATCATCCCAGAAAGGAAGTTGTTGGAGAGATCCATTAAGTTTATATTCTCCATTTGACACAACTGAGTTGGAATTTCGCCACTCAAACGGTTTCCTCTTAGCAATAGAATTCTTAACCCCCAAAGTTCACCAATTGCATTGGGAATTCTGCCTGACAATCTGTTGTCACTGATATCCAATGTCCAAAGCCTCGAAATATTGAAAAAGGCTTCTGGTATTGATCCTGAAAAGTTGTTTTGGCCCAAATGCAACTGTTCTAACCTTTCGCTTGACCAGGAAGGTAAAGACCCCGAAAGAGAATTTTGAGAAAGGTCTAAATGCCGAATTTGAATGGTTTCACAAGGAATCTGACCTTTGAAAAAATTATTCCGCAAAAAGAGTGTATCAATATGTGTTGTTGCATATCCAAGTAGGAATCTTATCTGACATTTTGTTATTGCTGACGTCAAAATATGACATTAGAGAACATTTGGGTGACAGAGTTCCAGAGAACTGATTGTCATTTATCTTCAAAACCCTTAACTTAGTGAAGTTAAAGGTAATTGACAATAGATGGCCACTGAATTTATTGTTAGATAAGTCCAAAATCTGCAATTGGAAGCAACCTGTAAGCAATTCCTTTGGTACTTCTCCTGAAAAGTTGTTAAAGACAGGTTCAATAGGTCCAAGAGACTCATGTTACCAATTGAGAGTGGAAGATAACCTTCGAAAGCATTTTTGATAAGTTTAGAAGCCTTATCTTTGGCAGGATATTCCCCATATTTCCTTGAAGCTGACCACTGAGTTGATTGTTTGACACATCCATAGCATAGGCCGAGTTAAGAGGGAGCTGCAGATGAAAATGACCGGTGAAGAAGTTATTATTAAGAGTTACAAATTCTAGCCTTGTATTGTTTTCAAGTAACCAACCAGGGAAAGGTCCTTTCAAGTTACTGTAAGACAGATCAAGTACTCTCAAGTTGTGTTGGTGAAGGAGAAATGTTGGAATTTGATTGGAGTAGTTCAGATAGCAGTTGGAAAACACAACGAAATCTAATTGAAACAAAGGTACCCAACCTGAATTTTCTGTTTCTATGTCAAGCGTCTTGCTATCACACTTACATTGAAAGAATTCAAGCTTTGAGATATTGGCAAGTGAGTCGAATGAGAAATGCTCAAAATGGTTAAAACTGAGATCAATATACTTGAGGGATGTCAAGCCAGCTATCAAAGATGAAATGTTTCCACTGAACTCATTTCCAGAGAGATCTAACAATTGAAGAGATGTCAAATTGTATAGGCAAGAAGGAAGTATCCCTTCAAAGGAATTCCAACTAAGATCTAATTCTTCAAGTTTCTTCAATCCACATAAACCTGTAAAAAAAGGAGTAAATTTTTGTAGTCTTCAACATTATTAAATGATATTTATAATAATACAATGGGTCCCTGTTGTTATGTACTGGTCTTTTTCATTTGTTTTCATTTCAAGCGAAATATTTTCATCAAATCAAGTAAATAGATACCTTGAGTTCCTAAAGAGCCATTAAGGCCATTTTCCTCAAAAAATAAAGATTTGAGAGAAGTTAATGCTCCTATAGGAGGAACTATCGCAGTGGTGTGTGAATATATATATATATATATATATATTATATTTGTGTGTGTGTGTGTGTTTTTTTCTTTTTTCTTTTTTTTTGCTGTGTTACTATATGTTGTGTTTAATGTTTGGTAGTTTATTAATTGTTTTTTTTTATATGACTTATGTTACTTTGTGTAGCTAAAAATCGATATGCATTCATAAGTCATTACTAGTTAAATTAACAAGTTGATTAATTTCATTGTAAAATCAACCGGGTTCTAAATTTGTTGTAACACGAGCTCATATGATTGAGCTTTTAGGTTAAGTGATATCTTTATATGTTTCAATAACTACTTAATTGTAGTCTCCCCAATAAGTCATCTCCCCAATAGTTGATGAGATAGTTGGTGATCATTGGTAATTTGGCCATCTTAATATATAAATATGTACTGAAAGCTAATTCAACCATAAAATACAAAAAATAAAATAAAATAAAAATCCATTACATTTTGACAAGGACCCATTGAACAAAATGTTTCCCAAATTGAGGATGTCTAAGCTTCAAAGAAAAAGGATTATCCATTATGTTTTGCAACATGAGAAAGCAAGGAAAATAGAAAATGGCCAACTTTTTAAACAGAGCATTTTCCAACGTGTGTTTGACTGTTTTCTGGAAGGCTAGTTAACGGTCCTGTCAACCACTCTTATCTTCTATTTTTTCTTATTTCATTTTTATTGACACTTAATAAACATCAGATCTTAATAAACATTAGATTTAATTAATTATTAACAGAAATTTTCATCGGACATACCTTGGTCATAAAGGGGGCCCTCCATGTCATTAGAATCCAATTTCAGGGTTTTAAGCGCTAATAGTGAACTCAAAGATCCTAAAATCCCTTTGTCAAAGCTATTATGACCTAAGTCTAGGTGCTTCAGCTTGCTTAACTTCGACAAACTTTTGAAATCTGAGTGTACACAATAATAAAAAATAACGGCGTTATTATAACTAAAATTCTTTTTATAATTATAAATATTATATATATAATTCTCATTCACACTTTTTCGTAGAAATAATCAAGGCAAAAGACCATCTTCACTATTTTTATTTTTATAAAATTTTTGATGATCATCTCTCCACTGAAATTAAAGAAACAGTTAAGGTGACAAAAATGTTGTAAATGCAATAGTACGCGATTAAATAATATATAATACATATTATAAAAATAATGTATAACTAACATATTACATATATCAAATTAATAGCTCGTGAGAATCATATCAAATGTGCTAAAATGCTATTTTAACACTAAAAACTCCACTAATAAATCAAAGGTGCCAAAAGATAAATTTTTAACACCTAGTTACAGTATAAAGTGCCAAAGAACTTAAAAATACATTATTTAAATGAAAGTTTGAGAGAGAGAGACTTGAGTGGTAAAAGAAAGGATAAAAAAATATTTAAAAAGAATATTAAAATGAAGTGGTAAAATAATAGAGTATTTGATGTTTAGTGTATTGTAAAGTGAGGTGTTAAGATAGATAAAGTAGCTTTTTGATGTTGGGTATATATGTGTGAGTGAAGTCTCACATTGAATAATGATGAGAAAATGATTAGTTAATATAACATAATAGAGCAAATACCCATTAGACTTAGACCTTTTGAATAAAAATGTATATCTACTTGTTATATTAATTATTCAAGAAAGCACCCCAAAGTGTTTATCTCCCCAACATTTGAGTTGCTAAAAACTATATTTTTTGTGAATGCTCTTACACAGAGGCTTTTACTTTTTGAGCAAAAACATAGGTGATGGAGATGTATGATTAATTGCTGCATATTGATCATAAAGCTGCTAATCATAATTAGATCACTACTTTAATATAAACTAGTAACTCTAATTAAATCAAAATAAAATCTTGTGTCACTCTACCTTGAACTGTTAGGGAGCCATTGAGACGATTATATCTTAAATCCAACATCTCCAAGTCTTCGAAAATGGAAATTACTAAAAGAAAAAAAAAAAAAAAAAAGATGTGAAAAGTGGGAATTGTTCATATACTTTGTAGGTATATATTATGACAAATGAGCATACCTTCGGCAGGAAATGATCCTTCCAAAAGATTAGCAGCAAGACTCAAAGTTTTGAGTGATTTAAGTAACCTCAATGATGGTATGATATTCTGATTGAACAAGTTACTACCAAGATCTAACCTTTCCAACTTGTTCAACCTCAACAAACTTTCAGAACCTATATATAATGAGATTGTAAGAAATAGAGTAATTATATATATATATATATATATATTTCACAAAAACAACATCAAACACCAAATTATTCTTTATAGACTTGCTTTGAATCTAGCATATTATAAATAGAGAAAGTAAACCACCATATTAATGTTATGTTATAAAGCAAAAAAACTAGCAAAAGCTTGTATCGAATATAAAAGTAACTAGTAGTAGTAACATGTCCGTCGGAGGCATAAACTAAATAAAAAAAGGATATTTTGTTTTTTATATATAAAAATAAATAGATAATTTCAATAAAATTATTTATGAAATAAAAGATATTGAAGAAAAACCACAGTAAATCTCATTCTTAAAGTATTATGTTTAGTAGCCCACAATTAACACCAGATATTTATTAATACTACAAATAATAATAAGATATTAAAATATTTGCTTTTAAAAAAATGAAACATCTATTGAATTTCATCAATAGTTTTAATTCGAATCCAAAATATATTTTAAAAGTTTTTTGGGGGGAATAAAAATAGTTTTCTAAATTAATTGGAACTTCTAGTAATAGAGTTTCACCAAGAAAAAAATGTCAAAAATTTTAAATTCATATTTGCAGAGAGAGAGAGAGAGAGAGAGAGAGAGAGAGAGAGAGGTTATGTGGTATATAAACATGTACGTATATTTTTTAGAGAAACATATATGTATTCTGCGAGGGAAAAAGAAGAGAAACAAAACTACTGTATATAAGTTATGTCACAGTGATTGATTATTATTTTTTTTTTTTTTTGGAAGACACTGTGATAATGAAACAATATGAGTACATCTAATTAGATACATGGTGATAGCATGGGATATAATATAGTGCAATAAGTAGTTTTAACAATATAGTCAATTGAAGAGAACTCAAAGACCAATTTTAGTATATTACATATGCTTTTGTCCATTTAATCTGAGACATAAATTAAATGGAAAAAATCTTATTAAGAAATGTGAAGATTTTTTGTGTTTTTTTTTTTTTTTTTGGCTTGAAGAAATGTAAAGTTAACACTTAACATGGAAGAAAAATGCAATTGTATTATTGAGAAAAGGATAAAACTACTCAATATTATGACTTATATAGTATATGCACGAATATATGATGCACGAGTTAATTAATTAAAAATGGTTAAATAATAAGAAAAAACTTAAATATCATCAAAGCTTCAAAATTATTTAAAATTATATACTATATATATATATATATATATATCAAATAAAAGCCAGTATAATTCATGTGATACAACAAAAACGTGTAATTATCATAGTAGATACTTGTAAAACCAATTCTGTATTAAAACCATTTTTTCTTTATTAGTTGGAAAATATAATAAGAAACAAATAACTAGAAGGCACGTTACTTACCTTCATTCTCAACCCAGCCACCAATCCAATTTAAGGATAAGTTAAGATTTTTTAGCTCCATGAAAGTCTCAAATAGAGAAGCATTCAGAAACCAGACAACATCTTTGTGATAATAATAATGCGAGTCATGATAATGGTCAGTATTTAAATTTCTGATGTTGTGGAGAAAGAGGTGGCTCACATGACCAGTGGTGGAGCTACAGGTGATTCGCTCCCACTCACAACACTCACTCTCTGGCTCATCAACCCATGATGGGAGAAGATGATCTCCTATGGTCATATTGGTGGGGGTCGATCTCACAAACTCCTCCTTGATTTCTAATAGACTCATCCTCTCTTCTACAAAGCAACCTCTATGCACATGAAGTTGAACTACAACTATCATACCCCACAATAAGCTCTTCACCAAGGACCAACCCATTGTGAAAAATGTAGTAGACTAAGACTAGTACTCCTATATTCATTTCTATGCCTATGACCAGTTTTATACATAGTGAAGGAGGCAGGTAGGAGAATTCAGTCAAGTCTTTTTTCTATCTTTTTTTTTTTTTTTTGGGGTGGTTGTGGGGCGGGAAGAAAATTTAGTTGTAATAGTAATACTCCTCCATTCGTTGCTTGCTAGATTTGTTTATATAGTAGGTAGGAGAATCGTTGATAATTCAAAAGCATTCCGGCAGGTGTACTAGATATGCTTATCGCTTTAGTTAATTCACAGGCATGTTTTGGAGCATTTAATTTGTTATATTTTAGACCACTCGGAAACACAGGTTATTTAACTTAATATATTATCCAAGTTGTTACTTAGGTCAATTAATCAGATTTAGGTTAAACAATAGTAAAACATATCATGAACAACGAAAAAATAAAGAATACAACAATATGATGACCTAGGAAAACCAATGAAACAATCCAATTTCAAGGTAAAAAACCTGGGAATGATTTAACTCAAACAATCCACAAAGCAACAATTCACTAATAAAATGGTAGTTCTTACTATAGATTTAACCCTAAATCTATTGCTATCTCATGTAATACTTACTCACATGACTACACATAACTCTGAATCCACGGACTTTTCTATTATGAATTTGTTACACACAAACGCTCCTATTTGTGACTCTAAGAACTCCACTCAAAGGTTTAGATCATCAAGTGTTGTTGATCTACTTGCAGCAACTTAATTCCATCGGTACTAGCAATATCAATCTAATCTCTGATAGATGCTTGTTAAGTTAGAATGTTACAGAACCTCATAGATCTCACAAAAATAACTCACAAGACTTGAAAAATGTGTATTAGAGTTTTCCTTTTATACTTAACAATGTTGGACTCAAACCCTAAACATTTCACGAGCTTTTGGGTCTTCTTTAAAATTCTACAGAATCGCAATTCGATTAGTTGAAGGACTCTCTCAATCGGTCGAGCGTAGGAGTTTTTCAATTCATCTTTATGTAGCTTGTATGTTCTTGAATCTTGACTTATATCAACTTGAGCAATGTTTGAATCTCTTTAAAGACACTAAGATCTTATAGTCCTCGGTTTGCCAACATACAACAAATTTTGTTCCTAAACATTTAACCCTAAATATTTAGAGCCTAACATAATTTTTTTTTTTTTTTAATGTCAACAGCCTTAGAGTTCAATTGAAACACTTTGGTATTTCTAAAAAGAATAAATTCATTGTTCAAATCAACCCTCCTCCAAGTGTCAAATTATCAAATTTTAAAATTTAAAAAAAAAAAAATGTCAATAGCCTCATAGTTTAACTCACACTTTTTTCTATTAATTTTTTTGTTTCTAACAAATGCGTCTAGTGTTCAAAATCACTCTCTCTCAACTATCTAATTATCAAAAATAAAATGAATTTTGTGAATATTTTCTTCTGCAAAAATTAAGATTAAAAAGAAGAGTACACTAAGCTTATCAAATTATGCTTTATAAAGCTTCAGAAAAAGAAAATGAATGTTGTGGATTTTTTTAACAAATAGATGTTAATGATAAAAATTATTCACAGGCACCTCACACATGTTTAAGGAGCTAGTTATTAATTTCACAAAAAGTAATAGAGACAAATTCATAAAATTTCCATTTACTGTGAGTCGCATTTATATACCTGTAGTACCTTATATTGTAGAAAACGTGAGTCACCTATAGCAATTATGCCTCTCTTTTCTTTTCTTTCTTTTTTGCCCAACGCAACCCACAATACTTTCGCTAGCTAGGTGCCCTATGAACTTACTAATTGCTTCTTCTTCTTTTTTGAGAAAAATAAAAAAAATAAACCTACTAATTGCTAATTCTTTATATTGAATAATTACTTAGACAAACTAAAAAGATCGTGGGCTTTTAGTTTGAGTAATGATTAGCAACAATTTCGGGTGGATTTAAGCAAATATCCAACCTACTAATTGCTAATTCTTATGCAAGATTAAGTATTAGCCAAAAGTTTAAATTACATTGTCTAAATTAAATTAAATTCTAGTAAACAAAGTGACAATGACTCAAGTCAATGGCAGCGAAAGAAAGGAGAATGGAGATTTGGGGGTAAAGGTTGCAGTCCCACGAGCACCTACTACCCCCCTTTCGTTTTAGACCAAGTATTCTGATAGCATTTTCTTTTCTTTTCTTTTCTTTTTTGGTGCTAAATTTCACACAACATTTACTAATACACTTAGTTGTACAAGTTATTCTAATCAATTAGGGATAATTTATAGGCCTCCTTTGGGGCATCTAATTTTTCTTTTCAAAATGTCAAGAACATTATAGTTCAACAAGCAGTTTTTGATGGCACTTTTTGGTGTTTATAAAGAAGATGTTCAATAGTTCCAATTCTCCCTCTTTAATTATCAATTTAAAAAAAATTATTTAAATGAATTTTTTTTTTTTTTTATTTTAAACAAGAAGAAGTGAAAGTTTATCAAAAAAAAAAAAAATGCATTGATGGAGAAAGAGTTCTTATTGTAATTTAGGCTAAAATACAAAACTCACCATCTAAGTTTCACCATAATTCATTTTAGTCCTCTAACTTTACTTTCTTTCAATTTAACTTTCTAAATTTTATAAGTGTTCAATTAAAACCTTAGTTAGTATTTTGTTAAACTGTCTTTTAACCCATTCAAATTGTGTTTGTTTAGGTCCATTCACAATATTTAATTAATAACCTTATTATTTTATGATTTCTTTTGAAAAAGAAGATAGAATTTTATATATAAAGTAAGAAAAGACCGTTCTTCCCCCCAAAAAAAAAAAAAGTAAGAAAAGACTAAACAAAAAGGCCTGGACCCAGCAACTACCTCCACTTAACCAAGAAAAATTGAAACCATGACACCATAGGGTCACACTATGAATTCTCAATCCATTTCCCTAGTGCTAGTAATATATGATAAACTATACGTGTTTTCTCACTTTGCCTAAAATTTTTTAAGAGTTTGGAACTATTATTAGAAGATACCAGTCAATAATCCAAAAACTTGAAAGTGATCTCATTTGAAAATTGAATCATAAAGAAATATACTTTGGAATTAGGGACTCCAATTTCTGTAATGACAGAGACAAAGTAGGCCTACATTCTTATTATTTCCTTCAACTTTCAAACAACTATCTAAAAATCAAAGTCAGTCAATGTCTTAATTTTCCACGTTCAAGTGATCGTTGAAGAACACAAATCCACGTTCATATTTCATTAGACCTTTATTTTTTTGCAATAGATGCTGAAACTTTCTTCTTCTTTTTTTTAAGGAATGACAACATTAATTCTATGAAGTAAAGATATAGTAGATTGTGCGTTAGTTTCCACATAATTGGCATGGATTAGTATGTTTTTTAATTTACTTAAAATCTTAATTATTCATTGATAAATGAGTAGTTTCGATATCATCAAATCATTAATAAACTAAGTAATAATAGGATTAATAAGATTTACTTAAATACTAATGATATTACAAAATCTAAATTACTTATATAATAATAAATTATTCAGTTTTTAAAGGTTAGAATATTATTAATAAAAATTTAGAAGAAATATATAGACCTTTAATTAATGCTTAAATTTCCAAACCAGTAAGAGTTATAGTTTCAAGTTTGGTGGAACTTCTTCTGCCCAAACTGTTAAAATAGAGGGGGGGGGGGGTGGAACTTGGTTTGTATCATAAGAGTAGCGAGCTACAACATTTCCTTACCATCAAATATGAGAGAATTGACACCAACTAAGCAAGCTGGCTCAGAGATTTGTATCTTAGATCTTACATTTGACGGTTTCATCTTCACATTTGGTAATCCTAACATCACATCAAAATGTATTATCCAATAGATTCTTTTTTTTAAAGTAATGCCATGGACATAATAAAATTTTACAATAATTTCACAGCATTCCTTTTTTCTTTTTCTTTTTTTATTCTAAATTAACAAGTCAACTCACACATGGGCTAACCATAAACTCTAATTTAAACTTTTTGCTATGCTAATTTAGGAGTTTTGTGAAACTTTTGTATCCTTAGGATCTTTCAAAAAAAAATTAAAGTAATACTAAATCTACAACATTTCAGTGGCCAGTGAGCCTAAATTAGAACCAATAACATTTTGCCATCTAAGATTTGTTATAAAAATGTGGTGGATGTAGCAATTCTAAATTCTTACCAAAAATAAAAAACAAAACAAAACAAAAAAAAATAGAAGAGTGTTGGTGGACAACTATCCACTCATTTCTTTATTTTATTATTATATATATTTTTTTTAATCTTTGAAGCTTTATACACACACACTAGTTATTAACAGAAGGAAAAAAATTTTTGTGAAAAATTAATCCTGCCTCAAAATGGTTCTCTAAATAATTTTATTACTAACAATGAACACAATATAATAATAAAAAAGGGTAAAAAAAAAAAAAAAACAAATAAAAAAATTTCAAAAACTTTAAATGAACAACTCACATATGAACAAAAAAATTCATTTAAAGTTTTTTTTTTTTTTTTTTTGCTTCTAAATCAATTGAAAGAATAGATTTAAAATAATAAAAAATTAATTAATTAAACTTAAATATATAAAATATCTCAGTCTAAGCATCCCCTAAAGCCCCAAAATTCCTTGGGCGGCTCCACGGTGGGAAGGTGGTGGAAAAGCTTTATGGGAAACTAAGGTAATGGGTCGGAGTATAATATTAAGTCTAGTCAATGGTGGAAAAGAGGTTAACAAAAGTTACGATTAATAAGAGCAACAAAGGTATTAGGTAGGACTTCATTTGGAGTTTAATATTGAGTCAAGCCAAGCCAAAAAAGTAAAAAGAACAATGTATGGAGAAAGAATGGAAGTATGGTAGGATTGGAGTACTACTTTCCTTCCATTTTAATTTAGTTTACTCTTATGTTTGAGTAACGTTTGTGTTTGGATTTTTTTTTTTTTTTTGGATAAGAAACTTGTAACTTTATTAAGACGAAAATAAATTCAGTACATCATAAGCAATAACTGACTCAATTAGTGATGAATTTTCTTCTATCAATATTACAAAATTATCACTCTTGATTATATTTTTGGCATGTTTTGCCAAAATATGTGTTGGCCTATTGCCTTGATGCCTAACATGAGACACTTGAGCTAATAAAAAATCATGAAACTTAAAAGATACCCAGCCAAGATATTTGAGATAATCATAGGCAGTGTACATAACAGCAAAAGAGCATCAGATACAATCTTGGAGTTACATTCAAAGATCACTTCCCTTGTACCCACATCCTAAGAAAACGAAACCCCAATCTCCATAGCTTTTGCTTCAAATTCCAAAGGTCCCAGCGGCTAGTGCATTTGTTTGCTTAAAGCTGCTATTACCTCTCCTTCATAGTCTTGGATCACAACACCCACCCCAGCTTGGCAAGATTAACTAAAAACCGCCTCATCCACGTTCACCTTGTAGCTAGTAGGTGAAATTGGAGCTACCCAAAATTCCTGCACGTCTTCCTTTGGTCGGGAAATAGAGTGGTTTACTATTTGAAATTCATCTAACAACACCCTAGCTTTCTACACTACCAGATTTGCAGATTGTCTTGGGCTCCCATTTCGAGCTGCATTTTGATTATAATACATACTCAAAGCAATCATAAATAGCGCCTCTAAAAAAGTCATTCCCCACATACTAGATAAAAATGAGATACCAAACCAAACAAATTCATTGTACCTAACTCCTTGTACTTCGACGCTAATGCCAAATTGGACCCATACTTCACGAGCTGCCTCACACTCTCAAAAAATATGCCCACTGGTTTCTTTACCCAACCCACATGCTTCACACATATCATCATCAATAACTTGCCCATGACACAAGCTCACCTTCGTTGGAATAATATTTCGGCACACCTGCCAGGCAAAGGGCTTAATTTTGTTTGGTACATTTAAACTCCAATGTCTCCTCCAAAATTTTCTGTGATCCTCACCATTCAAAGTTCCCTTCATGCGTGTCACCATAGAATTAGCCACTGTAATCTTGTACGCACTACAAAGTATAAAGTTTCCCTTTGAGGTGTGTTGAATAATTAGCTAGAATAAGACTATGAAGAGACTTTCTCCCCAGTAGTGAGATTTGTCTCTATTCGCCTTATTCTTGCTATTGTTGCACATTTGGATTTGGAACTCTTCCAAATGGATGTGAAGACTGCATTTCTCAATGGAGAACTGGACGAGGAGATCTATATGGATCAACCTATATATTTGTATGCCACGCACTGCAAGTCTTACCTCTGTAAGACTTGCAGTGCGTGGCATACAAATTTTACAGTGTTCCATTTTAATTACAACTTTATCATTTAAAGTCTAAATTAAACATGTAAACAATTAAAAAAAAATTACAACTTTTTATTTTTTTCTCTATATGCCATAACATGCTTCTAAAAATTACAGATCTGAAAAATAAAAACTACTTAAACTTTTAATTTTTAAGCATGCATATAAGATTACATATGTTTGAGATCATGGCATCATACAAGAGTGAAAACAAGCATAAAATAGCTTTGATACCAATGTTGAATAATTATATACTTTACTAGAGGTTATGTATACACATACCTTTGGTGGAATTAAATCACCAAATGCCCGGATCTTGTCCTTTGCTTACTTTACGAACTCCTCACGATCTCCTTTGTGGAACACCTCCAAGTCGCAGGAGAGGCTACTAGAGTCTCTCCTAATTTCCACGCTCCAAATTCTAGGGAACAATTGATGGTGTCCTAGAGAGATTGCTTATTTTGAGAGAGCACTCAAAACTATACGTATGTTTTCTAAACTGTGTCTTTCATCTCTTTTCTAACTGATATAGGAGTATTTTAAATACTAGTAGAGACTCACTTATTATCAGATATATGTGATTCCTAAAAGATCTCATCTGTTAAATTTAAATTACTCCACTACTGATATTGATAACTCATATCAATATTTGTTAAGTTTAAATTACCCCACTACTGATATTGATAACTCATATCAATATCAGTTAGTTTAAATTTAAACTTACTTATCAGATAACCCATGTGGACGATCCATGGGCCATGGTTTATGGGTTGGGACAAAACCAGCCCAATTTCTAACAAGGTGAAAGCCCATACCAACTTTTTCTGTGGCTTGCGAACAGCCAAAGGGATGCTCAAGATGGACTGAACATCGGCCAGAAGAAAAACCTACCTCACTAGGTCATCACACCATCCACTAGTCACCGAGACAATGAGTAGGCTAACCGAGGACTAATCTATTAACGTATTCGGTCTAGTAAGCACGCTGAATGCGGCTGGCCCATTGAGCCATTTATCTGCCCAAGTATTAATTGAAGTTCCATTACCCACTTTCCATTTACACCTTTCCAAACAATATTAGGTGCCGCCAAAATGCTCCTCCATGCATAGGATGGATGGGACCCCAATTCTGCCCCAAGAAAATCACTATTTGGAAAGTATTTAGCCTTTAAAACTCTATAAACCAAAGATGACGTATTGGTTTGAAGCCTCGATCCTTGTTTGGCTAAAAGTGCAAGATTAAAAGATTTAAGATCACGGAAGCCTAAGTCACCCTCCTCCTTTGGGGTACAAACTGTTAGGGTCATATTATCTATGTAATAGACTAATCCTTTGACAAAATGCACTTTACTTGTAATTAAGTAAATTTAAGTTGGGTTTAATATATCAAGAAGTATGTTGTTCAAACATATCAAATGATATCATTAAAAAATATGAAGGTTGATCCAAAAAACAAGTGAAAAAAAAAGTTGTTTCATTAAGTCTCGACAGAAGCTCAACCAATGCTTCTATCGAAGTTTAATGGAGAAGCTTGATACAAGCTCAACACAAGCTTGATCTATCGAGATCTACAATTTCGTAATTTCCAAATCTGAAATTCGGCCCCTGATGACTTGGATGATTAGAGTTTCTTTTCTCACAACCTTAGTCATATGGAAGGCTTAGTTTAAAAGTCATCAAGTACGAAAACAGAGACCTAGAACTCATACACTCTGTGTGAAGCTACTGTGTTTGTATGCCTTAGGGCTTTGTAACTAAATGTTTCCTGATCTTCATTATTTATAAAGTGAAGAACTTTGCAATTAACAAAAATCAATCAAGTTGCTAGAATTAGTCATGTACTAGGATCCGTGCAAAAAAGTTACTTATAGATTGAAGATTTCTACAACAAAGGAAAGACTACTGATACAATATCAAGTCATTGGTATTTTGGGATAAGCTAAAGTAGTGGTAAGATTCCTCATACTTGTAACCACTTGATTATTGATTAGTGGATTCTTAGGAGTGTTGACCTTAAATTCATCCCGTAAGGTTTTTGCCTTGCAAGAGGTTTTCCCCATTTGTCAACAAATCACCATGTTAATTTATTTTCCGCTGCATATAGTTTATTTGGTGATTTTTTAGTGCCTCCACGATTTTTATGTAATTTGACCTAATTAATTAACTCGGGTAATTGAATTAATTAACTGAGACCAATCTATTTTAACCCAACTCAAACTTTATCCCAACTAAGCCAAGCCATCTTAGTTTTTTTTATTTGTTTGTCCCCACCAAAATTTTCGAACCATGCAAGTCATCTCATTGGATAGAATATTTGGAAGTTTAAAAACACTCATAGTGTATGTAGGAATTGCCTGAGTCACTGCTTTAATAAGAATCTCCTTTCCTGCCTGTGACAACATTTTTCCTTCCACCTTGATAGCTTATTATTCAACCTCTCTTTTAATTGCCAAAATGTATTACTCATGTATTTACCTACTAAGGATGGTAAACCTAAGTAAGTCTCATGTTGATGGATCACCTCTGCCCCAAACTTGTGTTTGATGTCATCTTGAATATCTTGTAGTGTATTACTACTAAAGAATAAGGTTGTCTTGAATATAAGGTTGTTTGATGTCATCTTGAACATCTTGAATATCTTGAATATCTTGTGTTTTTTGTTTTGTTTGCTTAATGTGGTTTTGCAGGAATATGTGGTGACGTCAAGCAAAGGCTCAGGGGGTGTTTGGATTTCTAGTTTCCATAACTCATATCTCTGTTTTCATAACTCATAACTCAAAAATGGTAGGACCCATGACTCAAAAGTTTGTTTGGATTTTCATAACTTTGTTTCAAGTTTTTGTTTCTATCACTCAATTCTCTGATTTTTGAGTTATGAGTTATGAAAACTGAAAACAACTTTTAGATGTTTTCAGTTTCCAAAACTCTGTTTTCAATGGCATTTTTGTAATTAAACACACATATATGGGACCCACTGTCAGTGACTTGTCAAATCCAGCATTCCTTTTCACTGTTTCCACCAACAATAGAAACTCTTCTCCACCACTGCCATCCAACAAACCCATCCCGCCACTAGCCAGCAACCACCACTACAACCACAATAGCCACCACCACGCCACCTACCAACAACCACCATTGCCAAATCCATCATCAACAACAGCCACAAGAACCACCGAGAGGGAAAAAAAGCACAAAAATCATCATCAACAACCACTAAGAAAAAAAAAACCACCAAAAATCACCACCAACAACCACAATCACAGAAACAGCCACCACAAGAACCACCAAGAGGAAAAAAAAAAAAAAAAAAAAAAAAAAAAAAAAAAACAAACAAACAAAACAAAACAAAGACCCACCACACCGACTCGCTGACAACCACGCCACCACACCCAACGAAAAACCCAAGCTGCCGATTACGCCCCAGACCCATGCCCATGCCTCCACTCGACCCACGCCGCTACCCGACCCAGTCCAACCTACACTCACGCCAGAAAGGAAAAAAAAAAAAAAAACCACCGTGAGAAATGTTTGGAATTTGAGAGTGAGAAAACAAAAAATGGAAGTGAAAATAGATGAAGGTATAAGAAAAGAACCATGGAAGGTGCGATCTGCTTGTGAGTTTGTGAGCTCTGGCGTGATCTGCTTTTCGGTCACCAGCGTTAACGGCGTGATCTGCTTATGAGTTTATGAGCTCCGGGGCCTGGTGGAGAAGAAGGCAGAAGAGAAAAATGATAAAAGAGAGAAGAGAAAAATGAAAAATGAGAAAAGAGAAAAATATGGGTGTCCTTGCTTCTTGTAGTTTAATGGGTTTGGTTTGTGTTTTGGGAGAGGCAATGTGTTGAAGGTTCTAGAGAAGTGAAGGAAATGGGTTCCGCAGGAAACCAAAAGGCACTAACACTCAGCTCAGGCGTGGGACCTACCAAAAGGTAGAATTTTGAGTGACGTAAAGTGGAAACAAAAAACCAAATGGGTGTTATTGTGAAATTGGGGTATTTTAAGTGATGAGTAATGAGTGATGAGTAATGAGTGATGAGCGATGAGCGATGAGCGATGAAAATTGAGTGAGGAGTGATGAGTGATGAAAAATAAAAAACCAAACAGCCCCTCAATCTTTGTGTTTGTGTGTGGGGATCAAGAAAAGCCTACTTTGATAACATACCCAGATGTTGCTCTCAATTGTATGCTTCATTTCTTGTTACTCTTTTCAGTGGTTAATGCTAATTTTTCTCTGTAGTATTTCAATTTCAAATATGCTTAAGAGTTAATGAAAGAACTTAGAAATGGTGCTTAATGTATATGTCTCGAAGTTATTTGTAAAGGGCCTTTTTGTTTTACTCCAAAGGTCATGGAAAATAGTTAGTTTTCAGGCTCACGTGCTTCTGCATTTTGTACAATCATCAAATGAGAGTCAATCTAGTTCTCAGAAGTAGAGGGAGTATAATAACTATTCAGATATTGTGTTGACAACTACTGATGGTCAGAGTCATGTAAGACAGTCTCAAAATCATATGGGATTTTCAAGTGCAAAGCTATAGAGCAGGTAGGTGGAAATCAACGATCTTTTTCTTCTTCTTTTTTTTCTCGGAGAAGTGTGTGTGTGTGTGTGTGTGTGTGTGTGTCAATGTGCAGTATTGTTAGCTTTGAGCTTTGTGTATGCATCCTTTAGGGCTTATGCCTGAGGTGCTTTTGAAGTGGTTGGCTTACCAATTAAAAGAAATTTAGAGAAGTGAGAAATTTATTGGAGTTTAATAGGCCTCCTTCAAGGCAATGCCTACTTAATTGTGCTAGTGTGAGAAACAAAAAATGAAGGGCTAGACTCCTAACACTGGATCATCTACACTCTTAATTACCCTTCCATCCTGGAGGGACTTATACTCAATCACTTGCACAGAAGGTACTATGAAGCCTTGAGAATGTTTGACAACCACTTGATGGTGCTCATCTGAGTTCAATGATGCTATTTACTTGTCAATCTGTAGTGTGTTTTGCTCTTACAATGAAATTTTGTGCTATAAATTACATTCTGAAACAACGTAGTGTTGGGCCTATTTTTTGCTAAAAAATTGTAAAAGTTTTTCCTACATTGTGATACATGTATTTAGTACAATATGGTTGTGGTTGCATGCAATTTTTGCATGAGAGGTGGTCCCTTTAGATACCTGTCCTACTCTTATATAATGTAATTTTAACAAAATGGAATTGTATCCAAAAAGAGAGGTGGTCTCATTAGAAACGGAGGTTGATTCTACACTACTATAAAAACTCTAGGACCCTCAAAAAACAAAGTACGCATAATTCATCCCAACTCTAGCACTCTAGAGTTGTGTAAAGTTCTAACTTGACCTTCAGAGGGTATTTGGCTAGCACCACACTGGTGCTCTCTATTAGGTCATCTCTTTTTGTGTTGTGCAGGTATTGTTTCGAGCACGTGAGGACCGTGTGATTAACTGGTGATTTTTTGTCTTCATCAAAGGGTATTTTGGTCATTTTTTAGGTTTCAGGGGTATTTTAGTCAATTTTTAGGTTTAAGGAGTATTTTGGTCATTTTATAGTTTTAGGGGGGCATTTTGGTCATTTTTAGGTTTTAGGGTTATTTTCATCCATTTTTAGGCTTTGGGGTTATTTCGGTCATTTTCTAGGTTACAGGGGATATTTTGGTCATTTTTAGGTTTTTAGGTTATTTTGGTCAATTTGTAGGCTTCGGGATTATTTTGGCCAATTTTAGGTTTCGGGGGTATTTTGGTCATTTTTAAGTTTCAAGGTTATTTTGGTCAATTTTTAGGCTTCAGGGTTTTTTTGGCAGCTTTTTTAGGTTTCAGAGGTATTTTAGTCATTTTCAAGTTTCGGGGTATTTTGGTCATTTTTTAGGTTTTAGGAGTATTTTGAACATTTTTTGGGTTTTTGGGGTATTTTGGTCATTTTTTGGGGTTTTAGGGGGTATTTTGGTTTTTTTTTTTTTTTGGGTTTTTGGGGTATTTTCGTAATTTTAAGGTTTTGGTGGTATTTTAGACATTTTTTAGGTTTAAGGGGTATTTTGGTCTTTTTTTAGGTTTTAGGGGCATTTTGGTCATTTTTAGGTTTAGGTGTTTCTTTGGTCATTTTTTAAGTTTAGGGGGGTATTTTGGTAATGTGGTTTTGTAATATTTTTAGAGTTGGGTGATTTGTAGAAATAATACTTGGATCATAATTGTGTCTAATTGGGTACCCAATTAAAACCCAATAAACGTTGGGTTTAATTGGGTTAATACCCATTTAACACCCAAATAATAATTGGGTGAATTTGGGTCTCGTTTAAGTGTGTGAGTTTCAGTGGGCAAATGGGTTTGAGTTAATTTTGCCACCCCTACAATTGAGTGACATCTACCTTTGCTTTTGGATTTGATTTAAAAGCAAGAGATTCGAAGAATGATTATTAGTTTAAAACTTTAAATTTTGAGCATTGAAGAATTTGCTCAAATAAAAACACTTGGTGATCCATATTATGAATTTTAAATGACATTTTGAGCCTAATGATTTCAAGTTCACATAATAATATCACGTTTAGATGTCTCCATTTAAAATATTAAAATGTGTTAATGAATTGAGCTAAAAAGCTTTCAATATTTTATACTTTATATCGTTATTCAACTTATTTAAACTAAAAATTGATGGAAATCTATACCTTTCTATCTAAATAGACCCAAGGAAGTGGTGGTGGATGAAATATTTGATCTAATCGACACGGCTGCTGGTAAAGCAATCCTTTTAGGTTCACTGGATGAACCAGATAAATTGGTATGTGGATTGGTTCTCCTAAGGGCAATATCACAAGCAGTCAATAATGCATGTTGTATGGGCGTGTTTGATGGCTAGAAATGTTGGAGCAAGGCATGCAGTTACATCCATAGATTGAAGAATTCTTGTCTTAGTTATATCATGAAGACAAATTTATAGTAACCTTTCAACAATTCATTGGTAACTTTAAGCCATTAAAGGGGTGTTTGGTAGAGAGTAGTTTGAGATGAGATTTTTGTAGTTTTTTGAAATACGTGTGAGTGAAAAAGTATGTGAAAATGTGTATAATATTATTTAAAATTTAAAAATGTGAGTTTGAAATAGTATAACAAACAGACCCTAAAATTCCAATGTTTGTTCTTTTAACTTGGATTAATTACGTTTTACTCGCCTATGGTTTTGGCAATGTTAACATTGTCTACTCATGGATTGAAAAGTGCTACTTTACTCACCCAAGCTTGACACTTTTATTCAACTTATCCACCTCATCACTTTTACCTTAAAAAAAAAAAAAAAAGATTAAGTACATATTTTGTCCTTAACCTTCACATTATATATCAATTTAGTCCCTAACATTTTAGTATTGTATTAAAATGATCCATGTTGTTAAGTGATGGATGGAAAATATTGATGTGGCTAATAACTAAAAAAAAAAAAAAAAAGATTTTTATGCCACTTAAGATTATAAATCTATTTTGGCTTCTTGCAGGTGAGAAGGCTAAGTAGATACTAATGGACGAAAGCAATGTCCACGCAGCAATTACTATTCTTGCTTTTCAAGTCTTTTTTTTTTTTTTTTTCATTGGTAGACTATGTGGTGCCATCCTGATGATCCTGCAGATCAGCAATAGCATCGATGAAGGGGGATGAGCACAGACGATTTTGGCCAAATGGAATTAACCTTCATTTTGTTTGTGACCTGCGCGTGCATATCAACCAAATTGAGTGGTAATGGCCGAGTTTGTGTTTCCTTGTGTCATCCTAAGTGTTATAAAAATTAATTTTTTTAGCTATTAGCTAGATTAATATTTTCCATTCACCACTTAATAACATAGATCATTTTGACATAATACTAAAAGGTTAGGAAATTAAATTGACACATTTAAAATGTTAATGACTAAATTGAAATATAACGTAAAAGTTTAGAACTAAATATATATTTTATCCAAAAAAGAAAAAGAAATGGAGAAATGGACCTGATATTGGGCCCATGAACACACTTTAAAGCTCTTCACTAACCCAATAGTACATGAAACACCAACCCATTTGATTAAATACCAGCAATAGCTATTATAGAAACTCCCGCAACTTAGAATCATGGGCCTCACTAACCATAAGAAACTAAACTAACATTTTATTAACTGGGGGCCATTACACTTGCGACTTGGGAAGCCCAATAAGCCAATTAGTAGGCCCTATTAACACCAATACCACAGTTGACATAACAAGCTTTTTTTTTTCAAATAAAAAAAAAGTAATATGACCTTAAGCCCAGCCCAAAAATCTGGATTTCTAGAGAATGAAGTCGGTTGGTAGGTTGGTTTGGTAGGTTGGTTTGTCTCACAAACTAGTGAGGGTGGTAAGTGCTGTTCGGATTCCCCTTGCTATGTTCCGCAGCAACTAGCAAGTATCTTATCACCTTGGAAGTAGCAAAAGCAGAAGAGGAATTAAGTGATAATAAGCCCACGAAATACTTTGTGAAGGCTTCTGAGCATTTTGTAATGGAAACCAACTCTAACGAATTCAATTTCTACGTTTTCGTTCTTCATTGGTAAATTACTTAATTCTCTTCTTTGTTACTCTCTGATTGTTGTTGGCTTTAAGGAATCTACTGTAATCTTTGGTTCCTCTTGATTTGACCATTATGCCTAATTATTCATCCTCTTTTTTTTTTCTGTGAGCTTGGCTTATTAGTAAGATCGAAGACTGTTTAGATTCTTTTAAGCTTTTTAAAGTGTTTTTTGACAGGTAACAAAAAAAACTTTATTGATATAAAACAAACCCAAATACAACGGGGGTGAACTTAGGCAGTAGTACAATAAATTTCTCAAATTACAATGTTTCAACATATCTTATATAGTAAAACAGATTCCAATGTAGAGCTTTGTTCTTGTTTTTACTTGTGGCGGTGGCTGGAGGAAAGCGGGGCTTTGAAAGACTGGATACGTGAGGAAATGCGAGACCCCTAAAGAGAAAGACCTAGTTTATTTTAGAGAACCAAGTTAAAGTAGAGTTTAGTTGTAATTATCTTACATGACTAATGATATTGACACATACTTTTTTACAACATTTTTACAAATAATTGATGTGATCAACATTTTACTGGATTTTATATAAACCCACCACTAACATCATTTTTTCATTTACCAATAATTACCCGCCATATCAACAGTTTGTAAATTTTTTCGTAAAAGAGCTTACTCTATCTTACATAGGCTCTGTTAGTAGTGGACTAGTGGTCGATATAGGTGTTTTGAGAAGGACCCATTGAAAAAATAGTTTCCCAAATTGAAGACCTCCAAGCTTCATAAACAAAGTATTATGTACTGCAACAAAGCAAGGAAAATAGGGAATGATCAACTGCTTCTTAAATAGAGCATCATGTATTGCAACGTATGCGTGTTTGTATTTGGAAGGCCACTTCAGTGGTCCTATCAACCACTCTTCCTTCATCTTTTTCTTTATTTTAATTTGCACTCAAGAGCAGGGTGGCCCAACAAATTTAAAAGCAAAAGGTCATATATATTTAAATTGAGCATTTTTATTATCAATTAAATAATATTTAAATAGTATTTTTTTTATAAGTATTTAATTAGTGTTTAATATCATAATTTTTTACAACAATCCACTCTTTTTATTTTGTAATATACTTTTTTTTTTGAAAAATTTTTAAAGCTATAACACATTAAATTATTTATTAACAGATATTTTCATGGGACATACTTTGGTTATAAACAGGGCCCCTATGTAATTATAATCTAATTTTTGGGATTTAAGCGTCAATAGTACACCCAAAGATCTTAAAATCCCTTTGCCGAGGCAATTGAAACCTAGGTCTAGGTGCTTCAGTTTGCTTAGCTTCGAGTCCTTCCACATACTTTGGAAATCAAAGTCTACACAATGATGAAAAATAATGGCATTATTATAATTATAATTCTTTTTTTTTTTAAATAATTACGATAGATATGATTTTCAGAGCTAAGAAAGAAAAGGCAGAATCGGTTCCTTCAAACCGAAACGCTCACAAAACTCTCTGGCAGCAAGTTTGGTCGCTCAATGTCCCAAGCATGATTCGACACTTCGTTTGGCGAGCTTGCACTGATTCTCTTCCGACAAAAGCAAATTTATCCAAGCGATTATCCATTCCAAATGCAATCTGTGAGCTTTGTTGCAGTGAGGTTGAAGACTCAGCGCATGCTTTAAGGGGCTGCCAACTGCTGAAGGAAATTTGGTGGAAAATTGTGGCATGCCGATGGATGTTTTTTGTCGGAACGATTCGCAAATTTTAGGGACTTGTTTCACGGTATTTTGCTCCTCAAAGTGTCAAACCTTCCTGAAACTGTGGCATACCTTGCGTGGAGCATTTGGTTTAATCAAAACGCAGCTAGAGCGGGCAGACCATCGCTGCCATTATTGCAGATTCACCGGGATGCTCTGGAGTGGCTTGGCGAGTTTCAGGCAGCCACACTTCCACCACTACCTGACGCATTGGCCTTCACCTCCACCTCTCCAGCTTAAATCCAACTGTGATGGAGCAATCTTCCCCGGCTTAAATTGTGCAGGGTTGGGAGTTGTAATCCGAAACACTGAAGGTTTGGTGACTGCAGACTGTCGGAAAGGGTACCTCTGCCTCCATCAGTGGATGATTTAGAGGCTATGGCTTGGCGAAGATCAGTCACTTTTGCCATCGAAATTGGTCTCCAGGATGTCATTTTTGAGGGAGACTCCAAAGGTGCGTATAAGCATCTCTCCGCTACCTCGTCAAGCATGGCTTCCTTTGGTCACATAATTGATGAGACTCGAGTTTTAGCTTCAAATATGCTATTTGCTTCTTTTTCCCATGTAAAACGTAGCAGTAATGCTGTATATATTGCTACATTAATTGCTGCATATATTGATCTTAAAGAAATTGATTTAATGCGACCCACTACTTTAATATCAAAATAAAATCTTCTTTGTCTATATACCTTGAACTGTTAGGGAGCCATTGAGATGATTGCCTCCTAAATCCAACATCTCCAAGTCTTCGGAAACCAAAAGTTCTAAAAAAACAAAAATAGATGTGAAAATTAGGAATTTTTTAGAATTTTTGTAGTTATTATGGAGAATAGGCATACCTTTGGCAGGAAATGTTCCTTCCAATTGATTGAAAGTAGGACTCAGAGTTTTGAGTAACTTAAATAACCTTAATGATTGTTTGATACTTTGATTGAACAAGTTATCACCAAGATCTAACCTCTCCAACTTATTCAACCTCAACAAACTTTCAGAACCTATAATGAGATTGTAAGAAATAGAGAATTATATTTTTTATTCACAATGACAACAAGAAACTAGAAAAAGGTTGAATGAAATATAAAAGTAACTTGTAACATGCCCATGAGAGGCATGAGTTAATTATTAAAAGGGTACTTTTTTTACACTTATAGAAAGATAAAGTCAATATCATTAAAATTATTCACAAAATAATAGATAATGAAAAAAAAAAGTAAAAAACTACTGTAAATCACATTGTAAAAGAATAATGTTTAGAGCATTAGCAACGGAAAGGGCAAATCCCAAATGTAAGCCTATTTTACAAAAAAAAAAAAAAAATAAATAAATAAATAATAATAATAATAATAACAACAACAACAACAACAACAACAACAACAACAACAATTGTGCTACAGTGCAATTCTAAATGTAGAATCGCACTGTCGCTCACTTGTAAAACCAAATATTAATATTTTATTATATTTACTGTTTGCTTTATCAAATCCTGACTCTCTCACCAGTCACACTCATCTCCTCTCTCTCTCCCTCTCTCTTTTTTTTTTTCTTCTTTTTCAGTTATGATTCTCTCATTCAATCCTTCCCCTTCTCTCATCTCTGTCTTCCCTTTCTTTTTTCTTTTTTTCTTTATTTTCCGTTGAATCAAGCTTCCATGGGTCTCATATTTGGTGGAGCTCATGGTTTGATGTGGCATATCGGGGTGCTATTCTGGTGGTGGATCAAGGTGGTGCCGTGGTTTTATGGATCGGGGTGGTGTCGTGCTTGCCGTGACTAAGCCGCTGTGGGTTTCATGGGTAGGTGGAGCTCATGGGTTTGATGTGGGTTTGATGTGGTGGCAGATGTGGCAGATCAGGGTGGTGCCGAGGTGGTGTATCGGTGCGTGGTGGATTGATTCGGGTTTGCTGTTAAGATTTGCTGGTGTATTGATTTGGGTTTTCCCAATACTATTAAGATTTTACTGGGTTTGTTGGGTATTTTAATGGGTTTGCTGGGTATGTTTAATGGATTTACTGGATAGGTTTGCTGGGTATGTTTTATTGGGTAGATATGAAGATGGAAGATGGAAGGAGAAGGAGAAGAAGGTGAAAAGCAAAGGAGTGGAGGAGTCAAGAAGATACATACGTGTGTGGAGGAGAAAATTGGGAAAAAACTAAAAAAAATATTTATATATATTTTATTGTGTAAATATGTTATTTTAATGAGTAGAATAGGAAAATAAAAGTTAGGATGTTGGTAGTATTGTAAAATGGTATGGTATAATTAATAAAGTAGTTTTTTGCGATGGTAAAATAAAATAGGATGATAGAAACCATTCTGGATGCTCTTAGCAGCCCACAAGTAACACTAGATATTTATTAATACTAAAAATTATAATATGTTAAAAAAATTGCTTTACAAAAATAATAATGAAACATCTATTGAATTTCTTTAATAACATTAAGTTGAATGAATCCAAAATAGCTTTTTAAATTAATTGGAAACTTTTACTAATAGAGTTTCACAGAGAAAAAAATACGTGAAACGTTAACATTTATTATTGTATTTTTTTGATAACATACGTGAACCATTTTAATTCATATTTGAGGATAGATTCTATGGTATATATATATATGCATGAATTTCAAGAAGAAAAAAAAAAATTGTTTCTCAGAAAAAAAAAAAAAAAAAAAAAGAAGAAAAAAGAAAATGAGAATCAAAATTATAGTAAACTATGTTACAGTGATGGATTTTTTTCTCTTTTTTGAAGACGCAGTGATAATTAAACATATGTAGTACATCTAATGAGATACATGGTTGATGATGCTCAAAATCGTCAGTAAGCTACACGGTCCGCACGTGTTCCTGATGACTTACCTGCACAACACAAAAGGTGAAGACCTAAGGAAGGGTACCGGTGTGGTACCGGCCAAACACCCTCCGACGGTCAAGTTAGAAAAATCTCTTATTCACAACTCTAAAGTGTTAGAGCTGAGGCGAATTGTATGTACCTTGCTTTAAGAGGGTCTCAGTGTATTTATAATAGCGTTGAGCCGAAATTAATACCTTGGTCAAGAAGTTCTTTTCCATTTAGGAGAGTAACTCTTGGACAATACGTATTCCCTCAGAATCCTTGCCCATATAGGAATCTTCTTGATTTAGACGTGTTGCACAAGAATTCTTGTTGTATGCATGTTGGTCAAGTAGGGTTATGGAGGGGACCTACTTTAATTTCCTCGGCTTACTCCGTCAGCTTAAACCCGTCACCGACTTAGGTCGTCGGTCTAGGGGTTTCGACCGTCACCTAACTGATCCGTGACAGTGGTCAGCATGTAAGGTCAGCATGCAAGGTCATCAGCATACGAGGTCGTCAGCATACAAGGTCGTTAGCATACAAGGTCGGAATCTAGTCAGCAAACGGGACTTATTACTTTGAGTCATCTTACAAAATTACCCTTATCAACTGCCCCCTACTCCATAACTTCGTCAGCTTTCTACTGACGGGTTATGGAGTACATATTTCCAAGGAAGTTACTTCCTCATAACTCGTTCCTCATTAAATGTTTGGACACGTGCCCTTAATCGACATTATTTAAGACGCGGTGATAATTAAACATATGTAGTACATCTAATGAGATACATGGTTATAGCATGGGATATAATATAGTGCAGTAAGTAGTTTTGATAGAGTCAATTAAAGAGAACTCAAAGACCAATTTTTAGTATATTAATCTGCTTTTCCAATTTAATTTGATACATAAATTAAATTGGGGGGGGGGGGGGTGGGGGGGACCTTGCTTGAAGAAATGTGAAGTTAACAGGTAAGCGAAATTCAATTGTTTTATGGAGAAAATGATAAAAACTACTAAATATTCTGACCTATATGCACTTATATGATGCACAAGTTAATTAATTAGAAATGGTTAAATAATAAGAAAAAACTTAAATATATATTAAAGCGGGTATATTTCATATGATTAAATAAAAACTTGTAACTCTCACAATAGATACATTAGTGAAAACGATAATATAACACCAATGCCGTATCAAAACCGTTTTTTCTTTAATCATTGGAAAATATAATAAGAAACAAATAAATAGGAGACACCACCATTAAAGTATATACCTTCATTCTCAACCCAATCACCAATCCAATTAAGACTTCTTAGCTCCTTAAAAGTCTCAAATAGAGAAGCGTTTAGAAACCAGATTTTATATTAATCCCTAATGTTGGGAGAGAGAGTTGAGTCACGTGACCCGTGTTCGAGTTGCAGGTGACTCGCTTCCACTCACAACACTCACCTTCATGGTCATCAGGTCATCAACCCATGAAGGTAGAAGGGGATCTTTATCAACATATTTATTGAACCTCACAAAGTCTTTGATTTTTAAAAGACCCATCCTCTCTTCTTCAAAGCAACCTATATTCCCGTGAATTTGAACTTGAACTATCAAACTCTACAGTAAGCTCTTCACCGAGTACCATCCCGTTTTGAAAATATAGTAATAGTAATAGTCCTCTATTCATTGCCCATGACCAATTTTATACAAAGTTGGAAAATTGCGTCAACTCAATGGTTGAAAAAGGGAGTAAAATTGAGTCAAGTCAATGGCCGAAAAGAAAATTATAATTCAAAGCCATTGTATTGGAGCATCTAGGGTTTGTTTAGATACCTTTTATTTTCCTGAAAATTTTTTACTGAAAACATTGTAACAAAATATTTTTTATTGCTGAAAATACTGTTCACGTATTTTTCATTACTTCACTGGTCTAAGAACAGTGCTATGGGAGCAGCCAAATGAAACGCAAACGCAAAAATGCTGCTACGCAAATGCACACCTAGTATTTACTTGGTATAAACCATAATTATTTTTTTATAGAAAATATTCTTCTTCTTCTTTTATGAGAAGTGGTATATTTACAACACTTTTAGTCTTTCACAACAAATTTTAAGTGGTAAGTTATTATGGGTTTTAATTTGAACTCAATACTAAAATTATTTTTTTACTCACCAGTATTATGAACACAATTCTATCACTTAGGATTTGTCGTAAAAATGTTGTGGACATATCATTTTTTTTTTAAATTTTTTGACAAAATTTTCGGACAACATTTGATAATTATATACTCTTTGTACAAGTTATGCTTGTCGCTTAAGCATAATTTAAAGGCATCTTTTGTTTTGTTTCTTTTTCTTTTTTTGAAAGACAAAGGCATCTTTTGGAGCATTTTATAATAAAAAATTATTTAAATGAATTAATTATATAAAAATAAATTGAAAAATTAAATGAGAAGAAGTGAATTTTTTTTTTTTTTTTTGAGAATGAGAAGAAGTGAAAGTTTGTTGTGGCTAAATGAGTCTTAGAGTGAGAGAAGTTAGTGTTTTAGTAAGAAAAAAATAATAATAATCACGAATTGACAAGGACAAAAGAGCCTTTACTAATTTATAAGTTATTTTAAGTTATTATTAGGTAGGTGAAAGAGTGTCTAAATGGGTCCAACGAGTAACGCGGGTAGGGTAGGAGAAGATGTGGTGGAGATGGTATGAAATAATGAAATAAAGAAATGATCCGTCATACTAAATGGACTATATATTGGGCCTATGAACTCTCTTGAAACTCCCACAACTTAAAATCATGGGCCCCATTAAACATAAGGAACTGAACAACGTTTTATTAATGGGAGGCCATTACACTTGGGACTTGGGAGGCCCAATAAGCCTATAAACAGAATAGACCCTATTAACACCAATACCACACACTTAACATAACAACTAACAAGCTATTCTTTACCAATATAAAAAATAAAAAATAAAAAATTGATCAGACCTTAGCCCAGCCCAAAAATATAGATTTCTAAGAATGAAGTAGGTTGGTGTGAATATGTGATATGACCATCAGACAAGCCCAAATGTGTTTGGAATGATGTGGGCATTGAGACAAACTCTCGTCTCTCTTCTTGTCTAGTCTCACTCTCTCGTCTCTCTCTGTTCTTTTATTCTTGGTTGTTTAGGTTTTTATATGCTTCTTTCCATTTTTGTCTAACTCATCAGTTGGACAAGCTCTTGATGGTCAAATCAGGGGTGGACCTCACAAACTCCTTGATTTCTATCAGTATCAGACTCATCCACTCTTCTTCAATACAACATTTGGGCCTATGAAGTTGAACTACATCGATCAAAGCCCACAATGAGCTATTCACCGAGGACCATCCCTGTGCGAAAATGTAGTAATAGTATTACTCCTCTATTCATTGCTGTGCCAGTTTTATATAAACTACAAAGTATGATAATTGAGTCAAGTCAATGGTGGAAGAGTCTTAGGAATACACGTGTGTGAGTGAATTTCCACATTGAACAAGAATGAGAAGAATAGCTAGTTAATATGACATAGTTGGCCTCAAACTCATGTTTAAAGTCTTTTGGGTTAGATGGTTTTCTTATATATTATATATTTACATGCTATTCAGTTGAAAACTTCCCTAGGTATTATTTCCACAAGGAAGGGGAAATGAAATTATGGATAGTAAATCGGTGAAGGAAGTAGGTAGGATAATTGAGTCAAGTCATGGCACCCTCGTCATTTATTGTCAAGTCATTTATTAGAAATATTGGTTAAATGATTAAATTTACTATATCTTAATAATTTAAACTTTTAGGACAATCAGTAATTTAACATGGTATCAAAGCATGAGATCCTGAGTTCAATCATTGTTTCTTCCCATTTAAATTCCTAGGTATTGGGTCTCACCTATTAAGAGGTAGTTTCAATCCATATGTGAGAGAGAGTGTTAGAAGTATTGATCAAATGATTAAATTTATTATATCCTAATAGCTTAAACTTTTTGGACAATCGATAATTCACATCATTTACTATCGTTGTGCTTAATGTTTAAGTTCATATTTTATATCCTCACATTAGAGAAAGAGGTGAATAAATCTGTCAAGAAAAAAAAACAGAAGGATCATATATATATATATATATATATATATATATATAACGCGTGAAAATGATCTTGTTTGATAATTGAAACGTAGATAAATATACTATCAAATTAGGGACTATAATTTCTGCCATGAAAATGACAAAGTAGGCCTACATCCATTTTATTAATTTCGTTCGATCAACTTGCAAAATACGTCTTAAATAATTAATTTTAATATGGTCACTTACTCAGTGCCTTTGATTTCTACATTGACGTGATCATTCAAGAATCCACGTTCATATTTTGATTAGGCCTTTATTTTTAAATAGATGCGTAAAAATGTAGTAGATAGTGTAACTTTCAAAATTTGCATGGATTAGTATGTTTTACTTTACATATAATTTTCTATTCGGATTCTTTTTTTTAGGGATCTTTTTGGAATAATTCACAGATTTTAAATGTTTTTCTGCATTACTAACCTCTAGCTATTTATGCTTAGGAGAGCAGTGATTGTGTCTGTGTCTTGTTTTACCTTATCAAGATTGTAGAAATGGATAATTTATGTTTTAGTTTAACACCTGTTCCTTAAATGTTGAATGAAATTTCTTAGTTGGGAAATAATATGTCCACAACATTTTTACAACAAATCCTAAGTGACAAGTTGTTACTAGTAGTTATTGTTGATGCAAAAAAGTAATCTTAGTTTTAGGTTCAAATTTGAACCTATAACAACTAACCACCTATGATTTGTTGTAAAAATGTTGTAAAAATATTGTAGACGTAGCACATCTCTTCTTAGTTACGTTAAAATTGTTAAAAACAATATAAGGTTTTTTTTTTTTTTTTTTGGAAAAAGACATGATAAGTTGACTACAATTACAAATCTGCCTCCACTTCTTGTGTTCCACTAATATTAAGTGGTATACAAAAAAATTATATTATGGATGTGGCTTAAGACTTTCAAGGAGCTAAAAGTCTTGATTTTTCTTGGAATTGAATTGGTGGTTGGATTGAGAATAGAAAACACAAGAAGGAGGCAAAATTAACATACTTTTATTCTCAGTTAATCAAATTCCATGATAAGTCAACACCTTTTAGCTCCTTTGAAATTCAAATAGGTGGGTCTCTTGTCATTGCTGTGTTTGCGGTTGTTAAATGAACTCTTGTGGATCTTCCACAAGTGGGAAGCGGATTAAGGAGAAGAAACTACAACTTGTTTGAATTGATTTCATTAAATTTACTCATAAGATTGATTCACAAATGGAAAAGAACCATTTCGCCACAAAAAAAAAAAAAAAAAAAAAAGGAAAAGAACCATTAACTTATGCCGGCTTGAATTAAGCAAAGACAGTGTCGTTTCATTTACCACAATATCAGTTGCTCAATTAAAGGACCAACAGTTTTTTAATTAATGAATTTTAGTCTGTGTTTGTTTCAACTGAAAAGGTTTTATGGAAAGCATTTTACATATTTATAGGCGTTTGGTTTGACTGAAAATTCAGTAAACCTAAAAACATTTTCTTTTATATTGTGAAATAGACCTACTTTTGGTGTAAAATGAAATATACTTTCATTTTACAACAATTCATTTTCAGCACAAGACTCACACTCACATTCATTTTGCACAACCAAACCAAAGAGAGAGGAAAAGCAGAGAGGAAATCTTGAACGAGATGAAGGAGAGCTAATCTGATCACCGTGACCCACTATTGAACCGACCACTTGTTTAACTGACCGACCCACTGCTGAATTAGCCGCCTCTTAATCTCATTGAAAGACCCACCATGACCCTTGCAAGGTTGAATTTATTCAATCATGTGTTGGTTTTATTCCGTGCCAAATTTGTTTGTATTTTAGCAATTAGATACCCTATATTTAGGTGGGAATTATATATGGGTAGTGTGTGAGAGAGTGTGAAGAAAACTGATGTGTGCACTCAAAGGAGTCTCGCGATTGGATCTCGCGACTGAAGCATGCAGGGAGCTGAAAGGTCACAACAGCTGGAGCACTACAGGACAAAAGGTATAGTCTGGCTTGGCAGTTATCTTGCGACTCAGACTCACGATTAGTTCCAGTTTGAGGTTGAGTCGCTAGAATGCATTGTTTGGATGAAAAATGTCTTTTCACATTCCTCACGTAGCCTACTATAAATACCCTTATACCCACGAACTGTAGAGAGCTTCTATAGAGAATTTTGAGAAAGAAACCCTAGAGAAAAACAAAATTAACTCATCCACAATCTTAATCCTTTGATTCTCCAAATTCTTCTACTTTCACCCTCTCCATTGACATACCCTTGAGAGATTTATTTGTCAAATCCTTATCTTACCATACCCATATTAGTGAGGAGGCATTTTGGTGTTTGGGAAGTAGTTCAGAGAGGACCAATTTCATTTGGTTAATGCAATGGGCTTATTGTGGGATCCAGTAAGCTATAGAAGACAAGATTTGGCGTAACCCTGTTGGTGCAAGAAACTTGAAAGGCTTAGGTGCACTGGGTATATTAGGCTTGGAGGGTCTATTGCTATTCATGTATCCCAACTTCATTCTCTAGTGAATTATTTGACCGCTTGGAAGATGGTGGAGAAGTTTTTCGCCGAGTATTTCAGTTTCCTCTTCGATAACACATCGCCGTGTTATCTTTGTGTTCACATCTCTTTTCCTTTATTCTTACATATTAATTGCTATTGTTGTGTGATTAATTATGGCTTAGAGTTGTTTGTTGTTTTGGGTATTGCTTGTACTTCTCATTCTGCACATTTATTGTTTGAGTATAAGCTTGTATCGGTTAAGTTTAAATTGGGGGTCTGAACGTTCATAGGTGTTTTATACGCTTATTGAACCTTTCAACCCTGTCGCCTCTACCACTTGATCTCGTCTCGCCTGCCTCTAGATCAAACCACAGACCCACCAATGATCTCTCTCTCTCTCTCTCTCTCTCTCTCTCTCTCTCTCTCTCTCTCTCTCTCTCTCTCTCTCTCAATTTGACTAAGTTTGAATGTTTAATGAATGTTTTTTTTTTTTTTTTGTTTCTTTGGGTTTATTTATTGAGATTTTCTATCATAATATTTGTTTGGAAGCTGGGAAAATGTGAGAAACTAGTAAATAATGTGTTTTCTAGAGCATTTTTAAGAACAAAATTAAACGCCCGAAAATATATTTCTTTCCAAAAAATATTTAAACTTGAAAATATTTTACACATGGAAAACGTTTTACGTCAAGCCAAGCAGAACCTTAGTAAATGTAGTCATTTTATGTTGTAGTCTCACATGTAATCCTTAACTGATACGCGTGCCTATCATATGCCCTTTTTAACCACCAATCAAACATTTTTCCAAATATTTTAACAACATTCATAATTAGAAATTCTTCAGTCTTTTTTTTTTTTTTTTTTCTCTTTCTCTTTCTTCTTCAACATTTTCTAAAGTCTCAACGACCAAGCAATCCATAAAAATTCAATATTTCAAAATTTGGGTTAAAAAAAGAAAACTGCTACACCTACAATATTTTCACATCACTTTCACAACAAATCCTAAGTAATAGGTTATTATTGGTTTTAATCTAAATTCACCATTGAAAGTACCTTCTTGTCCACTAGTAACATCAAGTAACAATGAATTTATTGTTAAAGTATTATGAAAAAATTAAGGACATAACATTTCTCTATATAAAAAACTACAAAATATTTACCATCCATTAAAGCCATACCTAAATAAAGGTTTGTACTTTTGTCGAAGGTTTATTTGTTTTCCAAAAGTTGTTTCACACATCGAAGAGAATTCACATTCATGAGATTGCCTTGGTTTCATTTCCATTACCTTTTAGGCTCAATACTGTTTTTGGGATCAATATTTCTCCTAGTAGAGATTTTAGAACAACCAAGAGAAACAACAACAACAACAACAACAACAACAACAACAAAAAATAATAATAATAATAAATAAATAAATAAATAAATTTATAGTGAATAAGTGAGATTTTAATGAGAAGAAAACAGGGGGAAAAAACTTATTGAGAATTTGATGTCACAATCCACTATATATATAAATTAAGTTTGCCCAAATATTGAGAAAGCAACCATAGCTATTTATACATACGGACAAATAATTTACATAGGGGATTGGCAACACAAAAATAACAAGAATATATGAAATCCTCGGCCAAATTGAAACACCACAGTCACCAATGAGGGTTGATATAAAGAACAATAATAACTCCCAAAAAGAACATGATGTAAGTTACTGAAAAGCTAGTGAAGAAAACCGCTTGATCTATTTTGCACCATTTCTCATCACTTACATTTGAGGATTGTGTTTGTGTTGGAGGTGAAGCATCCTTATTATTGCTGCAGCTTTTCTCCAATGGCACTCCACAAAGAAATGGATTTCCATCATAGCTGCTTGCTTTAAAAGTTCCAAATTGGGCTTTCATATCTGGGGTCCTTCCTGATAAGTTGTTATAAGCAACACTGAACACCGCCAAAAAGGTAAGCTCAATCAATTGTGGAGGAATTTCTCTGCTCAATCTATTGTGAGAAAGATCCAAACTCTCTAATTCAGTCAAGTTTGAGAAATATTTTGGAATGGAACCTGTCAACTGATTGTGAGACAAGTTAAGGGCATGAATTCCTTGTAGTTGTCCAAGTTCAGGTGGGATTTCACCTATTAGATTGTTACAAGATAAATCCAAACCTGACATGTAAGTAAGAATGCCACCCTTGTAAGAGCTAAGCCTATATTTGGTAACAAAGTTAACTTCGACATCTAGGTCATACACTTTAATTCCATCAGGATCAAGAAAGGAATTAATAAATTCAAGAGAAAAGTCCCCCAAATTTTCTGCTTTAAAAAAACCAAAAGACAGTGTCTGTCCAAAACAGTGAGGTATTGTCCCAGAAAAGAAGTTTCTAGAAAGATCCATTAAGCTTATATTGGTCAGTTGACATAACTGTGTTGAAATATTGCCACTTAAATGATTTCCTCCCAGCAACAAAATTCTTAAGTTGGAAGTTTTACTGATTGCACTGGGAATGTTGCCTGACAATTTATTATCACTGATATCCAATGTCAAAAGCTCTGACATATTGAGAAAAGTTTCTGGTATTGATCCTGAGAAGATGTTCCCTTCCAAATGTAAATGTTTTAACTGAGTGCTTGACCACAAAGGTAAAGATCCCTGAAGGAGGTTATGAGAAAAGTCCAAAATCTCAACTGTAATTGTTTCACATGGAATTTGACCTTCGAAATAATTATTTTGCATGAGAATACCTCTAAATTCTGTTTGGTTGCATATCCAAGTAGGAATCTTACTCGACAATTTGTTGTTGCTAACATCCAAGAAAGAAATAAACATGAAATTGGGTAATTCATTTGGCATAGCTCCGGAGAATTGATTATGATTTATTTTAAAAAAAGATAGCATAGTTAAGTTGTATAAAGGTACCCAATCTAAATGGCCATCAAAATTATTATTGGATAATACCAAGATAGACAACATGGTGCAACCTACAGGTAATTCCTTTGGTACTTCTCCGGAGAAGTTGTTCAAGGACACGTCAAATACAGACAAGAGACTCATATTACCAATTGAGGATGGGAGAGAACCTGTGAAAGAATTATTGGATAAGCTTAGATACCGTATATCTGGTAGGATCTCCCCAATATTTTGTTGAAGCTTTCCAATGAGCTGATTGTTTGACACATCTATCCCATGAGTAGAGTTAAGAAAGAGAGGCAAATGAAAATGACCCGAGAAAGAGTTATCATTAAGAATGGCATATTTTAGCCTCGTATTGTTTCTAAACAACCAATTAGGAAACGGTCCTTTCAACCCAGTGTATTGAAGACCAAGGCTTCTCAAGCTATGCTGGTGAAAGAGAAATGTTGGAAATTGATGGGATAGCATATTCAATGAACAATTAGATATCACTAAAGACTCCAGCTGAAATAAGGGTATCCAATCTAAATTTTCTGTTTCTATCTCAACCTTCTTGTTACCACATCTAAATTTAAATAACTCAAGCTTAGAATGATTAGCAAATACGCTGAATGATAAACCCTCAAAAAGGTTATAACTGAGATCAATATACTTAAGGGAGGTAAGGCCAGCTATCAAAGATGAAATGTTTCCTCTGAATTGATTCCATTTGAGATCTAACCATTGAAGAGATGTCAAATTGTATAGGCAAGAAGGAAGGGTCCCTTCAAAAGAATTCCCCTGAAGATCTAACTCTTCAAGTTTTTTGAATCCACATAAACCTGTAAAAAATGACTAAATGTTTGTAATTTTCAACTTTATTATATCTTATTCATAAGAATACATCAAATTTTAGATTAAATGCATCGAAAGGAGCCATCAAAATAATTTCGGCTCAAATTAAGATAAAATTTGAGAGAAGATAATTCTCCTATGGAAGGAGGAACAGTTCCAGTGAAGTGACTATTACTAGGATCTAAAAGCTACAACCTACCCAAAGTTGCCCAATCTACAGAAAAAGAAAATCATTTGTGGTGTGGAAGAATAGCTGGTCAAATTGTGTGTGTGAGAATTACATCTAATATTACTCTTTGTTATATGTACTAGCTTGTAACTCCATGTATATGCATAGATACACTTAAAAATATACAATAAGATGCATAATATAATTCCTATATATATAATTTAAATACTATATATATATATATATATAATTTTCATATTATATAGACATGCACCCAAAGCTAATTCAACCACAGAATTTAGGAGAGAGAGAAGAAGAAGTCCATTACATTTTGGCAAGGAACCGTTGAAAGAATTGTTTGCTAAATTGAGGACCTCCAAGCTTCTTAGACTAGCAAGATCTGCAACAATATAAATATAACATATTTAGTGTGCGTTTGGTATTGGCTTAAAAAACCAACTTTTTTTACTATTCGACTTTTTTTGCTACTATCCATAGGTCCCATCGCACTTTTTAGTATTATTCATGGATCCACTGTACTATTTCAGCTACCTTTAACTTTATCTATAGTACTTTCAGCAAAAAAATTTCAGTTGCAATGTTAAATAATAATAATAATATATATATATATATATATATTTCTGAATTTATTCTTTTATTTTCTTTGCACTTACCAGGTAGATCAGATCTTAATAAACGCTATACAGACAAGATTTTATTTGTTTATTAATTCTTTTATTGAGTGAAAGAGCCAAAACAACCTTGCATTACCTTGGTCATAAAGGGGGCCTTCCATTTGATTAGAATCCAATTTCAAGGATGTAAGCGCCGACAGTGCACCCAAAGATCTTAAAATCCCTTTGTCGAAATGATTGCCACCAAGGTCTAGGTGCTTCAACTTGCTTAGCTTCGACAAACTTTTGAATTCTAAGTGTACACAAATGAAAATAATAATTCTTTTTTGTATGCAATTAAATCAATTACACTTTTATATGGTAATAAGCGGGGCAAAACACCATCGTCACTAAAATTAAAGTAATTACTTAGGTGATGTTTTTCTATTAAATCAAGTATAATGCAAAAGAATTGTTTCTCAACAAAAAAAAAAAGAAGGTATGATACAAAAGAATATTTAAAAATAAAAATAAAAAATTTGGAAGCAGCGTGCTCTACGAATCTGCCCTATAATGTGTTTCCAACAACAAATACGAATATCAATAGAGATCATCACACTCGCTCAAAGAGAATCAAACCTCAGAGAAAATTTAACTAGATTTTAATTAAATTCTCAATTTTGTGTCTCGTGTCCTATTTAATTTTTAGTTTTGTGCCAACAATATATCTATATATATATATATATATATATATATAATTAAAGCCAAATCTAAGAGAAAATCTAATTTAATTCTAAATTGGATAGCTAATTTTTCGCCATGTGTCTTATCTAAAATTTTAAAATTTAAGTTTTTGTGCACGCATTAACACCTAACACAGATGTTAAGAAAACCTCAATAATTGTGACAAGCATGAGAACCAAAGAGATTTTAGTGGCAAGCTTAAAAACCAGAGAGACTGTAACAATAACACTTATAATTTATTGAACCTGGATTGGCATTTGCAGATGGACCAAATGCACCGCCTCACTATCTTTCAAAAAATATATATTGAAATCGAGAGAAGGAGAAAGATTCGTAAGGCATTGAGAAAAGAGAGTAGGGGTGAAGCAAAAATGAAGAGAATGATTTTCTTGAGGTGTCGGTGGTGGCTCGAAGAGGTTGAAGTTGAGGTTGAAGTGGGCATCTATGATTGTGATGATACAAGGCATGGTTGTTAAAAGTGTTTAGTTTTGCTTTTAGAAGGCCGAAGCCAGCTTTGAAAATTACAAAAATGAATCAAAGTTAATGTTTGCTGTTGGATGAGAGACTGAAGTGGGCATGGAAGGTGATAATTAAGGCTTTCAAAATTAGAAATGAATCAAAGTCATCGTGTTTTTACCATTCGATGAAAGTGTAGTGGAAATGGAAGGTGAGATTAAGATAATAAGTGTGTACATATAGTCAATGGCTTTATGCTAACCGTTTGATCAAAATGAAGTGGGAGTGGAGGGTTGGGATTAAGATGGTAAATGTTTAAATATAAAGATTTATGGTTTGCTATTTTAGTTTTACATTTGCACTTTGTTTACCAATTTGGAATATATCTTTTATTTGACTGCATAATGGGTTAGAGTAAGATAACTTCAAATGTGTTTGGAGCTTAACTAATTTCTCCAAGTTTTGGATCAGTTTGTGAAAAATTATTAGTTCAATTAAAATATCTTTTTTACTTACTTTAGTATAAAATTTGATCATTTGTATTGAAAATGATACTTTTTTAAGAAATTCACTATGAAAATGGTAAAATTGAATTTTATTTTATGAAAGATCTCTATCAAACATAATTTTGATTGAAAATACTATGCTTTTTTTGTTGTTGTTGAGTGTGTGTATATATATAACTTATCAAATAAAAAAGTGTGTGTGTGTGTGTGTGTGTGTGTGTGTGTGTGTATATATATGTGTGTGTGTGTGTGTGTGTGTGTGTGTGTGGAGGGGGTTTGTCTTGATAAATATATTAGTGCCACAACTTGTCGCCCCCCCCAAACAAAAATTGCTGGTTCTACCGCTGACTACTATTGAATGTTCCCATGTGTGTAAGCACAAGTTCCAAAATAGTAAGGCTAAAATGCAGATGCATGATTAATTATTGCATATTGATCATAAAGCTGTCAATTTAATTAGATCGTTGCTTTATTATAAACTAGTAACTTTGATTAAATAAAAATATGATCTTCTATATCTCTCTACTTTGAACTGTTAGGAAGCCATTGAGTTGATTGTTGCTTAAATTCAATATCTCCAAGTCTTTGGAAACCAAAAGTTCTACAAAAAGGAAAATAAAAAAAGTGAAAAGTAGGAATTATGATTATTATGATGTATAGGAATACCTTCAGCAGGAAAGGATCCTTCCAAACGATTATCAGGAAGACTCAAAGTTTTGAGTGATTTAAGTAATCTCAATGATTGTATAATACTCCAATTGAACACATTAGAACCAAGATCTAATTAATGATATACATGGTAATAAAATGGGATATAATATAGTGCAAATAATTAGTTTTATTGATATAGTCAATTGAAAAGAATTCAAAGGCCAATTTTTAGTATCTTACATATGCTTTTTCCATTTTATTTGATACATAAATTAAATAGGAAAAGAATTTATGAAGAAATGTGAAGTTAACATGTAAGCAAAATTCAATTGTTTTATTGAGAAAAGGATTAAACTACTTAAGATTATGACCTATATGCACATATATGATGCACGAGTTAATTAATTAGAAATTGATAAATAATAGGAAAAAACTTAAATATCATTAAAGATTCAAAATTATTTTAGACTAAATACTAAACAGATATGTCAAAGAAAAGCCAGTATAATTCATGTGATAAAAGTAAAACTTGTAATTATCTTATATAGTATATATGTTAGCGAAATTAGCCGTATTATTACACCAATTCTGTATAAAGCCATTTTATTAATCTTTTGAAAATAAAATAAGAAACAAATAAATATAAATAGGAGGCACAATTAACATACCTTCATTCTACTATCTCAAAAAAAAAAAAAAATACCTTCATTCTCAATCCAACTACCAATTCCATTGCAAGATAAATTAAGACTTTTGAGCTCTTGAAATGTTTCAAATATAGAAACATTTAGAAACCATGCGACGTATTGGTGACCAAAATCTATATAATAATGACAGTCAATATCTAAATCTCTGATGTTTTGGAGAGAGAGTTGGGTCACGTGACCAGTGGTGGGGTTGCAGGTGACTCGCTCCCACTCACAACACTCACTTTTTGGCTCCTCATTAACCCAAGAAGGGAGAAGATGATGATTTGTAACATTGGGGCTCGACCTCACAAATTCCTTGATTTCTAACAGACCCATCCTCTCTTCTTCAAAGCATCCTCTATGCCGATGAAGTTGAACTAGAACTGTCAAACCCCATAATAAGCTCTTCACCAAGGACCATCCCATTGTGAAAAATGTAGTAGTAAACTAGTACTCCTATATTCATTGCAACGACTAGTAGTTTTATACAAATTGAAGGAGGCAGGTAGGAAAGTTCAGTAAAGTCTTCTATTTTGGGGTTGAAAATGATGCTCCTTTAGTCATTAGTTGCTAGATTATTATGGGTTGGCTAGTAAAGGTGGCAGCCCCACTAGTACTGCCCGCCCTTTCATTTTAGTCCAAGTATTCAGATAGCATTTTTGTTTTTATGCTGACTGCATTTGATAATTCAAAGGCATTCGGTTGTACTAGATATGCTTATTGCGTGAGGATAATTCACAGGCATAATTGCATAATCTTTGGCCCCTTAAACAAGAAATAGAAATAAAAAATAAAAACCCAAATAGCAATAATAAAAATTGGCCCAAAGATTAGACCCAACAACCATGAAAGAACAAAATATTGAACAAAAAGATCATTCAAAATCAAAAAATAAAGTGGGTTTCAGTTAGCTCAACTGGTAAAGTTTCTGATGGTTGTATAAGAGATCTGTGGTTCAATCCCCACCAACTCCAAAAATTGATTAGTGTCTTGGTCTAATGATAAAGAACTATTATCAAGAGCGGACGTCATAAGTTGAAACTCTCTCAAGAAAACAAAAAATAAATAAAAGCTTATCAGGTTATGCTTTATTAAGCGTCAAAAAAACTAAATTTTGTTTTTATTTTTATTATTTAGTTAAAATTAATAAATTAATTTTTTAAATTTATATGCTGATGTGTCAGGGTGATGTGGTATTTTTTATAACATTTTAATTCCTCCAATTGCCACCTCAGCAATTTTTGTCGGTTGATTGACGGAAATGACCAAAATGGAACGCGTTAATTAGATTAGAAACTAAAAGTAGTAAAATTAAAATTTAGGGACTAAAATGAAAAAATGCCAAAATGTAGGGACTAAAAGTGTATTTACGCCAAAAAAAAAAAAAAAAAAAAAACGTGAGTTAGTGAATCAATTGGTGCACTGGCCATTGGCAATTGGGCAATCTTGAACACATATGAAAAATTATTAGGTCTTCTCGAACTACACGATACATGAAACTCCATTAATTTCACAAAATGATGACTCCCCCAATACCACATTAAATTTAATTAGTGAAACTCTCTAATATGTGAGAAGGGAAAATGTGACCTTTGAGTAATGATCAGCAACAATTTCAAGAGGATTTAAGTAAATATCCATAGTCCAAACTACCAATTGCTAATTCGATATAATGCAAAACTAAGTATTAGACAAAAGTCTAAAATACATTGTCTAAATTAAATTAAATTTTATAAAAACAAGTGACAATTGAGTCAAGTCAATGGCGGCGAAAATTGTTAAATTGTTAATTTAGTGGTAAATTGTTAAATATTTTGCAAATAGTGATAAATCACAACATATTTTGGCTAACAGTGGTATTTAGCCATTTTGGCCGAACTGTGGATTGTAGTGGTGGGTTTGTAACAATGGTTGGTTGTGGTGGGGGTAGGCTATGGTGGGGGTGGCAATGATCTGGTAGGGGTGGCAATGAGTTGTTGAAATTGGTTTTTTATTTTGTATTTTTGTATATTTTTAGAACATCTAGTGCTTATGTACGGTGAATTGTAAAATGATGCGTTAAAATTCTTTTGCAATATGTAACTGTGAGTGTTTATGCTTAGGAGCTAGTGATTGTATTAGTGTTGCATTACTTACATAAGTAGGTAACTTTGGTTATATTACACTTTTATTGGTGTTCAATTTTCATTACTGTTTCTTTCTTGCGGGTCACGCAATCTTATTGGATTTTGATCTTTGCTTTTTTGTGGTTTCTATGACTGAGTTTTTTTTCATTCCTTATTCAATTCATTTGCATTTTCTAAAATATAATTATAGATCTCTGTCAATTTATATATATTATGAAACTTGTTAAACCAACGCAACACCATGTCACATAAGCCTATTAAAGCTTGTTGCCCAATGCGGCATCGTTTTGTAATCAATCTTATTAATGAAGCATACTTAAAACAGTTTCGCTTATACTCGTTGGACTGTAACAGAATCAGTTTAGCGGTTATGAGTTTGTGATAGAGATGGTAGTCATCCAAGCCTCATATAAATGAAAATAATCAATCACAGTGTAATTAATTATGATTCTAAAGCTCTTAGTTTCTCTCTGTCTTAACTTGTTTTTGAAATATAAAATTGGTTAGACTTGTTTAGTGTGTGTGTGTGTGTGTGTGTGTGTGTGTGTGTGTGTGTGTGTGTGTGTGTGTGTGTATTTTTGGATCTATGTGCTTACATTTTTCTTGATTGAGAGATGTTTTTGAGAGATTAAAATGTTGTTTGGATCCTTGGTTGAATTGCATATTTGATTGCATTCATGTCTGTATTTTTCTTTTCTTGAAAATTTGTTTTTAAGCAATCTCGACAACTCCTTGACATCTCTCGATAGCTAAGCTATCTATCGAGCTCTTCAGCTTCTTTTTATCTCAATCTCGATAGCTCCTTGATCCATCGAGAAAGTTTATGTCTCCTCGATAGATGCTCGATAGCTCCTCAATCCATCAAGCCTCTTTTTTTTTGCTATGGACACCTCTGGATAGCTGCTCGATAGAAGCATCTGTCAAAGCTTAAACCTCAACACCTCTCAACACCTCTTGATTTGTCGAGATTTAAGAGGTTCTATATATAGGATCCACGCAATTTCAAGTTCATGTCTCTCGATCTCTCTCGATTCCTGTTGACTCTTCACCTCCCAAAACCTCTCTCTCACTTCAAACACCTTTCCCAAGAGTTTTTCGACCTAAAGATCATCTTCTTTCATCTGGTATGATCCTTTTCACTCATTCTTCATGCATTTCATGCATTTGACCTAACCTTTTGGGATTTTTGAAAAATATTGGGTTGTTTTCAAAATTGATGGAGTTTTAGTAAAATTTTTGGGATGGGCTTTGTGAAAATGGTTTTAAATCATCATGCATTGCATCACATTTGCATTATAACAATGTTTCATGCATTTTAAATGCGTGTTTACTTTGTTGAAATGATTGTGTGCTAGTAGGATTGTGATGTGCATGAAATATATACAATAAAGTACTCACATATCTACATATTTAGCCATACTTTTATGTTACGTTGTTACTGATTATATAATATCTTTGTGTTGCAGGTAATAAGATCTTTACAAGCAAAGTGGGGCTAAGCCAATTGAATCAAGCCAACTTACATCCAACCAGGCATGAATTCAAGAGAAGACTAAGCCAATTAAATTCAAGTCCAAGTGGAGCAAGGAATCAAAGGAATTTGCATCAAATCCAAGTCCAATTCGGATTAGGATTCCAGCCTGCGCATCAGTAGTATTTTTGACATAACTTTCGGCTCAAATATCCAATCGAGATGATTCAAGTTGGGCTAGAAAGTTAACTTAAAGGGCTACAGCGTTGATGTAGTCTAGCAATGAACACAAAATTTATTTTTTGAGTTATTTTATTCTTAATGTTTCCATGATTGAGTGTTTAATTCTTATTCTAAATGCTTACTATTTTCTTTACGAATTATGGTTTGATCAATTGAATTACAACGAGATTGAGAGGTGATTTGTTATTTTAGTTCTAGAATTAAACATCATTAGTTGAGCGAAAGTAGATATGCTTTACCGTGATTAGTGTGATTTTTCAGAAAATTCAAAGTACGTAATGAGTCTCCAATTAATTAAATTCACATAGTGCATTGAAAGTGATCTTGTTTGAAATTTGAAACGTAAAGAAATATCTACTTTTTTAAATTAGGAACTCTAATTTCTGTAAAGACAAAGACTAAGCAGGCGTACATCTTTATTATTTCCTTTGACTTGTGAACAACGACCTAAACAATATGGGTCAGTCAGTGCCTTAATTTGTAGGTGTTTTAAGTTTGTCATTTCTATTTGGAAATGAGGGAATGATAGGGTGAACGACTTGATGTACTTGCACTAATATGCTAGATGATATGGGAGGTTCACAGTGTTGGGAGAGTGGTCCAATTTGCAGGCAAAGTTTTAGGCGGAATTAGAGGTGTATTTTTACCATGTTGACCTCAAGTTTTGTCATGCTTAAACTTATAGTATAAGAGTAATTTTGAAACACATAAAAGTTCAATTCAAGAAAGAGAATTTTATGGGGAAATTTTGTAAGTTATTCACTATATTCCTAAAACATTTGTAGGAGAAGCCATTAGTTACTAGATGGGGTATTTTTGCCATATAGAAAAGTCCAAATTAAAGAAAGGAATCTTGTTATAGATAGCATAGAAGAAAAATATAAATACAAGAACTTGAAAGTGATCTGGTTTGAAAATTGCAACGTAAAGAAATAAACTTTCAAATTAGGGACTCTAATTTTTGCAAAGACAAAGACTAAGCAAGCCAACATCCTTATTATTTCCTTCAACTTGGCAAACAACGACCTAAACCATTAATATGACTCAGTCAATGCCTTAATTTTCCACATTGAGGTTATCGCTCAAGAACGTATTGAGTGATTTCAACTCGTATCATCTATATGCAGGAGTGAGGACCACAAAAGAACAAAATTTTCAACAAAAATGTCATTCTAAAACAATGAATTAGTATAGATACTAATTTTTGTGATTGGAAAGGATAATTATTATCCCATCCTATGTTTGATATAAGTCCAGAAAAACTTCCATAATAACTCCATTATATATCTAAAGTTAAAAGTGAGAAATTTATAAAATGCAACCTAATATATTTATATATATATATATATGCTTAATTAAAACAAATATTTTTATTTCCAGCAGTTAAAAAGTAAGTACACTAATAAAGCATAATCTATGCACAACAAGAGTTCAAATTCTTCCTCTCAATTATCAATTTTTGGTGGATTTAAGTAAATATCCAACCCACTAATTGCTAATTCTTATGCAAAATTAAGTATTAGCCAAAAGTCTAAATTACATTGTCTAAATTGAATTAAATTCTAGAAAAAAAGTGACATTGAGTCAAGTCAATGGCGGCGGAAAGATGGAGAATGAAGATTTGGGAGTAAAGGTGGCTGCCCCACGAGTATTACTTCCCTACTATTTTAGACCAAGTATGTATTCTGATAGTTTTCTTCTTCTTCTTTTCTGAATTTCACACAACAAATGATAATACACTTAGTTGTACATGTTATTCCTATTGACTAGGGATAATTCAGCGGCATTTTTGGGGGAATTATTATTATTATTTTTTAAATGTCAAGAACCTTATAGTTCAATTGGCACTTTCTGATAATACTTCTTACTGCTTCTAATGATGACAACATGGTTCAAATTTTTCCTCCCCAACTATCATTTTCTTTAATGAAAAAATTAAATAAAATAAAAATTATTTAAATTAATTAATTAAAAAAAACAATTTAAACAAGAAGAACTATCATTTTATTTAATAAAAAAAATGAAATAAAATAAAATTATTTAAATGAATTAATTTTTTTTTAGAAAAAAAAGCAATTTAAACAAGAAGTGAGCGTTTCTGTATAAAAAAAAACTGCATTGATAGGGAGAAAGAGTCCTTATTACTCCTTCTAATGAGGACAACATGGTTCAAATTTTTCCTCCCCAACTATCATTTTCTTTAATGAAAATATGAAATAAAATAAAAATTATTTAAATGAATTAATTAAAAAAGAAAGCAACTTAAACAAGAAGAACTATCATCTTCTTTAATGAAAAAATGAAATAAAATAAAATTATTTAAATGAATTAATTAAAAAAAAAAAAAAAAGCAATTTGAACAAGAAGAAGTGAGCATTTCTTTATAAAAAAAACTGCATTGATAGGGAGAAAGAGTCCTTAAAAAAACTATGTTGAAAGTGATCTTCTTTGAAAATCTAAACATAAAGAAATATCAACTTTTTCAAAGTTGGAACTCTAATTTCTGCAAAGACAAAGACTGAGAAGGAGTACATCCTTGTTATTTCCTTCGACTTGCGAACAACGACCTAAACAATATGAGTCAGTCAGTGCCTTAATTTGTAAGTGTTTTAAGTTTGTCATTTCCAATTGGAAATGAGGGAATGATAGGGAGAACGAATTGATGTACTTGCGCTAATATGCTAGATGATATGGGAGGTTCACAGTGTTGGGAGAGTGGTCCAATTTGTAGGCAAAGTTTTAGGCAAAATTAGAGGTGTATTTTTACCATGTTGACCTCAAGTTTTGTCATGCTTAAACTTACGGTATAAGAGTAATTTTGAAACACATAAAAGTTCAATTCAAGAAAGAGAATTTTATGGGGAAATTTTGGACTTTATTCACTATATTCCTAAAACATTTGTAGGAGAAGCCATTAGTTACTAGATGGGGTATTTTTGCCGTGTAGAAAAGTCCAAATTAAGGAGAGGAATCTTGTTATAGATAGTATAGAAGAAAAAGATTAATACAAGAACTTGAAAGTGATTTGGTTTGAAAATTTCAACGTAAAGGAATAAACTTTTAAATTAGGGACTCTAGTTTCTACAAAGACAAAGACTGAGCAGGCCAACATCCTTATTATTTCCTTCAACTAGGCAAACAACGACCTAAACCATTAATATGACTCAGTCAATGCCTTAATTTTCCACATTGAGGTTATCACTCAAGAATGTATTGAGTGATTCACCTCGTATCATCTATATGCAAGAGTAAGAACCACAAAAGAACAAAATTTTCAACAAAAATGTCATTCAAAAGCAATGGATTAGTATAGATACTAATTTTTGTGATTGGAAAGGATAATTATTATCCCATGTTTGATATAAGTCCAGAAAAACTTCCATAATAACTCCATTATATATCTAAAGTTAAAAGTGAGAAATTTATAAAATGCAACCTAATATATATATATATATATATATATGTATGTATGTATTATGCTAAATTAAGACAAATATTTTTATTTCCAGCAATGAAAAAGTAAGTACACTAATAAAGCATAATCTGTGCACAACAAGAGTTCAAATTCTCCCTCTCAATTATCAATTTTTGGTGGATTTAAGTAAATATCCAACCTACTAATTGCTAATTCTTATGCAAAATTAAGTATTAGCCAAAAGTCTAAATTACATTGTTTAAATTGAATTAAATTCTAGAAAAGAAGTGACATTGAGTCAAGTCAATGGCGGCGGAAAGATGGAGAATGAAGTTTTGGGAGTAAAGGTGGCTGCCCCACGAGTATTACTTCCCTACTATTTTAGACCAAGTATGTATTCTGATAGTTTCTTTTTTTTCTTTTTTTTTTTTCTAGAATTTCACACAACATATGATAATACACTTAGTTGTACAAGTTATTCCTATTGACTAGGGATAATTCAGCGGCATTTTTTGGGGAATTATTATTATCATTTTTTAAATGTCAAGATCCTTATAGTTCAATTGGCACTTTTTGATAATACTTCTTACTGCTTCTAATGAAGACAACATGGTTCAAATTTTTTCTCCCCAACTACCATTTTCTTTAATGAAAAAATGAAATAAAATAAAAATTATTTAAATGAATTAATTTAAAAAAAAAAAAAGCAATTTTAACAAGAAGAACTATCATCTTCTTTAATGAAAAAATGAAATAAAATAAAATTATTTAAATGAAATAATTTATTTTTTTTAAAAAGCAATGTAAACAAGGAAAAGTGAGCATTTCTGTATAAAAAAACTGCATTGATAGGGAGAAAGAGTCCTTAAAAAAACTGCGTTGAAAGTGATCTTCTTTGAAAATTGAAACGTAAAGAAATATCTACTTTTTCAAAGTTGGAACTCTAATTTCTACAAAGACAAAGACTGAGCAGGCGTACATCATTGTTATTTCCTTCGACTTGCGAACAACGACCTAAACAATATGAGTCAGTCAGTGCCTTAATTTGTAAGTGTTATAAGTTTGTCATTTCCAATTGGAAATGAGGGAATGATAGGGTGAACGAATTGATATACTTGCGCTAATATGCTAGATGATATGGGAGGTTCACAGTGTTGGGAGAGTGGTCCAATTTGTAGGCAAAGTTTTAGGCAGAATTAGAGATGTATTTTTACCATGTTGACCTCAAGTTTTGTCATGCTTCAACTTAGGGTATAAGAGTAATTTTGAAACATATAAAAGTTCAATTCAAGAAAGTGAATTTTATGGGGAAATTTTGGACGTTATTCACTATATTCCTAAAACATTTGTAGGAGAAGCCATTAGTTACTGGATGGGGTATTTTTGCCATGTAGAAAAGTCCAAATTAAGGAGAGGAATCTTGTTATAGATAGTATAGAAGAAAAAGATAAATACAAGAACTTGAAAGTGATCTGGTTTAAAAATTGCAATGTAAAGAAATAAACTTTCAAATTAGGGACTTTAATTTCTTCAAAGACAAAGACTCAGCAGGCCAACATCCTTATTATTTCCTTCAAATTCGCAAACAACGACCTAAACAATTAATATGACTCAGTCAATGCCTTAATTTTCCACATTGAGGTTATCGCTCAACAACGTATTGAGTGATTTCACCTCGTATCATCTAAATATAGGAGTAAGAACCACAAAAGAACGAAATATTCAACAAAAAAGTCATTCAAAAGCAATGAATTAGTATAGATACTAATTATTGTGATTGTAAAGGATAAATATTATCCCATTCTACATTTGAAATAAACCAGAAAAACTTCCGTAATAACTCCATTATATCTAAAATTAAAAGAGAGAAATTTATAAAATGCAACCTGAAATATATATATATATATATATATATATATATAGATTATGCTTAATCAAAAAAAATATTTTTTTTCCTGCAATTAAAAAGTAAAGTACACTAATATGGCATAATCTGTGCACAACCAATGTCCACTAATAAAGCATAATTCGTTTTGGGTATTTAAATTTTTTGATGGGGCATTTAATTTTTTTTTTTTTCCTAAATGTCAAGAATATTATTGTTCAACAAGTACTTTCTGATGACACTTTTTGGTGATTGTAAAAAAGATGTTCGAGAGTTCAAATTCTCCCTCTCAATTATCAATTTAAAAAATAAAAATAAAAATGATTTAAATGAATTTTTTACTTAAAGAGAAGAAGTGAGAGTTTGTGTATAAAAAACTGCATTAATCCAGAGAAAGAGTACTTATTATAATTTATAAGTGTTTTAAGTATTTTTTTTTTCTTAATTTTCAGTAAGAATTGAGAAATTGATAGGGTGAATGAATTGCTAGATGATACAGTAGGGTCACACTATAAATTCTCAATCCATTTCTAGTTTCTCCCCCAAAAATGACTTCTCCCTTGTGCCAATAATATCTAAAAAATTATATATAAAAGCATAGTTTCACATCACAGTGATGGAATACTGGCATACTAGAGAACGAATGCGCATGAAAGACTTAAAAAGTTAAATGCAAAAGTAGACTTAGCATTTGGCACATAAATTTAATGTTAGGACTCTATTTCCATATTGACATGATATGCATTGATCAGAGAGCTATATCGTTTGCGTATATTGCCTTGCTGAAAGCGACCAATGCATTATTAAAAGTAACTAAGAAATTTTCTAAATTTCCACGTTCAAATGGATTGGTGTAATTTTTTAACCTTTGATGGAGACATGCCGTCTAGCGTACTCCAAATTGCATTTTCAATTCTCAAGTAATAAGTCAATGAACAAGAATTATTGAATCTCAACAAAAATGAATGAGAAGTGAAGTAAAAAAAAAATCTGCATATTTTAATTTTACTTAAAATATAATATTATATTTGGATTTTATAATTGGTGAAATGGTCCAATTTCAAATGCTTAGTGTGCCTTTGGCATAGATGAAATTTGCCAGCTTATTTTACTATTCAGCTTATTTTTGCTACTATTCATGAGCCACACTGCACTTTTTGGTACTATTTATAGGCCTCACTGTACTATTTCAGCTAACTTTTACATTTATCTACAGTACTTTCTACAAAAAGTTTTCAGTTTCAACAAAATAAGTGAATCCCAAACAGACCCTTAGTCTAGTGTCATAATTTTCCATTCATTTTAGTTTTTAGATTATGACACAATCCAAAAAACAAAACCTTATAGCTCTCATTTAGGGAGACTAGCTAAACTATTTAGATAAAAATAAATAAATAAAACTATTTTTGAGAGTGGACTGAGAAGTTTTTTTTTTTTTTTTGGATAAGTTTTCTTTAAAAACAAAGATTAGTAGGAGATAGTCATATTTTGTAGAAATTTTAGATGGAGTTAGAGATATAATTTTACCGGGTTATGCTTAAGTTTTGTCCTTATTAAACATAGAGTCTAGGGGTATTTCTAAACCATTTAAAAGTCCAGTTTAAGGAGGGGAATACTCTTATAAATAATATAGATTAGACTCTGACTGTTTATGCTATGAGTGCAGTGACTGTATTAATTATTGTCGTGTTACCCAAATAAGTTGATAGCTTGCTTTGGTTAAACCACACTTTTTCGGTGCTGTTGAATACAATTTTGGAATTTCTAGTAATCAAGCAAGAGATACAAGTTATTATTTGATTTACTTTTCGCTTTTGGCATAGTATAAGGGTATAGAATAAATTATTATGATCTTTTTTTTTTTTTTTTTTGTGGTTTTAGTTAAGAGATACAAATTATTCTTTTTTTTCTTTTTTATGAGAAGATACAAATTATTCTGATCTTTGATTTTTGTGGTTTCCATGTCTAGGTTAATTACAGATCTCTGTCTATATATATTGTGAAACTCGTTAGGCAAGCTTCAGTTTAGGAAGACTTAAAAAGAATTCAAACAAGAAAACGATGTCGTGCTACTTATTATATACACGACGTCGTTTCACATAAGCTTATTAAATTTCGCTGCCCATGCTACACCGTTTTATAATTAATTTAGAATCGCTAAATGCTAACTTTTACACTCATATAAAACTGACTGAGATATTATTATAGTGGCTAGTATTAGCTAAGGGGATTTAGATGATACCATGTCTCTTGGATTTATTGCTCATTTTGGTTCTGTCAATTAAGTTTGTTTTCCTTTTGAATTATCAAGATAGAGTGACTTCTGAGAATATGATGAGTTGTGAAATTTCACTTACCACCGACAGTTGTAAATTATCATGAACGTGAGTAATAATAAGCAATGCCATAATTCATTAGTGGCCAAGGATTTAAATGAACAAAATTGGGACCATATTTTGTTACAAGAATATTCATCCTATTGGTTTTACTCAGATAGTACAATAGATTTTTATTTTGTAATACCAAAGTTAACTCTGTTGCTCTCTGATTGTTTGTTTAAGGAATTTAATGTAATCTTTGGTTGCTCTTGATTTTACCCTTATGCAACATCTACATGGCCTAGCAAGCAAAGTAGGGAAGAAAAGGGACTTAATTTGAAAGATAGGCCGTTCACTTCCCTCAAAACGTGTAGTATTTTATTCTCTCAAAAGCCATCACATGTTGAAAATGTTGCACAACCTTCCAAAAATCTATAGTTTGATGCCTGTCAAGGGCACCCTGCCAAGCTACAAACATATCCATAACCCTATGTAGGATTACCCATTATAGACCATACAACACACCATTGACCAGAGGGTATATGCTATAGGACAATAAAGAAGAAGATAACCCACTAACTTAAATTTCTGTAATGACAAAGACTGATTTGGCCTACATCCTTTTTAATTTTCCTTCAACTTGCAAAAAAGGTCCTAAATAATATGGATGCCTTAAATTTCCACATTGACGTGATAGTTCAAAAACACCAATCCAATTTCGTATTTTGATTAGACCCTTTATCTCTTTTGCAATACAATACTAAAAGCATTAATCCTATGCACTTGTGCAGTAAAGAGAGTGCATCAATACCCCAACATAGTTTGCACAATACAATAGAATACTTGCAGACTAGAGAACAAATGCACGTGACAACTTGAAGGAAAATGTAATTTTTTTTTTTTTTTTTTTAAGAAGAGGAAAATGCAAAACTTGACTTAGTGTTTAGCGCATGAATTTAATGTTAGGACTCTATTTCACAATGACATGATATGGATTAATTAGGCCTTTATTGCATGCATTGCCTTGCTGAAAGCAACCAATGCATTATTAGAGGTAACTAGGAAAATTTCTAAATCTCCGCATTCACATGCATCGTTCGTATAATTTAAACTTTGATGGAGACATGCCGTTTAGCATACTCCACATTGCAAATTTAAGTCTCAACTAATAATTCAATGGCCCTTCAAAAAAAACTAATAATTCAATGAAAAAGAATTGCATCTCAATAAATCAATGAATGAATAATTGGAATTTGAATTTTATTTCTTAAGGTTACATTACATCAATAGTCATTTTATTCATATTTTCTGTTAAGTGCCACATAAACTTGTCGCATGAGTTTAGTTCATCCAATAAAATATTGTCACGTCATTTTCATTATATTACATGACATTATTTTATTAGACGAATTAAATATGCATGACAGCATGACAAGCTAACTTGTGTGTCATGAAACTGAAAATATGGACGGATGGGCTACTAATGCAAATAGAATGTAACATTAAGGGGTAAAATTCAAATTCTGAAATATTTAAGATGTAAAATTCAAAAACTCTCAAACTTTAGGAGTGTAATTTGCACTTTTACTACGCACAAAAATGAAGAAGAAGAAACATGTGCATATTTTACTTTAAATATAACGTTCTATCTAGAAACATTGTTGTCATTTAAAATGCTTTTGTAATAATAGACTAACTGTTTATGTCTAGGAGAGCGGTGACTATATTAGTGTCCTGTTAGACACAGTAGGTGTTGTTGAATAAAAATTTCTTACTTACCTTAAAAATTATTTTTAAAAGTTAACAAATGAACTCATGCTCCATACACACAAATGGGAAGGGTGATTAAGGAGGAGCACAAAAGAATTAGTAGGGACACATTTCTTGTTTACTGATCTGTGATGAGTAAATTGCTTGAATTTTAGGTATCCATGCCAATGTTTTAGACTTTATTAGCTCAAAAGTACTTAAAAGAACTATGATAGCTAGTAATATCTAGTGTGATCATCCACATCAACAGTGCGATAGAACATATTGTAATATTTACATAGAAACGGCATTGCTCCACAGCTAGTGAGTAGTGACCATTGCTTAAGAGTTCAAACTTCAAGCAACAAAATAATATTGTGCCACTTAATGTTCACGACATCAGTTCACATTTATATCTATATATTTCTAAAAGCCGAAGCATAGTATTTATTGTTGTTATGCTCCAATTGAGCCACATCAGCATCTATGTCATTATCTTTTTTCTTTCCAATTTTTCTATAATTGTTTTTAACATTTTTTTTTTTAATATTTACACTTCTCCAACATTTCTCCCTCCTTTACCTTTTCATCTCCCCACTACTCCAACCTTTCTCCTTTCCTTACCTTTTCATCTCTCCATTACCCTCTAAATTAATATCATTCTTCCTCTTTCCCTTCATCTTCCTTTATTTTTATCTCTTCTTATTCACACCCTCTTACTATAAATTTTTCGCTATCTCATTCTATGCATAGCTTTTCCTCATAACAAAAATGTTCTCTCTCTCTCTCTCTCTCTCTCACTCTCTCTCTCTAATTTTTGGCGGGGGTTTTTTCTTTAATTTTTCTTGCATGCTTTAGGTTGAAATTTTTTTATATTCTTTAAAACTCTACTTTGGGTTAATGCGATTTAGTTTTGTTTTAGAAGTTCTCTTTTTGAATTCAAAATGAAAATTTTTATTCAACGTTTATGACCCTATTTTTAAATGTAGTTACCCTTCATTAGTAAAGGTATTTTTGAATCGCATAAAAGTCTAGTTCAAAGAGGCAAATCCTCTTATATATAGTACTAGCCTCTAAGCATAAGCGTTACGCGTGCTTAAAGGCTCTTCTATTTTATTTTATTTTTTTTGGTAAAATTTAATAATCTGCATCTATTATTAAAAAAAAAAAATTTAAAAGCTAAATTTTAGGGAGAAAAAGATAAATGTGGGGAAAAAATCCTAATTTTAGGAGTTCTTTTTTTGAATTTAAAATCAATTTTGTTATTTGATATTTATGACCCTGTTTCTTACAGAAGTTACCCTTTATTAATGAGGATATTTTTGAACCATAAAAGTCAAATTCAAAGAGCAGAATTCTCTTATATATAGTAATAGCCTCTGATACATGCTCAGAGACTCTTCTATTTTTTTTAGGTAAAGGTTAATAATTGGGAAAAATGTCATGACATCCGCATGAACTTTCAAGTGGTGGTTATTACGCTCATCAAACTTTTATTTCAGCCGATTCACTCCATGAACCATTAACGTCTGTCAAATTAAGACTTTCGTTAGTCTACCGTCAGATTCACTAACTTGCTCACGTGAATGCACAAATAAATAAAGAAAAAAACAAAATATGTTTCACTGAATCGGGAAAGAAAAAACTGGGTTTTAGTCTTTCGCTGTAGAAAGACTAGAGTTATGAACGGAGATAACAGATGACCAATGATTTCCAAATCCAAAAGCAAAAACCACTGAATAGTTGAAGTATAAGATCAATCTACCCATTTCTTAATTCTACCCTCAAAATTTTAAGTTATACCTAATCAATATTAGTGTCCATGGCAGAGTTTTCTCTCTAGGTTTCTCACGTAACCATAGAGGTGAAAAAAGGGTTGCCTCCTGGCAAAAAGCTCTCTCCATTTCGGCGGTGGAAAACAGTTCCAACGCATCTCACCCTCTGTGACTGTCATGGATGAGATTGCAACGAAGTGTGTGGGTTTACAGTTGACGAAAAAAGAAGAAAGTGAGGCGAACCTAATGCCACCAGTGACGGAGACAGGACACATTCTGGTGGGCTGGTTTTGTACGAAACGCCGAGTTAGCCTTGAATCGGTGGCGCGAGTGCTAAGGTCAGTTTGGCAGACTACGAAGAACTTCGAGGTCAGCGATATGGGAAAAAACAAAGTCTTGTTTCAGTTTGAGGATGAGAACGACCTTGACAGAGTGCTTTTGCTAAGTCCCTAGGCTTTCGATAAGTATCTAGTGCTCTTCCATAAACTTGGTGCAGGCAAAGCGGTAAACAAAGTACAGTTCAACCAGGCATTGTTTTGGGTTCAGATTCACGGGCTGCCCACCATGAGCCAAACCACGGAAGCCGGAATACGTATAGGGAGCATACTAGGTAAGGTTGAAAAAGTTGACGTGGATGAGGAAGGATTCTGTTTGGCGGGGTACTTACGCATCCGAGTAACGATAGACATAACTCAACCATTTTGTCGAGGAAGGATGGTTCGCATAGGAGGAGCATTGCCTAAGTGGGTAGATTTTAGATACGAGCAGCTACCCATCTTCTACTACTGGTGTGGGAAGGTTGATCACGACAAACGCGACTGCACTCAATGGCTACAGAGCAAATAATCCTTAAGGGCGGAGGATAAACAGTTCGAGGCTTGGTTGCCCAAATCACAGGATCGGCTTCAAAGACCACAGCTGGTTCTTACAGCAAAGCGGAGTGATGAAGGTAAAGAGGGTCCAATTGGTGAAGATGGTTCCGTCGAGGGTGTTGTACAGACCGCCCATGCGATAGATCTGAGAGTGGCTAACCAGGGTCAAGCGCACTTGGGGACGACGTGGACCCCACTAGGACTGAAATAGCAAGTATAGTTGCCATATGCGCACATGGGGAGGAGAAGATCCTAAGAAATCCAGCGCTCTCTAATTTCAAAGAAAAGCTTAGAGGAAATTAACGCTGCAATCTCAAAAACTAATACAAAGTTGGCAGATTTACCATTACTAGATCATACACTGGATTGTGAGGAAAACAAGGAGAGATTGTTGGAGTTTAAAAAATTAAATGTAAAGGAGGCTGAGCTAAAGAAGTCAATGGACTATTTGGACCCAGCCTTACCCACTCCTAATAATACTTAAATGGGCCAAGCTTTAAGTCAGGCCCAAGTCCTATTTTCTATAGGACCTCATAATCCAAACCCACAACGTGAGACAAAAATAAGGAAGTTAAGGAGCCCAACTTAGAAAAAGAATAAAAAGAAGAGTAACATGATGGGGAAGGAGAATGCATAGAAGAGGGCTCGAGTTATGAACAAACGGGATGAGGAGCTCACTGATAAGGTGATGAGTTTTGAAGGCAACAAAGTAGGGCTAAAGCAAAAGATACGTGTTCCTCTAGAAGAGATTCTGATAGGAGAGGAAGTGGGGAAAAAATAGAAAATAGAATGAGAGGTTCTAGCGCTTAGTAAAATAATGGCAACACAACTTGGATCGGCAACGGCTGCTGGACAGCCCCGCCGAAAGCAATGAGTGTTATATGTTGGAACTATCAGGAGTTTGGGAACCCCTGTACAGTCAAAGCTCTCCAAAAGGCGGTTTTGAAGGAAGATCATATTTTGGTCTTCATCATTGAGACCAAGTTTGTAGTGTCAGAAATGGAAGGTATCAAAAGTAAACTAGACTGGCAACAGGGTCTGGTAGTCCCTATTATAAGGCGGGGTGGAGGTTTGGCACTCTTATGGAGAAGTTCTACGAAAGTGGACGTCCAAACTAGTAAAAGAGAGAAGTCTTGCAGATTGTTGAAAGAGTTGGGTAAGAGAGGTACTCTTCCATGGATTTGCATGGGAGATTTCAATGAAATATTACATCTAGGAGTGGAAGGTAACTTAAGGCCTAAAGGGCAGATGAGGAGCTTTAGGGAAATGATAAACCGATGCAACCTCCGAGATATAGGATATATAGGATTTGACTTTACTTGGAGTAGGAGGCTGGGCGAACGAGGCTGGGTTAGAGAACATCTGGACAGGGCCTTACTATCATCATTCTGGGTGGCAATGTTCCCAGGAGTGAGATTACACCATGTGGCAGCATCAACATCAGACCATTGCATGCTGGTACTCAAAGCTCCACAGACAAGGCAAAGATTGCGTTAGAGATCTAAAATGTTTAGGTTTGAATCAATGTGGCTTAAGGATGAACAATGTGAGGAAGTGGTGTTCGAAGCCTGGGAGAGAGGTAGTAGCATGGGTACTCAACACCTGCTTACGCAATGTATGGAAGAACGTAGAAGGTCACTATCCTCTTGGAATAAAAATACTTTTAGACACGTAGGTCAGAAGATATCAACACTCCAGAAAAATCTTCATTGGTTGGAAGGGCGACAGGATGGTCTTGTGAATATGGAGGAGGTTGAAGAAACAAGGGTGGAGCTGAATCGAATGCTGGCGATGGAAGAAGATATGTGGCATCAACAATCTAGGCACTGTTGGCTGCAGTCAGGTGACTATAATACTTCTTTCTTTCATGCTAAAGCATCCAACCGACACCAATGAAAAACTATTCTCAAGATTAGGGATTCAAAAGATAATTAGCAAGAGAATGAGGAGGTGATTGGCAGAGCTTTTATGGAATATTTCAAGAACCTGTTCACAACTTCTCAACCAGAGGTCAGTGCAGAAATGTTAGATGCCATCCAGACCAAAGTGACTGATAGAATGAATGCTAGACTATTACAAGAATTTCAGGCCTCAGAGGTAGAGAAAGCTGTAAAATAGATGCATCCCATGAAGGCACCCGGGCCCGATGGTATGCCTGCCTACTGTAAATTCTATTGTTACTTGTGTTGTGTTGGATTTTCTTAACCATGGTGCAGCTCCTCCTAACTTTCATGAAACACATATTGTCCTTATCCCAAAAACTAAGAATCCAGAAAGACTAATTGACTATAGACCAATCAGCCTGTGCAATGTGGCATACAAGTTAGCATCCAAAGCGGTGGCAAACAGGTTGAAGCTGGTGTTGCGGGATGTAATTTGTGAAAATCAAAGTGCTTTCGTTTCTAAAAGGCTCATCACTGATAATGTGCTAGTGGCTCATAAGATAATGAATCACATCAACAGGAAGAAGAAAGGGAAGTGTGGGTAGATGGCATTGAAGCTGGACATGAGCAAAGCTTACGACCACGTGGAATGGGGTTGCTCAAAACAAATCATGGCCAAACTGGGATTTCATGAGAACTGGATCAGCTTGGTCATGAGATGTGTCTCCTCAGTCACTTATGCAATACGGGTCAATGGACATGCATGTGGGCAAATTGTTCCTTTTGTTTGTGGAAAATTCTGATGGTTGCATCTGAACTCTTTATTTGGATCCAATATCATCTAGATGCTTTAACGTCTTCTCAACTTTTTAACTCCTAATTTGACTTAACTCATTGTTTTAATTCGCAAGGGCTGTGCCAAGGGGACCCTTTGTCGCCGTATCTATTCTTGATTTGTGCTGAAGGACTGTCAGCGCTGCTACACAAGGTTGTTCGAAATAAGGAGTTAAAGGGTGTTACGGCATTGACAAAGGGGCCTAGAATCTCACATTTAATTTTTGCCGATGACAGTTTGATTTTTTGGAGGACAACAGTGAAGGAGTGCTTTGAAATCAAGCAGGTATTACAAGTCTATGAAAACATATTTAGAATAATGGAATTTGCAAATTACAAACATATTAATAGAACAAGAAATTCAATGGACAGCTGCATTCATCTTTTATTTATTATTATTATTTTTTTAAAAAGCCCAACCCAGCCCAATTAAAAAATTGGTTCGAAAAGACAAAAGCCCAGCGGAACCGAACCGACTTATAATACCGCGAAATCATATACTACTATTATATAAACAGATACTCGTAGAATATTAGGGAGAATTTGACAGATTAGGGTTTTAAGAGAATCGGAGAGAGAGAACATGTGGACGATCTTGATGGTCACGGTTGAAGACGAAGGTCGGCTGATGCCGATAGGCACGGTTCACGACGAAGGTCGCAAAATATTGGAGGCATTATATATATATATATATATATATATATATATATATATATTAATTACTTGATAGATAGGGTGCTATTTGAACTTGATTTTCTCAAAGAAGAGTAGGCAATGTTGTTGAACTACAAGCCTCTTGGCTATAAGAGCTTGAATATGTTTATTGATAGATATGGATATTTTATAGAAGGTGCCAGTATCTATACGCTCTTAGGGCAGTGACAAAAACCTTAGATAATCCATCATTCCTTAACCTAATGTGTGGAGAAAGGGATCTATCTGAAGCATAGTATGTCCATTGAAAACACCCCACCCACCAAAAAAAATAGATACATGGGTTCAATTGCTAAAATGTTAAAATGTAGAGGTCTTTTGTTACCAAAAATTGATACACTTTGTGATGCTGCAATGTTCTGGATGTTATGGGTTAGAGTTGGTTTTTGTGTGTAGGCAGGGTTCAATTTGGTTGTCATTGCATTTTCTTTCCTTTCTATTGATGATGTCAAAAAATTGGCTAGTGATGCTTGCTTCTAGAAAACTTTCTGCCAGTGAGATGTAAAGACATTTTCTTTTGCACATATTCATTGGCTTTGATTTAGCTTTTGGAATTCAGAGAAAACACTAGAAATGAAATTGCTCCTCTTTTGTACGATATTTCTACAATGGTACATAGTTTTTAACTTTGTAGAATTATTAAAGTGAATAGGTCTGTTGCTAAAAGAAGCTCATGACTGTGCACATAAAGCTTTGTTAAATGTTGTACAGTCAAAATGTTTTGATAAATGACTTGGTGATGACATACAAAGAAAATTCATAACCAACATTTTATCAAGTTTTCTTTAAATATAGAAAGGTTAGTTTCAAAAAAAAAAAAAAAAATATATATATATATATATATATATATATCAGAAGGGTTAAACTTTAAAAACCTTATTAACTCTTTAATTTATGTTAACATTTAAATATGCCCTCCTATTGACCCTTGTGGCCGTACATATGTCAATTTATGCCTTGTTAAACGATGCTCCTTTTCTTGTTCCATTTATACATACCTCATATTTTATTATTTTTAACTAGTTATGAAAGACAAAAAAAAAAAAAAAAAAAAAAAAAGGAAGAAGAAGAAAGGTTGATGGGCTTCGGCCGAACCACACAGCCCAACAGAGAGAATGTCGGCGCCAACCAACATATATTAGCATTATTGTCTGCGGGTTTTATTGGGCCTTTCTGTTCTTATATAGGAAAGGATGCACTTATTATATTTGAATAGACCTACTAGTTTTTTTTTTTTTTTTTTTTTTTTTTTTTGAGAATCAATAGACCTACTATTTTATTGTTCAATATATAAATATTCGTCGCCTTTCGATGGAAAATAAGATGTAAATATATTTTTTTTGTGTTTTTTAATGTTTGATAGCAACAAAAAATGTGTCAAAAAATAATTTTTTGTCAACAAAAAAAAAAATATAACTTATTTTTAAAGATTGTTTTTCATTAAACTTTTTATAAAAAAAAAAAAATTATATCTCAGTCTTACAGAAAACTAAAGCTAAATAAGGAAAGTTAAAGTTTTGTTTTTCAACTCATTTCAGGTGCTACCAAATATGGGAAAATGAGATAATTTTATAAAATAATGATTGAAAAATAACTCAATTTCTAAAAAAAAACATTTAAGTTTCTACTTTTAATTTATTGCTTTCATTGCTAGTGCATGTATGAGCCACATCATTATCATGCACTTTTTATTTTAGATAGTTAAAAATATATATATTAATAAATTTAATATGTGCTATTATCAAATATACCAATGAAACAGATTTATTACAACATTACTAAACTTTGCTAATCAAACTTAATAATAAAATTTCAACCCAAGAAGAAACATATGGGGTAATGTAATCATTGGTCAAATATCAAAAATCCATATCAAATTGCAAAAAAAATTTGAAAAAGAAACACAGAATCAATCTAAGTACTATGTGTTTCTCTTCACCACATGTATCTCCTTGTTTATATCATCTCATCTCCAAAACCAAATGTGACAATTTACAAGAAAATTTGTGTGACATCTAATAATTTTCCTTTGTGAGGAAAGTCAAGTTCAAAATCATTTAAGACTTTTATTAACACAGAAAATCAAAGAAAGAGAGAGAAAAAACACATTTATGAAAACAAACATTTTCCATTATTCTTGTTACAACCTAAAAGAAGGTTTGAAAGAAAAGCTGCTCCTCATCTAGCACCTCAGTCTCATCCTTTGGACCTTTATCAATTTGAACAATTCTCCTTTTTTCTTGTTCCATTATTTGACTGTATATGCTATATATACCTCATATTTGAACTAATTAAGAAAAGATAGGAAAACAAAAAAGTTGGGATGGGGCTATTCAAATTCTCATCAGAGCCTTGAAAATGGTTTATTAACCAGAGAAGCAAACAGAGAGGAAGCTGGGGACATATATGGGGCCTTGCCATTATGTGGTGGTTGATCATGAGCTCCATCCTCTTCACTTGCAGACTGTCTGATCTCCATTAGCTTCCTTCTCTGCATCATCTACCATCTGTTCTTTGTCATATAAACATGACAATATTTACATTAAAATTAAATAAACATCAATAAACTAAAATTAATTTTTACTTGGAACTGCTATAAAAATTAGAAATTTTATGGATACGTTATGCAATGAACAAAAATGTACTCGATTCAAATTAAAAACCTTTTGAAGCAACCACTTGACTAAGTTTCATACTTCATATTGAATAGAATCATAGAAAAGATGATCACCGGGTAAAATAATATTATCAAACACAATAATTTTATTGAAATATAAAATAAATATATTCTTCCTATAAGGAATAGGATTAAAAGGAAAGTTACACTAGGATGGAAAGGGGAATGATGAAAAATGGGGGAAGATAGGTGTTTTTCTTTTCTTCTTCTACTTTTTTTTTTTTGGTTGAGAAAAGAAAATAGAGAATGATTTTCCACCCAAGCCCACAACAAATAATCTCCCCAAAATTGGGGGCATGCATGAGACAAGTTGGATCAGAATCAGATTGCAGAATTTCTAGCCTGATCTGACCTCATTGGATTGAGAAATACTCAAACTCATCCCAACTCGTCACAAGCATAGAAGCCAACCATAGTGGGTTGGAGATTTTAGATTAAACATTGCATCACTAGTAAAAAAAAGATTTGCATTCACTATTTAAAACACTTTTCTATTAATAAATTATTACAGTTTGCATAATGTACTAAAATTATATTCCAAATTTTCAAATACATTAAAATCAATTCTTAGAAATAAGTGTAATATAATAATTTTATAAATATATGTTGTGTTAGATTGGATGAGATGAGTATATAAAACTATCAATCCAAACTTGACCCAACACATGACAAAAAGAAAGTATCAACCCATAAAAACCAATCCAAGGCAGCAAATTGAATTAAATTGGATCAAATTGGTGAGTTAGATACACACTCTGCCAAAAATGGATAGAAAGAAAAGGAAGAGTGTGGATGCCAACTTTTAAAACAACTTTTACGCCCTTTATCCAAGTCATTGTCAGCCACTTATAAAATGTTGCTTTATAAAGAGTCAAGGAAAAAAAAATAATGATTGTAATGCATTTTTTTAATATATAGATTTAATGAGACAAATTTTTCACGTGCACCTCTCACATCTCGAAAGTGTTAGTCACCTCACCTCTAGGATTTGAGTCTTTTCTGTTCGTTCATTTATATTAGGCAAAAATATAAAACTGACCCTCTTACTTTCAGTATTTTTCATTTCAATCCTCTAACTTTCAGTTTTGTCATTTTAGTCTTCTAACTTTCAATTGTTGTCAATTTGGTACTCCGTTAAACTCCAGTTATGTCTCACCATTAATTGTAGTTTTGGCTCTTCTTTTTTTTTTTTTTTTTAATAAATACATTGTTAGTAGGAGAAACAAAAACAGTAGTACTAGAAGAAGCACTATTAAGAGGCAAGAATTCGTACCCTAAACCAGTTCGATCATAAGCAGATTTCTAAACATTCAGCATCTCATCAAGCTTTACACTTGAAGTTCTCTCCAACTGAGCTCTGACTTGGAACAACTCTGCCTTAAATTTCTTAGTCTTCTTAGCCAAGAAATTGTTCTCAAACCGCAGTACTTCAATAGTCTGATTGGCTTCATCAAACTTTGTGGAGATTTCTTCTCGTTCAAACTCCACATCACTGAGCTTCTTGGTGGCCAACCTATACAATTTCTCGTACTTTTCCGAAACCTTGTACAACTTTGCATATGCTATGTGGATGTCATCTTATTCATCCATCTTCTCAAATCCCCGCAGTAGGATTGACAGTGGCAGTGAAAGCATTTAGATTCCATCATCCTCATTTTCTGAATCATCCTCAGGTTTGGTGTCACTCAATATTGCAACAAGTGCCTTGCTTTTCTCAATGGTCTTGAGATACGTAGGGCATTCTTGTTTCATGTGACCAAATTCATGACACCCAAATCACTTAGGTCTTGAGGGAACAATATACTGACCGCCATCCCTAGTATCCTTCTTCCCTTTGTCTTAGCTCTTGAACTGAGATGAACTAGACTACTTGTGGTCTTTGTCAAAACCCTTCCTATTGGCATTCTTCATGAACTTCTTGAATTTCCTTGTGATGTAGGACTTCATTTTAGAATCTTCATCATCAAAAGACTTATCAGTGTCACTGCTCATGGCCTTCAGTGCCATGTTCTTGCCCTTACTTGATTTTCCAATCCTTGTTAAACCCAATTCATAGGTCTGCCAACTAGCTCTATCAAAGGAATTTTGTCGATATCCTTTGATTTCTCAATTGCGGTGATCTAGCATGAAATCTCTCGGGTAGAGATCTGAGCAATTTTCTGACAATCCTAGGTTCGGAAATGGTTTCCCCAAGATTAAAGGTTGAATTCATTATGTCCTTGAGCTTGGCATAGAACTTGTCAAACGACTCATCCTCCATCTTTATCTCTTCGAAACTTGAAGTGAGCCTTTGAAGTTTCGAATCCTTGACAGCTTTGGTTCCCTTAAGGGTTGTCTAGAGAATGGTCCATGCTTCCTTGGCAGTTTCAATAGAGGATATCTTCTTGAACTCCTCATTCGTGACTGCACTGAATAAAACATTCAATGCCCTGCTGTTGAAGTTTGCCACCTTGATCTTAGCATCATCCTAATAGGCCAACGCTTTGTTTGGCTTGGTCCAGCCTATCTCCATAGCTTGCCATACCTTTTCGTTTAATGACTGCAAGAAAGCTCTCGTGCGTACTTTCTAGTATGCATAGTTAGTGCTATCAAATAAAGGAAGTATAATAAGAGACTATCCTCTATCAATGACAACATGAGTCAATGGATACACAACAAAGATTAACCCTAATCAGAGTGTGCCTGCTCTATATCACTTAATAGGCCAAGAATGTATTAACTTCTTGTGATGAATTAACCAATTAATTAGCCAAGTCAATTAATTAATCCAATTAACATGCAAAACATGTGGTAGCACAAACAAATCACCAACTAAGTTAATATGTAGCGAAAAATAAAGTTGACACGGAGATTTATTTACGAATAGGAAAAACCACCAAGACAAAAACCCCACTAGGTGAATTTAAGGTCACTATTCCCGAGAATCCACTATTATCACAACAAACGGTTACAAGTAAAGGAATCTCAATACCTTATACCAACCTACAGTTGAACACAATTGGACTTATTTTGTAGTGACAATCTCTCTTTTTCAATGCACGGCTCTCTATACGTGACTAACTAATCAATGCGCAGATCTCAGTACGTGACTTACTCACCAACATGAAAAAGATGTTGGCTGCAAAGTTATTCAGTTCATCAATAAGATGAAGATCACAAAACTCCTTGATCATAAAACCCAACAGTTTCTTCAAGGAAAAGATGAATTAGAGCAAATTCTATCCCCAGTCACAATTTACATGAACAACACTTTGCCTCACACTTGCGCCACTTTTGACGGCCCTTAAAATAATTCTTATATATGTTTTGGACTGTGAAAAAAGAAAGCCTAAACATGTACACACGGATTGGAGTGAAATCAAATCTGAAAACTGATCTTCATAATTCTCAATAGATAGGTTATCTATCGAGCAGCTGTTGAGCATTGGGATAAACAAGCCTTTTAAACCTTAATAGATGCTATTAGTCGACCTAGATGTCGAGCTTTAAAATCCAGCACTTCTTCACTTGTTTTTTGGATTGCATGGCTTCAATACTGAATGAACTTGAACTTGAACTCTTGTTCCTTAAAGTCTTAAACGCATCCTAAATCTATCCAATTACAAGTAAAGTGCATTTTGTCAAAGATTAGTCAATTCTAAATGACATATGTTCCTAACATCATTCACATATGTCCTAATAGCCAACATAATACACATTGAAGTTTTAATACATTAGTTCCTAATATCTTAGAACCTAATATAAGGGATGAACAAGTGGATTTTGCGAGTGTCTCGCGAGAAGCTTACCCGCAAAATAGCCACGTGTAAAGCATATGATTGGAAGGCAAGGTATCATACCAGCCTGGACGGTTTCCCGAGTGTCTCATGGGTAAGGTCTTCCCGCGAAATACTTGCGAAGCATTCTATTTGCAAAATGTCATGTTTTGTTTTACTAGGTTTTTTCCCACACTATATATACTTTCATTACCCACATATTGTAAGGAGTGTTTTTTAAAGAGAAAACCTTAGAAAATACACTTGAGAGTTAGAGATTGTTACACCCACAATCATCTACACATTTCCTTATGGTTTTCCTCTACTCCTACCTCTCCATTTCTAAATCCATGAGATGTTGATACCCCAAACAGTTACCACACCTAATTTGAGTGTCAAGTGAGATTTTGGTCATGTTGGGAAGCATTGGAAGAAGCCATTCATTGGTAGATGCAATCGGGCTGAATTGCGGGATTCGGAAAAGCTAAAGAAGACAAGGTTTCGAAAAGCCAGTTGGTAGCAGGAGCTTGGAAGGCGCAAGTACATTGGGTAGACTAGGCTTTGGGTCTTTTGTTATTCGTGTACTTCAACTTTATTCTCTAGTGGATCGATTTAGACTTGGAGAGTCGCGAAGAGGTTTTTCACCGAGTTCTTCGATTTCCTCTTCGATGACACGTCTTGGTGTTATCTTGTATTTACATTTCTCTTCCCTACTCAATAAGCTTTTCTTTTATTGTTGATAATGGATGAATATGGCTTAGGGTAGTGTTATCGGTTGTTTGTACTTATTTACTCTTATTCTGCACTTAGTTTAAGTTAGAGTAAAAGCAATCTAGCTGTAATTTTTTATTTGGTGAGTCTAAACAAGCTCATGTGTTTTCCACAAATCCAAGCTTTCAAGATAGATTCCCTTAACTTCAATTTTTAGCCAATTTAGTACATAAACTATGGTACTCTAACAAATAGACCCCCTCTAAACTTTTATGTAGTTGCAATAAGAGTCCTTCATTTTCATTTCTTCTTTTCATGATTTTGGTTCAAAAAGAAGTTAAAGTGGCGGGTAAAAATAGGTAAGGAGGTCTTATTGCTGTTATATCAAAGTTTATATACTAAATTGGCAAATAAAAAAGTCAAGGAGGTCTATTTGCCACAATATCAAAGTTTATGTACTATAAAATAAAATAAAATTCATGAGTTATATATTTTTTGTAAGAAAATTAAACTCAAAAATATATAATATCTATCATTTTTTTTTATTGTTCAGGGTTTTTTTTTATTGTTTCTTACATGACGAAAAATCTGGTTTTAGATTTTTTTTTTTTTTTTTCAGATTCAAATTTCCACTTATAAATAAAACAACTTTTAATAGTTACATAGGTACAAAATACAATTCATGTAAATTTCTATTATTATGTAATTATCCTCCAAATTTGATTACTTATACAAAAATTTTATAAAGGAGAATAAATTATTTCATAAAAATTTTGAAATCTTATTAATATATATATATATATATATTTTTACTTTTCAATGATAAAAATAATGGTTTTTATTAGCCTTTAAAAAACATTAATATAATAGGATTAGTTTTCTTTCTACTTTTCAAATGAATTTAACATATAAAAGATATAATAGTGTATTGATTATAATTATCATATAATATATTAAATCACTAAAAATTCAAAAAAAGAAATTTTGAAGAAGAAAAGAAAAAGAACAAAAATAAAATTATATTTGGTTGAAGTTAGGAGTGAGGGAGGTTCAAAATAAATAAAAGATTTTGAAATTAAAGTTGATTAGTACTCAAATGGGGAGGATGAGCAAGGAGTTAGTAGCGGCAGGTGAATTGGTTTGGGATCAAGGGTATAGAATAAATGATTTATTCAGTCAAGCTTGACTATTCCACAGTTGGAAAGACATTGGTTTGGGATCAAGGGTATAGATTAATGATTTATTCAGTCAAGCTTGACCATTCCACAGTTGGAAAGACACCGTTCCCCAGCTGTCCAAGAGTCAACAAAACGATGTCGTGTAAATTAAGATGTACATAACATCGTTTCACATAATGCCTATGGCCTACCTATCAAAGCTTCCAGTCCATGCGACACCGTTTTATAACCAATCTTCATAATGAAGCATAGTTACACGACACCAATCAATCTTCTTCGTTTAATTCATTTGTTCTACTCAAAAGCTTGCTTGATTGATACTATCATTGTGTAAATCTTGTAAAGCTCTTCGATTTCTTCAAAACTAGCCTATCACCCATACTATATTCGGATAACTATTGCTAAGGTTGTTTCAGCGCAACAAATAAAATTCACATTCGTGGGATTTGCCTTTGTTTGGTTTCCATTAAGGCTCAACTATTACCTTTTAGGCTCAGCTCTATTTTTGGGCTCAATATTTCTTCTAGTAGAGACCTTAGAACAACCAACAGAAGCAAAACAAAACATAGTATCAGTTTCATAAATTTATAGAGAATATATGGGATTACAGTTAGGAAGACTACATGAAGAACAAAATTAACGAGCATTTGAACGTCTGTTTGAGATCCACTTATATTGTTAAAAGTACTGTAAATAAAGGTAAAAGTTAGTTGAAATAGTACAGTAGGACCTATGAATAGTACCAAAAAGTACAGTGTGACTCATGAATAGTAGCAAAAATAAACTGAATAGTAAAATAAGTTGACTTTTTTTTACTAGAGCCAAACGCACAATTACGGTCCATTATTCATAAGCGTAGATATAAAGTTCGTTACAATAAGAGTTCCCAGATATTGAGAAATCAACCATAGCTAATTATACAAACGAACTGATAACATATGTAGAGTAATGGCAATAGAAAAATAACAAGAATATTTGCAATCCTCAACCAAATTGAAGCACTGAAGTTGCCAATGATGGTTGTTATAAAGAACAGTAATAACTTCCAGGAAGAGCATGATGTAAGTTACTGAAAAGTTAGTGAAGAAGATTGTTTGATCTACTTTGTACCCTTCTCATTACTTACATTTGAGGATTGCATTGACGTTGGAGATAAATCATCTCTCCTGGTGTAATTTTTCTCCAATGGCAGTCCACAAAGAAATAGATTTCCTTCATAGCTACTTGCATCAAAAGTTCCAAATTGTTTCATACACAGAGTCCTACCTGATAAGTTGTTATAAGCGACACTGAACACTTCTAGAAAGGTAAGCTCAATCAATTGTGGAGGGATTTCTCTCCTCAAATTATTGTAAGAAAGATCCAAGCTCTCTAAGACAATGTCTTTGGAATTGAACTTGTCAATTGATTGTGAGATAAATTTAGTGCTTGAACTTTTGATATATGTCCAAGTTCATGGGATTCCACCTGATAAGTTGTTGCAAGAGAAATCCAAACTAGACATCTAATTAAGAACGTTGGCCCCGGTAAGAGTTACGCCTATTTTTCATAACGAACTTAACTTAAACTTGTGCAGCATTTTCAGCATCAATTTCCAGAAATGGCGTACTAATAATGTCCTGGTGAATTCCATATTAGTAAGGCACTATGTCAATGGACAGTCCACCATCATAAAAATGAACATGTGAAGCGGTGGAATAGGCAATTTGATGAAAACAGTGAGGTATTGTCCCAGAGATCCATTAAGTTTATTAAGATCAATACAATATTTAATTCCAATAGTATACCTTGACAACAAATATCCATTGATTTTATTGTTAGACAAGTCTAAAATTTGCAACCTGTTGGCAATTTCTTTGATACTTCTTTTGAAAAGTTGTTAAAAGACAGGTTCAGTATGCCCAAGAGACTCATGTTACCAATTGAGACTCAGGTTCATAACTCATGTCAGCTGGAAAGCATTTTTGAATAAGTGAAGAAGTCTTATCTTTGGCAGGACACTCCCTATATCTCCTTGAAGTTGGCCACTAATGAAAAGGACTCGTGAACAAGTTATTATTAAGAGCGACAAATTCTAGCCTTGTATTGTTCCCTATAATAACATTTATCATGTCGAAACTTTATTATGTCCTGTAGCTGCTAGTAAAGGTGGCAACCTCAGAAATGCTACTTTCTCTTTCATTTTAAGTCCAATTCACTCCAAAAATTCAATCAATGTCAAAAAAATGGAGAACAATAGACTTTGGGTCCGTTTGGTTGTAGTAAAAACAAGGAGGATAAAAAATTGGGAAGAGCAATTGTTTCTTTTGGTAAATGTGAAAAATTAGAGAGATTTTGTTATGTCCAAGTATTTTCTCCCAACACCAAAAACCAATCTATCCAATTTGGAGAGAAAAGATGGAACAAAATATTTCCTGCGTTTGTTTAGACAAAAATACCATTAATAAGCTTTAATGGGAATCGGCCACCAATCTGATCCAATTATCATTAATAACCGAAAATAAGGAAAAAGAAGCTTTAATTGGAAACAACTGGTTCAATAGACAAAATTACTGCCTGGTTTGACTGATTTTAGAATGGTCAGCGAAAGTAGTTGTACACAACACAAAACAATGCATAAAAGTAGAACACTAGTTACACCATGTCACAGAGAGAGAGAGAGAGAGAGAGAGAGAGAGAGAGAGAGAGAGAGAGAGAGAGAGAGAGAGAGAGAGAGAGAGAGAGAGAGAGAGAGAGAGAGAGAGAGAGAGAATCGTTATTCCCAAACAAAATACAAGACAGTCAATTTGCAACCTTTAAAGTAATCCACATGTCAATATGCCTCCTTTTATAATATCTTAAACATGGGCATCACTAATAGATCCAATCAAGTATTATCATGTTGCACACGCATCTTAGAGCAATCACACCAGTGGTTGTGAAATACAAAAAATATTATCAATTTTTGCTCAAAAACTACCCATATCAGTGGTTCTATATTCTACAACACTGTACATTCATATGCAAAATTTCTATAATAACCATGTATATTTACAAGTTGTTATAGCTTTGTATCATGTGGGTAGTTTTTGCTCAAAAACTACCCACATATGCTCTCTTGTCTAATCTCCCTGTACTCTCTTCACCATGAAGAAGAAGAAGAAGAAGAAGAAAAAGAAGAAGAAGAAGAAAAAAAAAAGGAGCTAACATCGACCTCCATTGACCCATCACCACCATAACAACTCATCACCACCCAACTATCACCACAATAGTTGATTTTCCAAACACAAAATCAAACCAAAAACAACTCAAAATCAACCCAAATGCCACTGGAAAACCCATCACAAACCTAACTCAAAATCAACCCATACCAAAATTAACTAAAAATCAAACCCATATGAAAACCTATAAGAAAACCCAATGCAAAACCCACCAAAAATGTTGTTATTTGACCTCGTTACTGTCGCCAAAGCCCTACTAATGTTGCCTAAGTTGCTACTGATGTCATCGAAGTTGTCAATCTTGTCAGAGCAGATGATATGACCTTGTTGTTTGTGTGTGTATGAGGGGGGTGGAGTTTGGGATGAGAGAGGCAAAGAGTAGAAAGTGAGAAGAGAAACGTGTTTGCAAAGATATATATATATATATATATATATATATATATATATATTATATAATACTAAAATAATAATATAAATGATTATTTAAATAAAATGGAGTGTATAATAAATAACTAATTTAGGTGTTTTGTAAATTTAGTTGTGTAAAATAGAAAAGTATATTCTTTTTGTAAAATAAACAAAAAAATTTAGAAGAACTAATGCGGATGCTCTTATAAATCATGGAGGCTTTAATAGTATTTGTAAATATATATATATATATATATATATATATATTATATGGCAAATTACTTGTAATATTTATTATATAAAATGTATGTAAATTTATTAAAATTATTAAAATTATAAAAGCTTATAACTTTTAAAAAAGTTTATTAACACGCTTAATTGGCAATATTATATATTTTTGTAACTTAAAAATTATTAATTAAATTATTTATGGTATCATTGGTTCAACCACTAGTTCAACTCTAGTCAAACCATAAAATTGATAATCAATCACTTTTTTGGTTCTTTGACCATACTATTTTTTAAAATCATGAAAAATACCCATAGCAGTGTTCATTTCATTTCTTTTTAGTTTTATCATTTTCTCTCCTTTTGTCTTTTTCTTCTGCCTCTTCTCATTTGTCTTTTTTTTTTTTTTTTTTTTCATCCTTTCATTACGTTTCTTCTCATTCCTAGTCCAATTTTTTTTTTTTTATCTGTTTAGGTTTTTTTTTTATACATTTTTTTCCTCATCAATTTTTTTATAATGTGTTATTATTATTATGAGAATTAATTATTATGAGAACCAGTAATAATGTGACATGTCATACTTTTACCAATGAAAAATAAAGCATGACACACACAATCATTCCCTCAAAAATACCTAATATAATAAAAATTAAAACCCAAATAACCATAAAATCAGGCAAAAATGGGTATTTAGCCATTACATTCCAACTATTTAGTTAGTGGACCCGGCTTACTAACTATATAACTTAATAACATCTCGAGTCTCAAAGGCTCGATTTTCGCCATAGAAATCGAGCCTTTGAGTCTCGGTTTTTTGAGTTAATAGTCCACGTGGCATCCACGTATAAATCGAGTCTTTAAGACTCGACTTTTAAACCGAGTATTAAAGACTCAATTTCATACTGAGAATGCCACGTAGGCACCACGTGGGTCTCGAGTCTTAGAGACTCGATTTCTTAAAGTAAAACCGAGTCCCAGAAACTCGATTTTTGATCCCTGAGAGATTCTCAGGTCCGGTCATGTCCACCTGTGAGCTTTCCCATCTGGCCAGTTTTGTCTGGCAGGTGTCTTAACGTGAATGCAATGTGAATGAAAAAGCAATATGTGAGCTTTCCCATCTGGCAAGTGTCTTAACGTAAATGCAATGTGAATGAAAAAACAATACTTTTTTTTGTTGTTTTCACTGTCTCAAATTTCAATAGTAAAAAGCCAGAGATTTTGCAAGATTCAGTAGAAAAGCCTTTCCCATCTGGCTTGTTTTATCTGGCAGTGTCTTAACAATGAACGAAATGTAAAAAGCAAATGCAGTAGTTTTTTTTTTTTTTTTGACCGTCTCAAATTTCAATACTAAAAAAACAAGTGATTTTGCAAGATTCAGCAGAAAAGCAAAAACCATCTCTCAACTCTCATACACATTCAGCAGCAAGCAATGCTCCTCTCTTAATTATCATACAAGCCCAACCTTCAGTGTAGTTTTCCTCTGTCATTCTTATACAATCCCAGCAGCATATTTGCACATCCTCATGTCAGGTAATGGTCTCCTCACTCTCTAGTTGGTTGTTTAGTGTATATAAGTGCTTTAGAAAGTGTTGATCTCATTGAATATGTCATGAGATTTTTTGATTATTTGTTTGTCTGCAACCACTTTATATATAAATGTATTTATATTTACATTTATATTTACATTTATATTTACATTTACATTTATATTTACATTTATATTTATATTTATATTTACATTTACATTTATATTTACATTTATATTTATATTTACATTTACATTTACATTTATATTTATATTTATATTTATATTTACATTTATATTTATATTTACATTTATCTTTATATTTATAATTTATTTATATATTTATATTTATCTTTATCTTTATATTTATAATTTATTTATATATTTATATTTATCTTTATATTTATATTTATATTTATATAGATGTAAATATATATAAATATAAATATATATATAATATTTTAGATCATATTCATATTTATATATATATTTATATTTATCTTTATCTTTATATTTATATTTATAATTAATTTATATATTTATATAATATTTATATTTTGATTGCTCATGATCATATTCACATTAGTGTTTTTTTTTTTTTGGTTTTTTTGTTTTTTATTTTTTTTTTCTGATGAACTCTGCTCTATGTTATTTCATTAATAGTAGTGTAATAGGGTATGCCATGAATTTTCTTGCATTGGAATGATGAGGTTACATAATTGCACTTATTCATTTGCACATTCTTATGACTTTTGTTGTTTGGTTTGATATTTTTATTTATATTTTTGTTAGAACTGAGTTGAAATTTTGTAATGGGAGTGAGTTTTGTGTTTAGTTTTTTTATTTGTTTGAGTATAAAATGATAATGATTGAGTGTGTTTGTATGTGATATGGGGTGACAGTTGTAATTTTTGTACTTTGAGTAGATAGAAAAGGTTTTGTAATTGATGTTAAATGAAAGAGATAAAATATGTCACTAACATATTATACTTTACTCTCTAATAGGTTCACAGTCTCTGAAGAATATTGATATAAATGTATACTACAGTGGCCTTCTTGACAATCCTGGAGAGATTGACGGATTCCCATTTAGAGGGCCGGGTATCCAATGCTACTACATGATGATACGTCGTAAGTTGAAGACGTTGAATGATTTGAAGAGGAAAATAATGGCTGAATTGAATTTGAACCCTGCTTGGTATGATATCAAGATTATTTATCGTTGCCCACAAGAAGTCCTTCATGAACGGATAAATTACGGGTATATGGCGATCAAAGAAGACAAACATGTAAAGATGATGTTTAATAGGATCCAAAAAATGACCCAAGTAAATGCTGCTGAGTTGTACGTAAGTTCGGAGCTGCTTGCACCAATACATGCTGAGGTGGTGCAACAAACAACTACGTCTTTACAATTTACAGCCTTAAATGATGGATGCACTACAATGGGAGGGTATACAATGGGAGGTTATACGCTCCCATCTGAAGATCATGTTGCCAATACTGGTGAAACCCTCCATCCTTAAGAGACACATGTAGAGGAGGAAGACGAAGACGAAGACGAAGATCATGCTGGGAATGATGGTGAAAATAGTGATGATGTGGATGAGTATGAAGAGAGGATTGAGCGAGGCGACTTTGAGAACGATGTGGATGACCATGACCAAGTTCCCAATTTTGAAGAGGAAAATATGGAGTTAGGTGATGAAGGTGATGCAAACGATGATGCCAACGATGATATTGGCGTCCAGCATGATACAAATACGACCACTGCCTACGCACCTCCTGCCGACTCATTCTATGCAAATACTTGGGAAAATATGGTTGATCCTTCGCGTCTTCAGATACCATTTGTTTCTACTTGGGAAGAAGGGATGCATTTTTGTAAAGGGTTGACTTTCCCAAATAAAGCGGCGGTGAAGCGTGCATTGATAATATACGTAGCAAATGATAATAGACATTTTAAAATTCGGAGGTCGACCAAAACTAAATTGTGCGCCGCATGCATTGACGACAACTGCAACTAGTATGTTGGGGCATTCATGAAGGCTAAATTGAATGGTCTGTGGATGGTCACGTCTTATGTGGGTCCACACACTTGTATACCCTTTGGCCTGCGAAGAGACGGTAAAATGATAGATTCTAATTTTGTTGCATCAGAAATTGTGGGAAAATAGCGACAAAATCACACTACTCGTATTAATGAGCTCTGGGATATCATACATATTAAGTATAAACATGAGCTTTCTTATTATAAAGTATGGGACGCAAAACAAAAGGCAATTGCTAAGATATTTGGGGATTGGGAGGAGTCTTACCAAAGGAGTAGCTACCTCCTCATTCGAGGCCTCAGAGATAGGAGGTTGTACACGTTCAATCGCATGCACTGCCGTTAGCACCTCAGTGATGTCCTTGTGGTCCTCTGTGCCCACTGGGTGACGTCTCAACAAACGGACGTATCCTTCAATCTGTACATGGAAAACCACACATTAGTAATGCAATACCAAATGAACTATTTATTTTGGATTATAAAATAAATGTTTGCTCTAAATTGGTTCTACTAGTAATAATTGCAAATTATAAGGAGAGCAGGGGTGGCAGAAAATGTAGTAACATAAGTTATGGTCTCTAAACAGTGCTTTAATACTAAAAAGTACGGTAAGATGTAGAAGACATTGAGAAGTCACCAGCAGAGTCACTATAGCACCGGGCTTATCGATGAACCTTCGAGTTATCCTTTTGAACCAATCGTGGTACTCGTGCTGTAGAGGCATATCACCAAGCACTCCTTCACAACGCTGTTGAAGGCGATTAACCCACTCATTGATATGCACAGCATGTTTTCGCATCCAATCAACACCGACCTTCCCCCTCAGATCAATGCCATGAAGGACTGTGTCAGTGTCAACATTGCGGGGAATTTCTTGGATCATCCCAAATTGCCGAACGACATGATTCAGTGTATGTTTTTCTACTAGGTGGAAACATACAAGCGGCACCATTGCCGTTCACACGACCCTCCCTGCAATGCACCACGGCGGAAGGTCCTCTAAGTCAGCTTCATATGGCTGCCACACCACTTACAACAGCCAAAGAACAAGTACACAACACATTAGGCAACAATGTTTATATTTCAAAGCTCACCAAACCTATAACTTGTTCCTAAACATATAAAAGAATGCATTTTCATACCTGGCTTGGCAACATTGAAGCTATTTGCTCACGATACCTGTCCCTGAAGATGTGGGCGGGCCTATTTTTCTTGTTTGGGACCCACAATCACCTACAATCAAGAGCAAGGGATCAATAGCTACAACTTTCCTACTGAGATAATTCTAATGTTAAAACTATAATGTAATCACATATAACTACTAAGATAACCTTATACATATTTACGTAATTAATAATATCACTAGAATAAGAAACTGTCCTTATAAAAAACAAAGCACATACAAGCCACATGACAGTCATCGTCTTAAAGTATATTAACGTAATCATATATATTGAACCTCTGGATGCATTTACGCAATGTTGACATCAAAGATTGCTAGAAGCCTTTAAAATAAATAAATAAAATCAAGTTACATGATTGTGGGCTTAGGTAATGATCACATAATGTATATGACGTGCATAAGGTAGAGACTTACTTCAGAGACAGTGGACCATGCACTGGAGGACCATAAGCATCCACTGGCGGGCCATGCTCAACTGCCGGGCACAAATAGGGGAACCTGGCCCATGCCCAATACTGGACCAACAGTAAGCACCCACCAATCTGACTGGTGTCCTCGCTTGCCCTACATAGCTCTCGGTACAGCCATGCAAGGCAAGCACCTCCCCAACTGTACCTTCGTGGGTTGCGAAGGTCTTCCAACTGCTGCACCCACATTAGATGCACCCTATCGCCGGATTTGTCCATGAATATTGTGTCCCCCAGTAGCGCTAGGATGTAGCATCTTGCGTACTTATGCAACTGGTCCTCTTCAGCATTAGGAGGCAATGGATTAGCAACTTGCTCCAAAAGGCGGTTGATGAGAATCCTTTGCCCAGTAAGTTGCTTATGGTTGTCTTGATTTATAGGTTGAAAGCCAAGGAAGTCCCGACACACATCCACCCAAGTTTTCTGCGTGCTCCCCGTTATAGCGTCACCATCAACAGGAAGCCCCAGAAGAACCTCCACATCCTGCAATGTGATGGTCACCTCACCATGGGGCATGTGAAAGGTGTGAGTCTCAGGCCGCCATCGCTCCACTAAGGCCGTTATGAGGCCATGGTCAATCTCTCTACTCGGGACCCAAAGGAGTCCCTCCAAACCAACTGCTTTGATGATGTTCCTCACTCGGTCGTCAACCATTGGCTCTCGATTGGAGAACTCTGAACTACGGCTACGGCAGGTAACGAACCCTGGATCCTGCACACAACAAAACCATGGATTAATATATGAAGGCAAATGCATGTACATTGTATGAATTACATGCATGAGAAATGAAGTTAAATATTTAGTGTTCTGTTTTACCTGCCCATTCCAAATAGCTTCGGAGCGATGCTTGAGTTGCTTTGACAACACCGACCTATCAATAGGTCCAAGCTGTGTATAGTCAATCCGCCCAGCATTTGTAGCAGCCATACTACAGTCAAATGATAAGCAATTAGTTTGAGAAATGAACACACAATATGCTTATGAAACTAGGTATGTGTTAGAGCAAGTAAAGCCAATTTGTACAACAAGAGAAGGGTGGTCCTAGTTTCACTTGACATAGTTTGGTAATGCTTTATTCAAAAATATTGACTTCATTTAAGTTGAGAGAACAAACAATTATTGAGAGAAGATAGGAAATATCAATTAGTAGAGTTGATTTAATAATGTTCAATTTACTCATTTAAAAGCTAAGGGCTTAATAAATGAAAACAGGTAGAAGTGTGTCCATTGCCACTGTTTAAGAACCCGAAAACATGGCATGTAGGAAACAGACTTTACATTGGACCCTTTAAAGATAAGAAGCAAGACAAATTGTGTATATTTACACTATTACCATAGCTACTATGTATATTTGCACAATTATAAACAAGATGATGTGGGTGCTTTTCATGCCATATTGTGTAAATTCTATTACTTTCTCTATTTTAGCATCACTGGTGCAACTGCTCTAAGGGTATTACTATGGTCACACATAGATAAAAAATTTACATTGGCCGCCCATTTTTATTGAATTTTTTTTCCTAACAAAAAAAAAAAAAAAAATCTCTAAGTACCATATTGGGGCCATTCCAAACAAATTTCTTCTTCTAACTATATGATGTCTGTAGTTTAAAAGACTACATACATAGAAGAATAATTAGGCTATCAAAGAACTCTGAAAGTGTCTTAGGTTGAAAGGGATCCAAGAAAGTGAAATTTCAAAAATGGAATTCAACCTAGCAATTTCAACATACCAATTTCAGTTAACAAACCCTAAAATCATCAACATAGCAATTTCAAATTTCCCTGATATGAACCCACGAACAGAACAAAAAGAGCAAAACAAAACCGAAAAAAATACAATCAAACCCACAAACCAATTCAATCTCAACAATAAAGCTTCCATCTTTTTAACAGTTCTATTACAAATTCAATACGGAAACCAAAATACAAAAAACACTTGGTGAAACCAAACTTTCTTTCATTTTTCCCATTGTTTCTCGGCAACCAAACACTGTCTCTTTGTACAAAGCGACTCACCTCTTTTTTTGGTTTTTAGAGGCCGCGTAGTGCAGACCGAGAGTGGAGACGATGAGTACGAAGACGGAGATCACCTTGCTGTGGCTTTATCAAATCTTTGGCAAATGCGATCACTGTCAAATAGTGGAGACCGAGAGTGGAGACGATGACTACGACGACGGTCAGTGAGTGAGAGTGGAGAGGATGAGTATGAAGACGGTCAGTGAGTGAGAGTGGAGAGAGTGAGGCTGAGGTTCCGTCTGAGAGGGTGGGTGAGAGGGAGAGTGAGCGTGAGTGTCTACTGTGTTTTAGAGAGAGAGGTGAGTGAGAGTGGAGAGTGCAGAAACTGTGACAAAGGCGTTACTTTTGAAAAAAAAAACCCAAACTGAAATCAAGTCTCTAAGACTCGATTTTTAGTCGTATCCACCTGGACACGCCACGTCAGAGAAGGTGGCCACATCACATAAATCGAGTCTCTAAGACTCGATTTACACCTGGACGCCATGTGGGTAAGGTGCCATATCACACCGCAAAACCGAGACTCAAAGGGTCAATTTAGAACGCCAAAATCGAGCCTTTGAGACTCGAGATGCTAGTTAGTTATATACTTACGGAACCGGGTCCACTAACTAAATAGTTGGAATGTAATGGCTAAATACCCATTTTCGCCATAAAATCAAAACCCAAACTCACAGTGCGAGCTCCGAAGAACCAGCCCATCAATGAGACCTTAGAGATGGTACCGTCGACGCCGCCAAAGTCCGAGAGGTGCAGCCGGAGACACTGGTGAGAACAACGACAAAAGAATGGTGAGAAGAATATAGAAAAACCTGCTTACTTTGGAGAGCTCTAAGGTGGCTTTGAGGAGTGATAAGCTAGAGGGTGATTTGGGGAAGTATGATTGGAGAGCTAGAACAATCTTGGGCTGTTATTTTTTTTTGGGGTAGTCGCCGTTTTGGGATATTGGGTTCTGACGAATTGGATGCTGTGGTGTTGGTTATGGTGGTACTGGGTTTTCTTATTTGGTTTCACAATCTTAAGCTTCTCTTATTTTTTGATCCACGAAGGGGGTTTTAGAAAAGGGGCATCGATGTTGTATTGAAGATGACAAAAATGAGTTAGATACAACACCCCTTTTCATCTTCCTCTTTTCAATGTTTCTTTTCAAATAAGGCATATAAAAGAGTTCTGCTATCAGACTCTCTGTTCCTGCTGAATTGAAATCACTCTTTTTTTAACTTGTTCTCACAGGTGTCTCAGGTGGTGCCCTCGGACTTTGGCGGCGGCATTGGGACCGTCTCCGACGTCTCATCGTTGGGCTGGATTTTTTGAGTTTTGATTTAATTTTCTGGTTTTGGGTTTTCATTTTTATAATATTATTATGTATTTTTGAAGGTGATTGTGTGTGTCACGTTATTATTGGAGGCATAAACCAGCTCTTTTACACCAGAATCGGTTCCAATTTATTCGCTATTATTATTTTTATCTAATAAGGGGCACAAGAGTGAATTATAGAAATTACATTTTCCATTAAGTCATTTATCTTTTTTACCTAGAAAAAAGTTTTTTATCCTCCACTTTTTTACCTTCCAACCATACACCATAATTAAGAACTAAAATTTCTTATATTCTCTTACTTTTTTTTATCTCCTTCCCATTTTTTATTTGCTTACTTTACGTACCCTTAAGTTTTTGTATATTTAAGTATTAAATGGATCAACAGTACAAAGACATCCATATAATATGAAATATATAAACCTACAACTGCCTGTACAGGTCAATTAATCTAAGATACATATCCAAAAAGTGAAATAGGAAAAAAGAACACTACAATTAATGCTAATTTTGCTCTTCAACCAGGATTGTTAAAGAAAGTTATGGCATTTCACCTGTCAGTTTCATCCAAAAGATTAATCAAATTTTAACTATGACAAATTAAACAAAGCCATAGAGTAATGATTAATTAAAGTGTTATGCAAATTGCAATTGATGATAAAGTATGTTAAAATACTCATTCAAAGTAGAATAGAGAACAACCTATCTTCACTCCTGTATAGTTTCCCAAATTGGAACTCACTTAGATTGAAAGCACTGCATTTAATTGTCATCCTTCCAACCATATTCGCAAAAGCCAAATGGAAGGTGAATAGACTTTGTATAGCGAAAGTCGAATTCTCCCACTTTAATTAGAACTATATGTATATATATTTTTAGAAAGTAAATATAACCATATTAATTAAAGGTCATACTAAGAAAATAAATTATTGTGTATTTTAAATCACAGTCCATTATTCTAAATATTAGACATAAAGTTCACTCACTACAATAAGAGTTCCCAAATATTGAGAAAGCAACAATAATTAATTATACAAATGGACAGATAACTTACGCAAAGTAATACTAGTTGAAATATAACAAAAGTACATGAAATCTTCAACCAAATTGAAGCACCACAGTTGCCAACGAGGGTTGATATAAAGAACAGTAATAATTCCCAGGAAGAACATGATGTATGTCACTGAAAAGCTAGCGAAGAAGACCGCTTGATCTACTTTGTACCATTTCTCATCACTTGCATCTAAGGATTGTGTTGATGTTGGAGGTGAATTATCTCTATTTGTGCAGTTTTTCTCCAATGGCAGTCCACAGAGAAGTGGATTTCCTTCATATTTGCTAGCACTAAATGTTGAAAATTGTGCTGTCATTTCTGGGGTCCTACCTGACAAGTTGTTATATGCAACATTTTCTACGCTAATTTAGGAATAATGTAAAATTATTGTGACATTTTGTTGTGCCCCTACTATTTCTCAAAAGAAATTTTTTATCAAAAACATAAAAAAGGGGAAAAAAATTAGCAGAGTGTAGGTGGACCACCATCCACTCATTTCTTTGTTTTTTTTTTAAAAAATATATCTTTGTAATTTATATATATACTAGCTGTTAAAAAATTGTTAAATTTTTTGAAAAATTAATCAAGTCTCAAAAAGAAAATTAAGATAATTTGTTACTAGTAATGAACACAATATAGGAAAAGAAAAGAAAATTATGTGAAAACCTTACAAACAAATAAGAAATCTTTCACAAAAAAAAGTTATAAAAAAATTTAGGTGAACAACTCACACATGAACAAGAAATTCATTAAAAAAAAAAATATTTAAATCTAAACAAATTAGAAGAACAGATTTTGAGTATAAAAAAAATTTATTAAATCAAATTTAAATATATGTAAAACAGTAAAAAGGCTTCTATTAAAATGTCGTTTTGGGCCCAAAATACCTTGGGCTGAGCTGGTTTGCTTTTCCTAGGGACAAAGATTTATTTGTATGAATATTGTGGCCCAATATTGGCTACCAAGCAAGCCATGTAGATAGTAAAAAAAAAAAAAGATACGAGGCTAGCATACCATCATTATTCTCAATCCAACCAGTGATTCCATTATAGTATAAATCAAGACTTCGTAACTCTTTGAAAGTCTCAAATAGAGAAATGTTTAGAAACCATGTTTGAGAAAAAGGATCCTTTAATTCCCTTAAGTTGTAAAGAGAGAAGTGCGTCACGTGACCAGTGGTGGAGTCGCAGGTGACTCGCTCCCAATGACAACAGTCACTCTCATGGTCATCAACCTATGAAGGGAGAAGAATATCTGTGACATTGGGGCTGGACCTCACAAACTCCTTTATTTCTAACAAACCCATCCTCTCTTCGTCAAAGCAGCCTCTGTACACATGAAGTTGAACCAGAACTATCAAACCCCACAATAAGCTCTTCATCAAGGATCCTCCCATTGTGAAAAAAATGCAGTAATGGTAATACTCCTCTGCTCGTTGCGAGACCAGCTTTATACAAATTAGGAGAATCAAATTGGTTAAGTGAATTGTGGAAAAAAGGAATATATAATAAAATTTGTCATGTCGGTGGTGGAAAAGAGGCGAACCTTTATTATGTCCTGTGGCAACCTCAGAAATTCTACTCTCTCTTTCATTATAGTCCAATTCACTCCTAATTAACCTCAGAAATCAAATCAATGTCGGAAAAATATTATGGGGAGTAATCTGTAAAGGTGGTACTTTGGAGAATTGCGAGTCAAGTCAATGGCGGGAAAGAAAATTACACTTAATCATTCAGACCGCATTTGATAATATATACTCAGTTGTACTAGTTGTTCATGTCGTTTGAGCATAATTCAAAGGCATCCACTTGGTATTTGGAGCATTTTAATATTAAAATTTTATTTAAATGAATTAATTAAAAAAAGGTTGATAATTTTTTTTTTTTTTTTTTTTTTTGAGAATCAGAAGAAGTGAGAGTTTAATGTGGTAAATAATTATAAAGTGAGGTTATCCTAGCTGAGAAACTACCTAATTAAACTAGGCAATAGTTTAGACCCCCAAATTAACAATTAAGGCCAAGTACTTGATTAAACAATTGAACTAAGGATAATAAGCATTGCGTGAATAACAAGCAACTTAAATAAGTAATAAAGCATTAAGTGAAGAGAAACAAATCCAAGATATATGACACCAAATGTGTTATTGAATAAGAAAACTTTAGTACCAAGTGTAAAAATCTCTCCATGGCCAACCGCCAAAACAATCCACTAAGTATAGATAGTTGCAATATAGAATACAAAATAAGCCCTCCAAGCCTAAAGCTATCCTAATGCTTGAGCCCTCTAAGCTCGTACTAGCAACTAACTACTCCAAGTCGTTTCTCTAACTTAGGCATCTGATCCTGTAACTAAGCACCCATTGCATCTTCAAGGCACCATTGTTTGAATTGGCAACCTCCAATGGTTCCCTGAATGTTCAATACACTCACAACACTCAAAGAGGATGATGATCGTAGTTGGGATGATCTCCTCACAAAGATTTGGCAACGATGAGTGGACTGACTGATGGGACATTGAATAATGCATTCATTTCAACTTGATGGAGACATGCCTTAATTTGAACACTCACATGGACTAACTGATGGTTTTAATTTCAACTTGATGGAGACATGCCATTTTGATTGGTTAAGAAATGAATATTGAGAGTGAGGAAAGATAAAAAATTGTGGAGTACACAGATTTTCTGTTCTAATATATTGTACTTTACATATAGTGTTCTACTTGGAATATTGTTTCATTTGACTTAAAGTTTTTTTTCACATGCCAAGGCCTTGTAGCTAAATTAACATCTTTTCATGCACTAAATGCTTAGGGGTTTAGGAGGAAAGAGTTTGAGCTATGAGTTAGCATCATTTTGTAATTATCTCTAACAAAAAGTAATTCTACACACTGACAGAGCTACTATTTGATTTTAGCAGGGAATAAATTTTTCGTAAACATATGTGTAACTTTAGCTAGTTATACATACACCCTTAACTTTTATTTTATCCAACTAAGTACTTAAATTTTAATACTATAATAAATACACTCCGTTAACTTTAATTTTAGCCAATTTAGTACATAAATTTTGGTACTCTACAAATAGATCCCCTGAACTTTTATGTTGCCACAATAAGAGCCCTTCAGCATTTTTCATATATTTTTTAATAATTTGGTTAAAAAAAAAGTTAAATTGGTGGGGAGTCTAATAATATCAAAGTTTATGTACTAATTGGAAAACAGATAAGTTACGGGAGTCTATTTGCCCCAATATCAAAGTTTAGTCACTATAAACTCAACAAGAGTTATATATTTTTGTAAGAAAACTCAAAAAGATATAATATCTATCATTTGTTTAATTGTAAAGCTTTTTTTCTATTGTTTCTTACATGACGAATAAGCTGGTTTTAGATTTTTTTTTTTCTTTTTTCAGATTCAAATTTCCACTTATAAATAAAACAACTTTTACAAGTTACATAGTTACAAAATGCAGTATATGTAAATTTCTTTCACTACGTAATTATCCCCCAAATTTTATTACTTATACAAAATTTTTATAAAGGATGATAAATTATTACATAAAAATTTTGAAATCTTATCCATTTTTTTCATGTTACTCTTAAAATAAGAATAATGTTTTTTTGTTAGCCTTTAAACAACATTAATATAATAGGATTAGTTTTCTTTCTACTTCAAATGAATTTAATATAAAAAGAAATAATAGTGTATTGATTATAATTATCATATAAAAAAGTATATCTCCAAAAATACAAAAAAATGAAGAAGAAAAAGAAAAGAACAAAAATCCAATTATATTTAGTTGAAGTTAGGAGTAATGTTATGTTTGGATGTTGGAAAAAGGAGGGAGAGTAGAGTACGTAGAGGGAGAGAGAGTAATTAAATTACCTTGTTTGGATGTATTTTAAGGAATAGGGGGGAGAGATTTGGAGGGCTTTGGAAAACTACTTCTAACCCCTCATTTTTAATTCCTCCTAATTGGAGAGATTTGGAGGGAGAGTGGAGGATAAAAATGTTTGATCAAATGAATTACCAAATTTATTCTTACTATATTAATAAAATTACAAATGAAAAGACTAATTACTCCCATCCCTTTTACTTAATTTTAAAAACATCTAAACAAAGTGGAGGATAACCATTCTCCTCTACTCTCCTTCCCACTACTCTCCTCCCATCTAATCTCCTCCCTCTCTAAACTTCCAAATAAGCCATAAGAGAGGGGGGATTTGTAAGTCTTGAGAACAAAATTTTAATTTTCCCTTATCAAAAAAATGACTTTAAAAGTTTTCAAAATAGGTAAAATGTTTTGAATTCTTCTTCTTTTTTTTTTTTTTTTCTTTTTTTCAGAAGAAGATTTTGAAAAGTTAATTAGTGAACCGGTTCATGGCGAGAAAACATTTCATGGCAAGAAAACTTTTCTTGCCATCAAGCCGGAATTTCTTGGGATCATGCAACAAGCAAGAGCTACAGATTGTTTGAATTGACTTGGGTCAAGGGTATATATAGAGAATAAATGATTCATTCACATAAGTTTGACCATTCCACAGGCTTAAATGACACTGTTCTACAGTTGTGACGGAGTGATCATTGCCCAAGTGTCAACAAAACGATGTTGTGCCAATTAATATGCATACGACACCATTTCACTGAAGCCAATTAGAGCTTGCAGTCCACGCGACACCGTTTTATTGCCAATCTTATTAATAAAGCATAGTTATTAGTTACACGACACCTATTCACATATAGACGTACTCAACAAAACCAACAGACTTGGTCTAGCTTGTCGGGGACAATGTGTTGGAAGCAATGAGGTATTGTCATTTATTTTTATCTTATGAAAAAATATTTAATTCAAATTTTGATTAAATACATGCCTTGAGTTAGTAAAGAGCCATTAAGTTTATTTCTTCTCAAAATTAAATATTTTTGAGAGAAGATAACGCTCCTATTGAAGGAGGAACAGTTCTTATGATGTCATTTACACTCATATTGAAAAGCTCCAACCTATCAAAAGCTGGCAAATCTTCACAAAAAAAGAAAAAAAAAAAAATGTTGTGCTAAGAAAAAATCATACATACATACATATATATATATATATATATATATATATATATTTATATATACACACTCTTGTAATGTATTGGAAAATTACCATAATATAATTTTTTTTTATCTAAATATGAAAATTGATTATTATGGTAATTACCTTCAGTGCCGGCCCAAGGCCTAGGCAAGTTAGGCCTAGGCCTAAGGCCCCCACCAAAAAATAAAATTTTGCTTAAGAAAAAAGGCCCCACTTTTCATATTTAAAGGCCCAAATTTTTATAAAATTATATATATTTTCTAAAAGTTGTATATATTTTTTTATTAGTGATGTTAAATATATTACAAATTTTACTATTGGCTTACAAATTTTCATGTTATTAATCACAAAAAAGTGATATAAACATTCATTAGTTAAATTGATGAAGTTCATCAATGAGAGACAATGTCACATTATATTTTAAACATTTTATAGTGCTTTTAATTAGCGCATCTTTTTCATTTCTATTAAGACTTTCAAAGTACGAGACCAATAGAACCTTAACTCAATTGAAATCTTAAAATATTTCAAAAAGATGTTGCAAATGTGTTAAATCATCAATTATAAATTAATCTCCTGGGATAGTTTGAGATTTTGATTTTTGTAAACTAATATCCTACAAAGCCACATAGCAAATAATAGCTATCTCTCTCTCTTGAAATCAAAATATAAAATAAAAAATTAGATTACAACTTTGTTTAACTATGCATCGTTTTATAACCAAAATAAAGTATCTTTTTCAATCGCAATATATTTTTATTTCTTTTTCTGAATAATTATAGTTCAACTAAGATATTCAATTCTCTATATGAAATTAACATTAGTCTAGTTGGTATTATTTATGAATTTAATATATCAAATTAACATTAATTTGATTAGTATTAAATAATTTTGTTTAATTAATATTTACATATTAAAGGCCTCGCATAAATTTTTCGCCTTAGGCCCCAAATTATGTTGGGCCGCCCCTGATTACCTTGAGTTGGTAAAGTGCCATTAATTTTATTTCTCCTCAAGAATAAAGATTTTTTAGAGAAGATAATGCTCCTGTTGAAGGAGGAACAATTCCCGTGATATCATTCACACTCATATCTAAAAGCTCCAACCTATCCAAAGTTGGCAAATCTTCACAAAAAAGAAAAAAGAAAAAATGTTGTGCTAAGAAAAAATCATACATACATATATATATATATATATATATATATATATATATATATATATATATACACACTCTTGTAATGTATTGGAAAATTACCATAATATAATTTTTTATCTAAATATGAAAATTGATTATTATGGTAATTACCTTGAGTTGGTAAAGTGCCATTAAGTTTATTTCTCCTCAAGAATAAAGATTTTTGAGAGAAGATAATGCTCCTATTGAAGGAGGAACAATTCCTGTGATGTCATTCACACTCATATCTAAAAGCTCCAACCTATTCAAAGTTGGCAAATCTTCACAAAAAAGAAAAAAGAAAAAATGTTGTGCTAAGAAAAAATCATACATATATATATACACACTCTTGTAATGTACTGGAAAATTACCATAATATAATTTTTTTTTATCTAAATGAAAATTGATTATTATGGTAATTATTTACAATCATTTTTATGATTGTATTTGGATATGAAATTATGTGTTATAGCATCAAGTGTTTGTTATTATTGAGTTTGTATATAAAATTATATATTCTAGTATTTAAGGAAAATTTGATGTACTAAAATTCTAACAAAGTGTTAAATTATGAGATATAATTTATATTTAATTAAGTTACTCATGAGAATAATAATATGTAAAATTGTGGATTCAAAAGTTTATATTATATGGCACAATATAATATAGAATTTTTTTTTTTATGGGATATAGAAATTTTTTAATATGCCCAAGAAAAGTCTTTGAGCACGTCTATAAGAAACGTTTTGGATTTCGTTCTAGACTGACTTCATTAACAGAATATCTTAGCAGAAACATTTGTGCTATAATAACAATAAAAATGATCTGCTGTGTCATTATTAAGCTAAAAAGCTAAAAAAATTTAATTGATTACATTTAAAAATAAAATTAATAATGTAAAACGGTCTAAAACACTTTCCAAAGTGATCTGATGTGTTATACAAGGAAAAAATAAATAAACAAAAGAGGTAATATATTAAGAGAAATGCTATATCCAAAACACTTTAATGTTATAGGTGGGGAAAATTATTAGTTTAATGTTATTAGTGGGAAAATTAATAATTTTAGTATTTGGTCCCTATTAGAGTTAATAATAACTTACTACTTATGATTTGTAGTGAAAATATTATGAGCGTAACATATTTTTTTTACTGTTATATCCACAAACTTTTCTACAAAATTTTTATAAACAGTTGAAGTAGCAAACTCTTATTGGTTCTCAACTAGCCCACCACATACATCACCTCTTTACTTGTCAATAATTACTCATCACATCAAGAATTTGTAAAAAAGTTTGAATTTCTAAGATTTCATCTCTTTTTTTATTTCACCCTCCCACATGAACGTCAGATCCTTTACATAGCTCTACTTTGTATATGCTGATTTTTTTTCCCTTCCTCAAATCTCAGTTCTACTTTATTTTCATTTTTATTATTTATCACCCCTCTCTAATATTCTCATCTTGCTTCTTATCGATTCATTTTTGATTTATACTCATTCTTTTTTTGATTCAGTCCCTTTCCTTCGTGCCCCTGCCATTTAGGTCCACCGCTTTACTCTAGTATTTGCCACTCACAATTTCAGCTCGAAATCAATGTTTGCCCAGATTGACGAAATTCCAGTTGGAATGTAGTCAAAATTTGAACCGATTCGGAATTTATTTTTTTGGGGGGGGGGGGGGGGGGTGTGTCATTTGGTCTGGACTAGTACCCAAACAAACTACAATTCATAAATTTTCCTGTAAGCCAACGAACTAAGGATGATGAGGAGATGAAATTCATGAAAAATGTCCCCGTGCCTAAGCTGTGGGCAACCTCACGTACACTATGACAACCACAATGCTAGATACTTGTAATGTGATGAGACCAGTGAGTAGATTGTTAAATAACTGATTTCCCCCTCACGTGTGGGCCAATACTTCCTTTTAATAGGTGAGATCTAGCATGTGTAAATCTAAATTGGAGGTAGAGTGAAAGAGACAAGAATCAAATTCAAGATATTCTGCTCTGACTGATACACAGTTAAGAAAAACAAAAGAGACGTGTAGGAATGGTAAACTCTAATCTTTATTGATAAAGAAAGGGGCCTATATATAGGCTTTACATCAAAACTGGAAGTACATGAAAATAAGCATTATCTCACGTTCAACAACAAATTCCTATTGACTAGATAAATCAATCCTATTAACCTGGAAACAAATAAAAACAAACTATTGAACTCCTAAAGACTAGGACAACACATAAATAGTAATAAATATAAAATAAAACATTTAAATCTTAACACCCTCTCTTAAACTGAAATCTGCAGAAATCAGTTTAAAAGAAAATCAACCCTCTACAAAGTCCTCCTTTATAGTAGCATGTGAACAGACTCCAAGTAAACCACACAACTTCACAAATGTAGCCAACTTGAGAGGCTTGGTCTATATATCTGCAACTTGATCTTCACTTCGACAATAAACCAGTTTGATTGTTCCATCATTGTTGAGATCTCTAAAAAAATAATATTTCACATCAATATGTTTGCTTCTTCCGTGCAGCACAGGATTCTTAGAGAGTTTGATTGCTGAGTTGTTGTCACGAAAAATTGTAGTAGCTTCAACTTGCTTGAATTGTAGCTCTTCAAAAATTCTTCTTAACCAGATAGCTTGACAAGCACAAGCTGTTGCAGCAATAAATTCAGCTTCTGTAGTTGACAAGGAGACAATTTGTTGCTTCTTAGAGGACCGCGATACAGCCCCTGTGCCCAACATAAAAACATAGCCCGAAGTGCTCCTTCTATCATCTTGATCTCCTGCATAATCATTGTCAGTAAACTCAACTAATTCTAACTTTTCACCCTTCTTGTATAACAACCCAAAATCTCTAGTTCCTTGCAAGTACCGAAGGATTCTCTTGGCAGCTAACAAACGTATTTCTGTTAGATTCTCCATATATCTACTTATTAAACTCACAAAATACATTATGTTTGGTCTTGTCCCAGTTAAATACATCAAACTACCAACAATTTGCTTGTAAAGAGTACTGTCCACCTTTTTCCCTTCATGATCTTTGTTTAGCTTTAAGCACAAGATTGCAATCCTTCATCTGAAACTTGTCCAAAATGGCTTGCACTTACTTCTTTTGAGAAATAAAAATCCCATTAGCTGATTGCACTACTTCTATGTTAAGGAAGTAATGCATTATACCAAGATCAGACATTTCAATTTCAACCATCATGGATTTCTTAAAGCTTTCAAACATGGCTATATTACTTCTAGTATAGATTAGATCATCTACATATAAGCAAACAATGAGCATTTTCCCTCCATCATCAACTTTTATGAAAAGTGTGTGTTCATAAGGACATTTTTGAAATCCTTTCTTCAAAAAATAAGTTTCTATACGATTGTACCAAGCCCATGGAGCTTGTTTTAATCCATATAAAGCTTTCTTTAATTTTTACACTTTATGCTCATTGCTAAGTTTTACATAACGAGGGGATTGATCAATAAATACCTCTTCTTTCAAATCTCCATGGAGGAATGCTGATTTCACGTCCAACTGGATCTGATTGTATCATGTCTTGCAACCGAAGCAAAGACTTCTTTATAATCAACACCAAACTCTTGCTTGTAGCCCTTAGCTACCACGCGTGCCTTGTACTTGTCAACCTCACCATTCTCCTTCAGCTTTGTCTTGTAAACCCACTTTACGCCAATTTTCTTCTACCCTTTTGGAAGATCACATAGCTCCCATGTATCATTTCTTTCAATGGCTGTAATTTCAACATCCATAGCCTTTCTCCATTTTGGTTCTTTGACAACCACTTCAAAACTGATAGGATCACAATCTGAAAATAAAGCAAAATGAGTGAGTGGGTCTTCAGATTGATTAATTCTAGTCACCTCATAATCATACATCCATGCGGGCCTTTTTCGAATTCGATGATGAGATTGAGCTGATATATCAGTAGCTTCTGCTTCTGTTGGCAAAATTTCAACAGCTGTTGGAGTTGCTTCTGATGTATTTTCAGGCATAAAGACTATTGATGTTGGCTCACTTTCAGAATCATTGTCAAAAGAACTTGAGTAGGTTACTGTCTATTCCAATCCTAAGTGTTTTCCTCATCAAAGACAACGTCTCGACTGGTCAAAATCTTCTTGGTTAGTGGATTAAACAATTTATACGCCTTGGATACTTCACTAACACCAAGAAAGACACACTTTTCCCCCTTATCATCAAGTTTCTTCCTTTTCTCATCCGGGATATGTGCATAAGCGATGCAGCCAAAAATTTAAAATGATCTATAGCTGGTTTCCTTCCACTCCAAGCCTCCTCTGGTATCATATTTTGAACAGCAAATGCAAGACTTTTGTTCAAGATATGAATACTCCAATTTACTGCTTTAGGCCAAAAAGATTTTGGAATTCTCCCTCTTGTTAACAAGGTTCTCACCATATTGAGGATGGTTCTGTTTTTCCTCTCTGATACACCATTTTGTTGTAGTCTATAAGCAGCTGTCAGCTCTCTTTGAATGCCATGATCTTCACAAAAAACTTCAAATTTGGTTGAGCAATATTCTCCTCCACGGTCTGTTCAAAGGGTCTTAATGGTGTTTCCTGTTTCATTTTCCACATGAGCCTTGAAGCTTTTAAATGCACAAAAGGCTTTTGATTTTTTCTATAAAAAATAAACCCAATTTTTTCGAGTATAATCATCAATAAAGGTAATTAATTATCTTTTACCTCCATTAGAACGTGGTGTTAGCGGGCCACATATATCAGAATGAATTAGCTCCAAAGCATCTTTTGCTCGCCATGACTTCCCTTAGGGAAATTGGGAACGATGTTGTTTGCTAACAACACATTCTTCACAACCTTTGGAAGGAATACTGATCTGAGGAAGACTTGCCACCATATTTTTCTGTTGGAGGGTCTTCAATCCACCAAAACTCAAGTGCCCATAACAAAAATGCCACAACCAAGAAGAATCTTTTACTTCGGCTACCAAACAAGGTTGCACACTTGTAATCTTCAATGGAAACAACCTGTTTAAACTCATTTGCACAACAGCAATGGCTCTTCTAGTAGGATCATAAATCTCACAAACACCCTTTTGAATAGTGATTACATAACCCTTCTCTTGCAATTGGCCAACACTTAACAAATTGCTTTTCAAGTTAGGAACATAAAAGGCATTAAAAATTGTTTCTACAGAACCATTCTTGGTTCTTATCTCTATATCACCCTTTCCCATCACCTCCACAGTGGAACAATCACCAAAACTTATTGTGGAATGAAAGCATTCATTTAAATAAGAAAAAGAAGACTTACTTCCACACATGTGGTTACTATAGCCCGTATCCACATACCAAACATCAGATTCAGGTTCCTGATCAGCTTAAACAGCCATTAACAAAGTTTCCATTTCCTTCTTTTTAGCAAAATTCAATTGCGGTTCCTTTCCTTTTGTCTGTAGGCAGCCTAGTATAACATTCAGAACGATAGTGTCCAAATTTATGACATCTAAAGCACTCTACCTTGGATTTGTCAAAGTGTTGATCTCGTCCTCTACCTTTGCTCTAAAATTGACCATCATCGGCTTTGAAATGCCTGCTGCCATCTCTATTGCCTCGATCTCCCCATCCTCTACCTCTACCTCTACCCTTTCCTCTAGAGTTTAAGAAATGAGTAGAGGTAGAAGCCTTTAAAGCTTGCTCCTTTGAAGTTGAACTTCGGTCTATCTTCTGTACATGGACCAACAAGGAGCTCTGCAGTTCATCAAGAGAAAATGCATCTATGTCTTTCGATTCTTCAATGGAACACACGACATAATCAAACTTTGGTGTCAAGGAACGCAATATCTTTTCAACAATGGTGACATCTTCCATCTTCTCACCATGAAAGCGGAGCCTTCATATTTTTTTTTCATGGAATCCCAAATATCTTTGGAAGTTTCTTTGCTAAGAATTGTTTCCAAGATGGAACCATCAATTGCCTGGAAAAGGTAATTTTTTGCCTTTAAACCTTTGAGCTTTCTCCCTTCCAACTCTGTTTTCTTGGCATCTATCAAGACTGTATTTGGTGCTGGTGCTTGAATTCCATATTCAACAATCGGCCAATACTCTTTGGAACGTACAAAATTCTCCATTAACATACTCCAATGGTCATAGTGACCATTAAAACGTGGGATCGCCGCTTGCACAAAATTTGAGTCTGAAGCCATCAATGCTTTTTGGCAACTCTTTCTCTCTTGCTTTTCTCACAGCTCTGATACCACTGATACACAGTTAAGAAAAACAAAAGAGACATGTAGGAATGGTAAACTCTAATCTTTATTGATAAAAAAAGGGGCCTATATATAGGCTTTACATTAGAACTGAAAGTACATGAAAATAGGCATTATCTCACGTTCAACAACAAATTCTATTGACTAGATAAAACAACTCCTATTAACTAGGAAACAAATAGAAACAAACTACTGAACTCCTAAAGACTAGGACAACACATAAATATTAATAAATATAAAATAAAACATTTAAATCTTAACACTAACACCATGTTAAATTACTGATTGTTTCAAAAGTTTAAACTATTGAGATATATATGGTAAATTTAATCATTTAACCACACAACTCTAACATAGATATTAATCTAATCACGTTGAGCACATTGGTAGGTACTAGGTAGTTAAACAGATATCTAGTTATCTCCAAGGCACTAAGGGAAAGAAACTGTGCTTTGGTTTAAGTGATCTAGAAATACTAGAATATATTATCGTAGATTTTACAGGAGATGTAGATGATTGAAAATCTAAAAGCAGACATACATTTCTAAAGTTGTGTATGAAATATATGATGGATGTAGTATACATATCGTGCAATATAGCAAGTAATTAGAACATTATGGATTTTGTTGACAATTTAAAATAAGTTATACGTAACAGAACGATTAGTGTGTTTTACGACAACAAGTCTATTGTCAGGTTAATAAAAACTAGAGCAAATATTTCCAAGGGCAAACACATTAATTATCACTATATTCAACATAGTGGAGATGGGTGAGATCCGAGTTTGGTTTATCCCTGAGATGGTGGCTGGTCTTATAACCATGGTGTTGACTTAATAATATAAATTCAAAGAGCATATATTAAAAATGGGACTAATTATGCAACTTTTGCTTACTTGCATTTTTTTTTTTTTTTTTTTTTTGAGAAACTTGCTTATTTGCATATAGTAGAACGTAATTGTGCGACTTTTTCTTGGGAAATATACTTTCAAATTAGGGACTCCGATTCCTAGAAACGACAAAGACCGAGTAGGCTTACATCCTTTTTTTATTTTTCTTCAACTTGGTACAAACGTCCTAAATAATATGGGTCAGTCCATGGATGCCTTAAATTTCCACATTGAGGTGATCGTTGAAGAACACCAATCCACATTCATATTTTGATTAGACTCTTTATATCTTTTGTAGTACGATGCTGAAATCAATAATCCTATGCAGTAAAGAGAGTGCATTAGGTGACTAAGAGAATCTCTAAATTTCCACATTCATATAAGCTTGTGCAATTTAAACTTTGATGGAGACATGCTGTTAGCGTACTCCACATTGCAATTTTAACTCTCAACTAATAATTCAATGAACAAGAACTGCATCTCAACAAAAATGATTGAGAAGTAAAGGGAAAAAAATGACTACAGTGCAAACTACACCTCTAAAATTTGGGTTCTTCAAAATTTACATTTGAAGATTTAGAATTTGGATTTTACTTCCTAAAATTATGTTGCATTAGTAGCCATTCTATTCATACTTTACGTTAATTGCCACGTGTTTAGTTCGTCCAACAAAATAATGCCATGTCATTTTCCATTATGTCACATGCAATTATTTTATTGGACGGATTAAACTTGCATGACTAGCCAGTTTCTGCATCACTTAACTTAAAATATGGACAGATGAGCTATTAATGCAAATAGAATGTAACTTCAAGGGGTAAAATTAAAATTCTAAAATTTTAGGGTATAGTATTCAAAAATTCTCAAAATTTAAGAGTGTAATTTACACTTTTACAAAAATAAAAAATAAAATAATAATAATAATAACAATAATAAGAAATATGTGCATATTTTACTTTAAATATAACTTTCGATTTAAAAACTTTGTTGTAATTTATAATGCTTTTGTAGTATTAGACTGTCATTGTTTATTCCTAGGAGTGCGGTGACTGTATTAGTGTCCTGTTAGACACGGTTGGTGTTGTTGAATTATTATTTATTT